>CM057821.1:1116600-1516600 GCA_030067965.1 Latrodectus elegans
CTTTAATAAAATAAAAGAACTATAAAAGAAATTAATTTAAAAAATCATAATCTGTTTGTTAATTATCTTTAAATTTCTTTCTCTTCTCAATATGCAAGGAGCTACAGGGTCTTATTTATGGTATCTAAATTAAATTATTTTTAGTACATGAGAATGTTATGATATTCTTTACGTATGTTGTTATGAAATTTATTTTAAACTAAATATTGAAACAAATCTGTAAACATTAAGGTAAGATAACAATCAAAAATTGACATCACGGAAAGGTATTGCAATCGGAAAGTTCTCGCTTGTATTGTTTCTGCGATATGAATCAAAATCTAATTCGTCAAATTTAATTCATATCACTGTCTATGCTGCGCCTACACCAATTTTAATTCATATTCCAAATATAATGAATCAGAACAATAGACAGTAATTACATTAATTATCCCAAAAAATTATTATTTTATACTAAGAGCATCCAAGCTATAAATATTAAATATTTTTAAAATTAATAAAAATGAAAAATTTTCAAAGATTTTATTTAATTCCAGTAAATAGAAGAAGTAATTTTGGTGCATATATTTGATTTAGTAATATTACTAAATTTTTCAATTTTCTTATTAGATATAAACTTTAAATTATTGTTACTGATTCTTATATATTAATATCTGAATTATGAACTAATTATGCAGCATTTTTTCTTTTTCAAATATCCTTATAGATTTCTCTTATAGTGATGCATTATATAAAAATATGCTTTTATAGAAAGTGGAATTTGAAACTAATTTAATATGCTTAGTATTAAATATATGGTAATTTTATTCGCTACTTATTACATTAATCTTTGTTGCTTCATTGCTGAAAATTCCCGAAAAGTAAGAGATTTCGTTCTCTTTTAGAATAATAAATCACAAATTATAATTTTCTGTTATTTGGTCTCACAATGGCGTACTGATGGTTTTTAGAAATACTAAGTCCCATGTTTGATTCCAGCAATTGTAGCATTTCTTGTTTACGGATGTGCATGTGTAAGTATAAATAAGCTTGAATTTTTCAAATATTTGCGTACGAATTAATGTGAATATTAACTACTCAGAAAATCTTCTCGGAAGAATATAATTTGAGGTGAATAATAAAGAGTCTCAAAAAACCATTGGGCATTAAACTGCATTTAATACACTTATCCCTCAATGCAAAAACACATCAAAAAATTGTATTGATCAAAGTTATTAAATATTCCATTGTGACTAGCAGCTCAAGTGTTAAAACATGAAATAATTTATTGAATACCAATGTCTTTAGTTTTTGTTACATTTTTATTTGTGTGTATTTTTTCTACTGTAAGCAGACTCAGTTTGCTGCAAATATATTTTTAGCCAAGAAACATCATACTTTATTATTTAATAAAATATTACAAAATAAAACTATTAATTTGGAATTCGAAAATGTAACTGTAAAAATGTAAACAGAATTTTGGAAAACATACGTATACTAAAAATGTACAATTTGCCTAAAAGCAATAATATTAAAAATACTTATTAATTTTGCAACAAATTATGAAACTCTTATTTGTTAAAAATTTAAAATATAATTTTCCAACTATACATATTTGGAGCGAATTGTTGTATGTTGTATTGGAGACTATGAATATCAACAATTACAGTGCAATTATACAAAAAAAATTCGTTTATTATTTTTGCTATCATTTTAATATTTAATTATACCAGACAACACTACAGATTTGAATTACTTACGTGAGAGTTCTGGTATGCTCATAAAGTATTCAATACATAAAATATATTACGAGTTAAGAAATTACGATTCTAGTATATGAAATAAAATTTTCTTTTCGTAATCCGAATAATTTACGATATGATATTGCTAATTAAATCCATTAAGTTATTTTGAGTTTCAAAATTTTCTTTCTTTCAATCAATTTTCAAAATACTCATTACAAATATTTATATGAAAACTTAATGATTATAAATGGGCAAAAAATAAATAAGCAATGTATGATACCTATAAAGAGATATTTTAAATGATTTATATTCTGACGTATAAAATAATCTACTAAAACTAAATCCAGTTATATGTATATATATATATATATATATATATATATATTATATATATATATATATATATATATATATATATATATTATATATACATATTGAATTATGAATTTATGAGTGCATTTTTAAAATTATTTAAATTTTTGTGTTCTAAGTTTCATATTATTCTTAAATATTTACTTTTCTAAATATTCCTTTTATAAATTTAAGTACACCATCTTTTAAAGCTAGACTTTCATTTTAACCTTAAGTTTGTCCTAATGTTTTTAAGAAAATATAAAGACAATTTAAAAATAAAATTGAATGAAACTAAGGTTTAATTTAATTTTATTTTTAAATATGGTGTTTATTTAGAAATTAAAGATTTCTATCAAAAGTCATATTTCCCAAAAATCTAGTTTAAATTAACCGACTCCGCAAGCACCAAATAATGTCAAATAATCGCCTGTGAGTTTGATATTATTTTGTGAAGTCCATCAACATTCACTAATAGGAATTATTTTCTTACAACCTTACATCGCTTAACGGTAGGAAGAAAAGCAAATATGAATAAATAAATGTTCAAATGTGTTATTCAATATACGAAAACTCTATAATTATTAACTTTTCATGAATCAGTAATTAAAGATTGTATGTTATTCATTCCAATTTTCAAGGACTGAAATAATTACATTTTCATTACTTTCTGAATCTACAGCAAACTGAATTAATATCAATTTTGGATCTATTTTCGACATAATGACTTTATTCTTGAATACTTATGGCATGCGTTGGAATAATTTGAGTCGGGGACAATGCCAATTTAAATTGAAAATTCTTTTTCAAGGAACAGCACCCTAATGACAGGCAGCAGCAGAACATATCTAGGAGACGAGAACCGAAATGCATCGATAAGATTACGAGTGCACTCTGAGAGATTTCCCTTCCTGAAAAGTTCCCCGAGGTCCTGGTCCAGATTGGCGCGGAGGGTCTTCAAGGGTCAGCGACGAGGGAGCGCGAATTAACGTGTGCCGTCGTCACGGATCACGAAGGGTCGTTTTTGGTGACTACTCACGCAGTTCTATATGGATCGTGCTTTTGTCACATGACCCACATACTGCCGAACTGCTCGGACTCCGACTGAAGGAAGGAATAAGACTGGAAGATGTTGATTGGATAATCTGAAAACGTGACAGGAAGGATTATACGTCGAGTTTCTTCTAATTGGCCGACTTGATTGCAGCCTATACGGTCTTTAGCCGTACTTTTCATAACGGGATTTTTTTTTCCTCGATAGAAGACACGTCGGGTAATGACATTAAGAATCGAGCGAGAAGATAGCTTTGGGATATATTTCTTTTTATGCCGCACGACTTTTCCACTGCGATATGTAAATGAGGATTACGATAACAATGGCTTTGCGAAAGTGTTACGCTTCTATTTAAAAATAAGTGCTTGCAATACAATGGGACCCTTTTAAAGGTTTCAATTATGTTTCAATTACGTGAGGTGGCAAAACACTTAATTAAAAGGAGAAGAATTTTCCATTGAAATAATTATAACATTTTTGAAAGTCAATTTGTTTTAATGAATAATTTGAATTTACCTTCAGGGGAAGTCTCTATCGTCTTTAAAATCACGTTGATCTTATTATATATATATATATATATATATATATATATATATATATATATATATATATATATATATATATATATATATATATATATATATATATATATATATATATATACATATATATATATATATATATTTAATTTTAAGATTTTATGTAGGAATCATGTTATCATATTTGTTGTTGTCTGTTAAATATTTGATTTGAATACCAAATTCGTGTCTCTAAGACAAATCATCAAGAGAAAATTTTATATATGGGTGCAATAAAATTTGCAAATCTTAATTAACTTTGTGATTCAAAATTTAATAGTTACCATTTTAATAAATTTCGAGAGCATTTTTAAAAACACTACCTTTACATATAGTATGTATGTTGCCTTATTGCTCTGTCAAAAAAACAATTCTGAAAACTATTTTAAAAAGTGAAGAATGGTGCACAGTCAATTCAAAATTCAAGTAAATTTAAAATTTTCTTTTAAGTGAGCACATGCAAAATTTGTTATTGATACTTATGACAAGTTAAATACAAAAGAAACTAATCTATATATATTCATTCCTATTTCATCCTTAGCCTATTACTAACCAATACGTTTCTCATTGAATAAAATGGGAAAACAATTTGTGGTTACAAGTCCTTTATGCTTATGTAAGTAATTAAAGTCCTCATTAGAATAAAAAAAAACGTTTCGTTCTTCAAAAATCATTATTTCATGACTCATAAAATAGCCCACAATATTATTATAGTTGGATTCCATAAAATACTGCTTTAGCAATTAGAAAGAAAGCCCATTTCTACAATTAATCAATCCCATAACAATTTTAAATTAAATTTTTTTATTGAATATCAATTTCAATACACAACTGGGGAAATGAGCACTTCCAGATAGTTTCATTGTCAACAATATTGGGCGTTGATTTTCACATGTATCGTGAATATAATGTTCCCTGCATGAATTGAACAATCAAAATCACTGATAAATGGGATGACAATCGCTGCCAACATTTTGCCTTTCAGCAGGCATCAAGGACTACTTTAATGAACATATCATTTATCAAGTGCCAGAATCAAATAAAAAAAGTACATTCTTCATTATATCATCAGTATGAGTTGAAACTACAATAACTATCTTGCAAAAAATTATATTCTACACATTATGAGCATTAAAGCAATTAAATGTATTAAAATACACACAATATGTCACATATCATGAAAAAATTTATTTAAGTTAATAATGTTAAAAATGAGCTCTAAAATTTTTTGAGGTATAATTTTACACAAAATAGTTTATCCCACCATATATCAATCATTTCTTAATACCCACCCAATTTAGAATTATTTCAAAGACACGGGAAAATTATGTTGTGAAAATGCAATCTGATGAGTGAAAGAGAAATTATGAGAAAACTGAAAATCAGTTTCCAAAATTACTTAAAAAATAGGTACACATAATTATTTTTCTAAACAGTAATTGTAGAAATAAGTTTAAAATTATGTAGATTTTACAGTTATTTAATTATCTTTAAATAAGTCAAATTAGAAATAAAACCCTCGATAAATATGTAATCGATCATTGCTTGTAAATAGCAAAGAATAGTAACTACGACACTTGTTAATATTTTGAAATAAAAAAAATAGTAATTATAACATTTATTCGTATTTACAAATAAAAAATAGTAATTATGACCTTTATTAGTATTTTGAAATAAAAAATAGTAATTGTGACGCTTATTAATATTTATATTAATATTTGTGACGCTTATTAATATTACGCCCTCTGATATATAATAGAATATTATTCTATTATATATCAGAGGGTATTAAAAATACAGGATATAATGATCATGAAATGTTGAAATAACATGCATAAATGTTGGTAAACATATATATAATTTAAAGCTTATACTGTTGAAATACAAACTGTGAAATAAAATATTCATGTATAAAATCAATTATTACAAAATGGTTTTTAGCAAACATATAATAACTGATCTCACCATTTCTCTGTATTCCTAAGACTTAACACTTGAATCATATGCTTTATTGAGTTTAAAGGAAAATATCATATTAAAAATAAATTTTCTCTAAATATTTTTCCCCTCTAGTGCTCTTAAATATTCAATAGTTTACAGTGATATGTTTAAATTACTTTGTTTAAAATGTAACTTTAAACATATAGTTTAAATAGTAACCGTTAGCAAAATTAGTTGGGTTCTGAAAAGACGAGCCAGGAAAGAATAATGTATACAATTATTAAAATAAGTAAATGATAGTAGAAAGATTGAATTAAAAAACAAATACTTAACATATCTTGTTATGTTCTAGGAATTCAATCTTAAAGTCAATACTTTTAATAAATGAATTGTGGAGAACGTTCGCTTTTTCAGCAATAGATTAATTCATTTAATCAACAGTAAATCATACCTCATTATTTTTTTTAAAAAAACTTGATGTTGTAGTTTTGAAGTAATCTAACACCAAAATGTTACCAAATGCCCATTCCTCGCATTATTTTTTATTCATACCTCATTATTTTTTAAAAAAAAAAACTTGGTGTTGTAGTTTTGAAGTAATCTAACACCAAAATGTTACCAAATGCCCATTCTTCGCATTATTTTTTTACCTCAAACTTTTATTACTTCAAAATTATTTGTTTTAATGGCACTTTTGATAACAAAAGCAAATTTGTTTGTGGAATCATTGTTCAACATCCATATTTTCCTCAAAATTCTAACTCAGAGCTCAAGGGTAAGACGAATTCTACAAGTTTTACCTGCTTAAGGTATTCAGAATATCACAAAAATTTAGAATCTGTGAATTTTAGATGTTAATCGATGAGATCTTAGAGTATATCAATGGCTGTGTAAAGAAATAAAATGCACTTTGAATGTTATGAAGAGGAGCATTTTTCTGCTAAGTAATGATATGCAATGTGAATGAAATCACAACCACTAAAATTAGATGCTAATTAAGGTTTTGAAATATTTTAGCGACTGTTGTTCAGTAATAATGTATTATATAGCATAAAAATGTCCTCTCATTTAGAAATCATTCATTTTTTGTTTTTTATTTCGGAAATAATTAGTTTTAAATTCAAATAAATGCATTAACTTTTTTTAAAATCATTATCAGGAATATTAATGAAAATTAATCTTTCTCTCAATAATTTTCTGACATGTTGGAGCTAAATGGGATCAATTATATCTGGAGCTAAAAGAATAAAATAGCGAAAAGAAGTTAAATAGCGACTATAAGTATTCGCACTTTTTAATTATAAAATTTGTTTCTAAAAAATTATCTAAACATAAATTTTTATATGTGCAGTTAAAAATTCAGTAATCAATGAGTCATGATTATAAAATATTTACAATTATTACTAATGAGTTAGATTAACAAATATATCTTTAATAAGAAAAACCTCTGCATTTCCAAAAAACTTTAAATGTAATCGGAAAATAAAAATGAAACAGAGTAAAAGACAAATATTTCACTTTTTTTTAAATTTGGACAAAGTAGTTCAAAATTGATAGATTACGTATAGTTTACAACAAAAATAACTAAATGTAATGAAAAATTTAATCCATTCCTGATTAAAGAAGAAAATTGTTCTCTTTGAACTTTCGCGTTTTTTTATCTCAGAAAGATGCCGGGTCTTAATTTATTTGAAAAATTATGTTTCAACATCCCTAAGATATATTAATTTCGTGATACTAACCGCATGCACTTTTATTTGTCACGCTACATGCAAGACTAGAAGTATTTACAACAAAACGTCGCACACAGTGCACTATTTTTGTTTTTATCATGTCAAGAAATCGTCTTAGTTCAAAACGAGTAAACACACACAAAGAAAAAAACGTCCACAATGCAGAAAAGTGGTGCTTACTTCTTAATTTTCAAATCATTGACTGCAAAGTCTTGATGCAAGTATCTGCATCTCTCTCTCTCTCTCTCTCACCCTCGAACTTTTTCCTTCTGTTGCTCTTTTTTTGAGCAGTGACGAAATTTTACGGTCCTGAACGCCGCAGAGCGTGACAATCTCTGTCCATTTATCACAATTAATTTGACATCCAAATTGTGCGCCATTTGCGGCTTTCTCTTTTCCACATTCGACCAGTCAGTTCGTAAGAACCGCCCACAACTCGTACTGGCAGACGAGATGCTTTCGTTTTAGAAGGGAGTACGGGTACAGTTAAGGCGTACGATTCAGATTCTACCTTTTTTTTCTGATGTGGAAGAGATATCTCAAAAAATATTATTTGCTCTCGAAAAAGTTAGTAAATTCTGAGTTATTCTTCGATCTTATAAGATTTTGAGAAACAAAAATGTAAATTTGAAATTGCGCAAAAACTTTGATATAATAATAAAAAATAAATAAACATTTGAGAAGTATAAAAACTTTGGGGTGGGGGGGGGCTATCACTGAAAACAAAAATTTAACTTTGAAATAGATTATTTTACCTTGAAAATATTATAAGAGTTAAATTTTAGCAACAATTCATATTCACTGAAGGAATACATTTTAGAATATTAAATAAAAACATTAGTGATTTATGGAGACTTATTTATCAGCTGAAAAATTCCTTGAATTAATTATTAATTATAGTATATATAACATCTCTTGGCATCGAGTTTCCATGTTTCTGGAGAAGATGTATGTCAAATTAATACAACGGATTGACTATCAGCTTTGTAGATCTTGTGTTGTTGTGTTTGCTTATCCTCTTTAAAGATGCGACATTTGTCTGATCAACTCCATTAAATTGTTGACAGTTAGAAAGTCAATGACTAGCAGGGGATCTGAGGATAAATCCTCACGAAAAAGTCCTACGCAATCCAAAATATGCTTCGGTGAGGCTGGATGGTCACAGAACTTTTTACAAATGGAATAAATTTTTGTACCACGTTCAAACGATAAACATTTTAAATGTCCACTTGAGAATCTGGCCAAGACAGTTTGAGATTTTCGGTCACATTTTATTTCCAGAAGTGTTCCAGGAGATACTCCAGAATACCATTGGAGTGTTGGTGGATGTAGATCTTGTAAATTAGGTGAAAGAAGACAGAGTTGTGTCGGAAGCATCTTCTCCTTGTATTCAACATACTTTCTTTGGTTCAAGATTTGAGCTGGCCAGAGAAGGTATTGGGAATATGCTGAAATTCCGTTAATCAATTTTGAACATTTCTGGCATTAGGCATCTTTGCGTTTTCTTCCGAGAAATATCCGTCTTCATCAGAGTAAAAATGCAACATTTCAGAATGAATTTGATCTGATCATATATCTAGGTGTCTCATGAATGCATTTTTACCCTTGATGTGAATATCAGGGCACCATTTCGATATCAGAAAAACATGCCTTCTATCATGGTATTCCTACAAAACCTTTCTAGAGTTTGTCGAGATAGATTTCTCGCCAAATTCTTCCATCGCCTTCCCTCAATGCTAAATAAGGTATAGTTAATGAGACCACATCAGCTGTTTTCAGTTCTCTGGTGCCCTTTATCTTCTTTCCCGACACCACTGAAAGCGAGTTTTTGCATTTCAGGTACAAATAGTCGTTTTTCTTTCATTCCTTATCTCGGCATTTTTCTGCTTAAGATTCGAGACGAAATCTGTTAGGAAAAGTCTCAGTCGACAATTACAGTCATTTGTAGCAAAGTAAAGTTCCTATTTTCCGTACATTTCATTGATGATGACTCTGATCATGCCTTTGAAAAACTAGGCACGAAGCAGTTTGCTCTTCCAGACAAAGACTGCGATTTGTTATGCCAACTTTTGAAAACCTGTGATATATCTAGTTTTGAAAACAGAATGAGATTTAGAGACTTCAACACTAAGGCTCCTGGTAAATGGGAACCAATAAAAAAATTTTCCAAAGGAATATCTTTTTTCATTTTTTTTCTTATTATTTTTTTTATCTTTTTTCATTCTTTTTTTGTCTTTTTTTCATTTTACCTCATTCATCGTAAATGCCCCTTACATCTTACTTTTGTTAGACTTACATCTTACCTTTGTTAGAAACATATCTTAACTTTGCTAGAATTACACCTTATATTTTCTAAACTTACATATTGTCCTTGATATACTTGCATCTTATCTTTGACGCTTATAGCAACGGTGGCATGTGTAACATTTGCATAAAATAATTATCATTTTTTTTTTGTTTAACAATATTTTCATAAATTTAATTCTTGATGATCAAATGGTTTGGTGATGTTTTCCATACCAAAAGTAAATAATACTAGTCGGTATCTATTGTTGGACAAAGCATTTTTATGCATTTAGAACTATTAACAGAGTAATATTCAAAGAAATTTATATATGCTTTAAAATATTTAAAATAGTAATTTTTTGGAATCATTAAAGGTTAGAGCAAATCATGACCATTGCAATAAATTGAAATGAATGATTTCAAGATATGACAAAATGTCTGACTTTATATAAGGGCTTACAAATCGTGTATCATTATAGAATTCTAAATCATTGGGGGGTGGAAAAAGTTAGTAATAAATTTTTTTATGGTTACCAAATCCATAATTTGAACGGAAATGATAGTACAATCATTTCGGTAATACACTTTACCGTAAAAAATCCTAAATAATTTTAAATATTTACTTTTTTCTACTTTATATTTTGGATTTGATAAGTTTCGAACTAGAACATGAGCTGTAAAAATTGTAACGAAATTACCGTATAAGCATAGCTGCAGGAAACTCTATTTATAATTTGGAATTGAAACCATAACTGTTAAAAAAATAAAAAATAGAATTACAAGGGAAAATTTTGTTTTAAAAAATTGACATTAACTTGATGTTAGCTATGGCGTAGAGGGAATGAATAAATTGATTTTATTCGACGGTACCAGAGATTGATAATACTATTCCTCGTTACTTCAAATTTTCTTATTTTAATTTCAAGAATGTATAATGCATCAAAATATTCAAATTTAATGATAAAATGTGGTATTCTCTTGTTAATTAATTTAACTAATGCAATTTAAAATATATAAAATATATCGCATAATAATCAAGCATCACATTTATTATGCCATATAACATAGTAAAAACGTATACTATTCAAAGAATAAAGATTTCCATCGTAAATATGCGCTGAAGTTGACATATTTTCTTAGATATCGAGAAAAATTATATCCGTATCACATCGCCAAAATCAGCGCGAGTACATTTTAGTTAATAATCTGGGGTCGAAGTCAACAGTTGCAAATTTAAAGTACCATATATAGTGAGAATGAGTTACTATTTTACGTGTGTAAATTTTTGATTTTTTAATTTCATTAAATTTTTAAAATTAATTCAGTATTGTTTAGGCAATAAACTACTTTCCCTTAAAGGTTTATAAATATTCTTTTTCAACAGCCGTTGGTTGATTTTCAGTATGGAATTTCCTTTACTGATTTAGAAATTCACTTTCAAGCAAAAATATCAAAGATATAAATTTTTGTCCCATAATTATGAAAACTGTAACATTCATACAGTCTCAAGTTTTCAATTACTGTATAATTCTCTGATATAGCAAACGTATGCATGCATATTTGAATTTATGTCAGATGAAGTTCAATTCATTACCTATATACTAGATCTTGTATATATATATATATATATAATATATAATATATATATATATATATATATATATATATATATATATATATATATATATATATATATATATATATCATATGAATTAAGACAAATGATAATGAAATTCCGTTTATAACTTATAAAATTTATTTTATTGTGTTCTCCTATAAAAAAAAATTTACCATATGTGAAATACCTTAAATATTGTAAACATTGAAACCAATTCTTCGAGGAAAATGCCCGATCAAAAAATTGAGAAATTTGTCTGAATAGTTAATATATATATATATATTATATATTATATATATATATATATATATATATATATATATATATATATTATATTATATATATATATATTATATATATATATATATATATATATTATATATTATATATATATATATATATTATATTATATGTATGTATGTATATATAAAGTATGAATATAAGTATCATAGGCGAAAATTCAAAGATACAGAAATAGATATAAAACTTGAAAAATACAAGAATAGATACAACTCTTATGTTTAGCAATACATTCAGCGCAAAAGCAGGTTAAATACAATTTTTATAAAAATAATCAAATATCAAATGGAGAATAATAATCAAATACTATGTATAGATGGAAAATGATACTTTGAAAATCTGAAATTGTTTTCGAATTATTCCGCATTTCTTCGTATTTTCAATGTATCATTTTCTATCTAGTATTTGATTAATATTCTCTATTTGGTTCTTGATTAATTTCATAAAAAATTACTCTTGATTATATGTATATATATATATATGTTAGAATTTTAAAGAAAATAAATAAAGTGTAAATTGTATTTTGCGATGAATGAAATCAAATTTGAAAAAATGGCTGATTTTCACTGTTTGAATTAGAGTTAATTCTTGGTGTCCGTTTAGCAGGAACCGTATTTCGAAGACACCGGAGTGGATTCTCAAAAGCACCCATATCAAAGGTTTTCAAAAGTTATTATCTTAAGTTATAGTAATTGTTTAGTAGATGTAACTGAGCCGCAACAGCGGTTTTCAACACCAGAATCAACGTCATTACCAACGAATGGCACGACGAAACGCGGAAATTTCTGTCCTTCAGATGATAAAAATATTTAACCTGGGCTTTTCTCAGCTCATTTCAGCTCTAGGCATGAGCAGAGAATTGCAATGGATAGGAATGCGCAGTTGGATGCCTGTGAGAAACAACCGATTCCTGACCATCATTTGCTGTGTTGCCATAAAAGAGCATGCTGTACACCCGATGATTATAAAACAGGACTGTCAATTGATGAACCACACCAGACTTCATTTTCCACTAATAAAATAATTTGGTGTGAAACCCCCTTCCCTCGAAGCCATGGATTCATCGTACCTCTTACTAGCATTAAGCAAATCCTTCCAAAACGTAACGTTATATCGCGAAGCATAAATTAGCCGTCATAAAACTAAGATTGTAGCCCTTGGCAAAATTGTAAGGCTCTGATATCTTTTATAAATCATGTGATCTAATTTTATAACTGCGCCTGTTTAAAAATGTAAGCAATGATAGAATCAAAAATGGACAGGTAGAAAAATTTAAAGAAGTCATGTCTTTTAATTGTGGAATTAGAAAACATATTTTTTTCTTTAATTTAGTCACGTAGATTGACAATATTAACCATTCCATCTAAAATTAATTTAATATTAAAATGATGTTTGGCGATTATTTATGAATAATAATTGTTGGCAGCTAATATACAATAATAAAACTTAGATTTAAATCCCTTACGCAATATATTATTATAAAAACATAAGTTTATAAAAATAAATGAATGATATACACGAATGTAAGAAACCTAATAAAAATTAAAATTTTTAAGTCTGGTGTAAGATTGGCATTTATTTTAAAATTCAAATGAGATTGTTTACAAATATTGTAATTATTAATTTAGAATTCTATAAATTAATGAAGTTTTAAAACATTTAAATAGTTCTTTCCTATTTAAACTAACCATAAAGTGGATGGCTTATCTTGTATATGTTTCTTTTTGCTTTTTCTACTGTTTTTTTATCTATGTGTTAATAGCTTTAACCAAAAGAATACGACTTCTCAATGCTTTGGTTCTTACATAAAAAAAAACGTTTTTATTGATAGAATGAACTTTGACACTGTTCTCTGACATTCGTTAGTGAACTTCACCTTGTTTGTTGTACTTCGAAGAATGAAATTTGTCAACAAGTCAGATTTAATAGGCCATCACAATATGATGTCGATATATTAATTGCGTGTGACGTAGATGATATGTTGTTTGATGTAATAGAAGTTTTAAGCCAATCAGAATTGTTATAAAGTGGTGTAGTCATGATCTCAACTGAAACGAAAGAAAAAAAACCAACTTATAGTAAAAAATATATCTCAAATCAGAGTTATATGCGTTAGAAACCGTAGACATTTGAAAATCGCAATCAAAATATATTCTAATGGCTAAAAGTACTCCTGGTCAAAAAATAAAAGAATTTACTGGGCGCATAATGCTTAACATGTACTTCCATGTGCTTCAGTAATGGATGGCAGATAGAATAAAAACTAATGTATGTATTTAAAATATTGGATAGTTAGAAGCTAATTTTAAATGCAACCGTTTTATTTATAAAGACTTTATAAGAATTATAAGTAAAATGTATCAAAAATGCATCACTTTTCAAAGGTGGTTAATCACAGTTTAAGCTGCTCACCTGTACAACTGCTGTCCATCGCTCGATTTATTTATGATTAATTTCCACGTCTTCTTTATTTGGAAAGAGTTTAAATCCTCATTAATTGTTATCCTTTGTACGGGTTCAGAAGAGAACCCACGCTTCCATTAATTGTCTGAGATTTGATCTGGATTAAAAAAAAAGAACGATTAATAGTTCAAGAACATCTGCCAAGGACGATATCTTTAATTGCTTGATTGGCGGTACCTTTGTGTCGCAACTGCAGCAGATTGAATAATTTGTCATGGAGTAAATCAAATAAATCGATGATTGGAAAGAAAAAAAATTACTTCCGTAGTTTATATTCGCAAAATAAATTCATGCTTAAATTTTAATTATTAAAAAGATATTTACATTTGAATGAGCATAGTTCATCAGAATTTTAGATTATTACACACAGAGACATTGCATGCATAAATATTTAACAAATTTAAATTATTTGAGAAATCTGTTGGGCGGATTGTCACAGATAATCTTATTTCGCTTAATTCCCTAGATTATAAAAAAACTAAAATATAAACTTCAACAATTATTTAATAAGTAACATAAATAATATAAATGTACTTATCACTTGAGGAATGATAACATTACTATATTCTTACAAATTTTTCGATAGCCTTTTTTAGAAAAGCATTCGAAAAATTTTGTTTTTTAATACATGTCACTTAACTATATATATAACTTAACTTATTAACTATATATATATATATATATTTAGACAGTGTCGCAAGTCAAACGAACCATTAAGAATTTTTTTTAAGTATCTATTTCTAATGACTTTATTATAGATTTTCTTATTTTAAAATTTATTCATAAAATACAAATTTTGTATCGAAAAACACATTTCGATCACGTAGTCTTTAAGTTTTTCTAATATTACTTATTTAAGACACCGAGATCAAAAATATATTTTCCTGATATGAAAACAGCACAACAATTATAAATTCTTTTATTTCGTTTTTTGTTTGAATCGTGTGTGAATCCAATTTCAAATTTTCATACTGCTTAGTGAAAAATTTTGTCATAAACTCATTTTTATATGAGTCGTATTTTTCTGGATATCTTGAGTGTTCATAATATTTGTACTGATTTAAACCACCGGATTTCTGAATTTTTCAAATTTGTTTTTTAATCAAAATGTTTTCTTAATGATCGAATATTTCAACTTTAATGTAAAATGTTTCTCAAATGCTTATACTTTTTTATATTGTTAGATTCTATACATGTTAATATTATTTCGTGTCATAACGTGGTTTAATATGCTATTATTATGTTATTAAATCCGTTAATATGGTCATTATGTTAATATTACTTCCTGACATACTGCGGTTTAGTATATTTAAATAAATCAGTACTACATTTATAATGGGGTTGATTTTCTTAAAAATAAATTCTGATTATATATACTTTGTTTATCTTTTAATATCAATAAATAAAAACAAATTTTCTAGAAATCCACTTCATTCTTTGCTTAAGAGATTAATTTAATAAATAAAAAACTTCAAAATACAAAAATTTCAAATTTATTATAGCTATGTTTTTAATTAAAAATTTTTTTCATTGAAATATCCTAGAGCAACATAAACATTGTTTTCCCATTTCTAGAATATTCTGCATAGATTCAGGTCTTATTGGTCCTCGTGTGCAAAAGAATGATCGTTGAGAGACATACAAACCAAACCTAAAATATTTTGCATTAATTAAATACTAAATTTTAATAAATATATTTCTTTTGTCTGTTCAAAGCATTCAAATATTACTGACAGGAAAATGTTCTCAAGATTTCATTTAAATTTACTGATGGAATTTTCAATTTTTTTTAACTTTTTACTTATTGTTTTCCTAATTTGTATCTTTGATATTAAGTTTCATTTTTGATAAAAATTTTTACTTCATGACTAATTTTCAGAGTACATTAATGGTGAATTGATGTAAAAGAATTGTCCATAGTTTTGTTGTTTTGGTGCAAATTACAATAAGATTCAAAACCGAATTAAACCAGATCCTAACTTTTCAGAGAAGTAAATGAGTAAAATGTATGAAAAAAATAAATCTTGAAATTTCTTGAAACAATTCTGCTGAGTCATTACTATTTTAGAATTCTACAGTTATTTTGAAGAATTTCTCTCAACTTTAAGAAATTCTCTCATAAATTTTCTTTCTAAATATTAAAATAACTCAAAATTGTGATAAATAAAAAATAAGAATTTCAATATTTTTTTAAAAAATAACTCTATTATCAATTTACCGGTAAAATATAGCCATATTTATAGTTATATAAAATTATAATTACTGTTTACTTCATGGACGGAAATTCACTAGTAAAATGAAAGTAAATATTGTATTTTTACTTTTATGTTTTTGATTTTCTTCAAGGGCACTTAGTTTTCATTTATAGTCAAACGCTGATTTTTCTTTGACATTTTTATAAAATATAAGTAAGAATTTCTCGTTTATAGATCTACAAGTTTTTTTTCACTTTTTGTTTACGAGGGTAAATCAGACTAACATCTACAATTCAGAAAAGATTCCAAATCATTACAACCCTTGAGATGGGAATCAAACCATTGAACTATTTAACTGAGACAATCATTTCGTGAAACTTGCAGACATACATTCACTCTCAGGGTATAATTAAGAAAACGTATATCTGATTCATATTTTGTACATAAAATCAAAGTAGAAATTTCCTTTAAGATACGTAACAGAAAAGTACATTTTAAACGTAATTTTCATCTACGTAGACACAGATATGAAACATTTTACACGAAAAATTTTATAGAATTTATCAAAGTTTTTTTTTATTAAATATAGATTTTTTTAAAATTACGAGAGTACAATTTTCCTCAAATGGAATAAATATCTATTCTGTTAATTCTTAAAAGTGAAATGATCTTAGAAGATTAAATGTAAAACCTGAATCATGTGAATCTAATTAATCGAAATCTAATTTTTGTTTTCCTAATGCAATACGAAAACAAAGTATTTAAGATCAGGCAAATCTGGTAACTCGTCGATCGCTGACAAATATTCGAACTTTTTAAGAGCTGCGCAAATATTACGCATAGTTTTCTTTATTAATAAAGATTTACGTACTTTTAATTGTAGATTCAGCAAAAGAAAGGTGCTTTAAAGAATGGGATTCCCATTTAACGGATTTGTAAAATTTTTTCAATTATATATCATGTCACTATACTCAATGTGTGCCAAATTTGTTTACCTCGTTTATGATCATGGATAATTTTCTTTTTTTCATTAAATGAAAGAAAAAATATTCTCATTTCCAATTAAATTGAATTTTTTTTATCCTTCTTTGGAAATTAATTTCAGCCCTTTAAAATTGGTTGACATTTAAGAAGTAAAAGAATCCCTACCAATACTTTTAAGAATGTTATAAATTTCCCGAAAAACATTGTTATTGAAAAGTTTCTGTAACTATCTTATTCCTGTAAAAATGAGGGGAAAATGACACAAGCAATTAATTTCTACTTAATGGTTAGATTTACTGGTTAAAACTATTAACACTTCTAATGTTACTATTATTAAAACGTTTGTTTATTTCTGAAAATTGTAAGAGATCGATAGCATCATAACAACAAAATCTTCCATCTTAATTAGTTAGAGCGCAATCAAAGCAAAATAACAGAATATTTCGAAGGTGATAGGCGAGCGCAAAAGACACTCCACAAAACATTCATATCCTTTCCTGAATATCACTTAGGAGAAAAATAACGATGAGATGCGGTGTGTTTGTGACGAATTTCCGGGCTTGTTCATACAATCTGTAACGTCCATTTCTCAGTGTCCTTAACCAACAAAGACATCAATGAAATCAAGGCAATAAAAACCTCCAGCCGTGATCGTCATTTTCTGGTAATGAAGGGATGTCGCCTTGTACATTTTCCCCTGAGATGTGGCAACAGGCGATCATGCAGTTGCCCAATGGACAGACCGGAGGATGATTTAATAGCCACGATCTTTCCCTATTTGCGGATGAGGAATCCCAAAAGGCAGTAATGCCATGAAGGACGGGAGGAAGTCAGTGGAATATAAAATGCTCTTTCTTTGGACGATCCTGCCTTTTCTTTTCTTACACATGCATCCAGGAGATCCATAAAGCGTTGGACACTCGCGTCGTTACTGGCAATTTATACGCCACTTTCAGAAATCGGGGTTTAGCAACAGGTGCTGAAGGACAGTTAATGTTAGGAAAAGAGTTTGGAAAGTAAACACATGAAAAAAGCCAAGATATATGGGTTTTCTTTTTCTATATTATAAGCTGTTCTTTGTTTGGCAACACGATCCGTCACCAAATAACGAGTAATGAGATGACATTCTGTTTCTATTGACCAAGTTTGTGCATCAAATCTTAGAAACGTTCGACGATGAATAAATATGTTTATAATTTTACATCTGATAAAATATGATAGAAAATAATTATTGCTTTAGTAATTAATTTGCATATTAGAAATTATTTATATACCGTTAAAGCTAAAGCACACAATCTTTTTTTTTATTTTAAAGAGCTGAAAAAAATTTCTATATTACATAAAGCAAGAATCGGTATTTTAAGATAAATAAAATTACAGGTATATAAATACACAGGTATTAACACATTTTTAGAACGATTTCGATAACGAATCTTAAAAAAGTAAATGTTTTAGAATAAAAACTTTTAGAAACAGCTTATTATTTGAAATGAAAAATATTGTCTCCTACTTTTAAATTTATTCTTCTTTCAAATTGCCACATATAAACATGCTGTGAAATGAAGGATATGTTTCTGCGCTTTCCCAAGATAAACGTTCTTATTCCAGAATTCAAAAACGTTGTCAAATGCAGGGTATTAAGATTTCTAAGTGCAAAATAAGCAATATTATTAATCGGACAGGTAAAAGCTATCAATCATTATTTCTACATAGAAAGAAGACTCCAAACGAATATCCGTAAAAGGTACGTAGCGTTTCAAATTTTTCAAAAAACAAAATCATTGGTAACAAGAGAAAATCCGAAAACACAGAAATCAACTGCCAAGTCTTTAGATACATCTGTAGCAACAATAAATAAAATAATAAAACCAGTATTTACAACTTAAAAATGCTAATAAACATAATGTTCACCAGCTTTTCCGAGACATGTGGCTCAACACAAAACATTTTGTAGAATCCTGTATGAAAACCACTTTGCAGGAGATAAATGGAAAAACATTGTGACCCTTGATGAAACATGGGTTTACCTAAATGTTTGTAACAAAAAAAGTCTTTTTACTATAGAAAATGAGGAGAAAAAATGTACAAACCCGTTTCCGTCAATCTAAAGAAAGTTTCACTAAGGGTTTTATGATTGTCGAAGATTTCTCCTACAATGGGAAATTAAAAATAAAAAGAGTGGAAAGAAATATTAAAATCAACTCATCGTACTATCAGAAGAAGGTTTGACACCCATTATTTACAAAAGAAATTCCACTTCTTTATCCCATTGATTTTCAAAGAGAGAAACTTCATCAAGACAAAGCTATAAGTCATACTTCGAGAACTTACACTGCATTCTTTGAAAAAATGATGACTAATACAGGTATTGCATGTATACACTTTAAACATATCCCTGCGAAGTCTCCTGAGGCTTCACCTTGTGTGCCTTTGGTCTGTTAAAAAAGGCTCTTTCTAAACGCAAACCCACCACGTTAGTTGGACTCTGGAAAGTAGTGGAAGAGGAATGGAAAGCAATACCCCTAGAAATTTTGCGAAAAGCTCTTCTATCATGGAAATCATGATGCAGAGTTATAGTCCAGAAAAAAGGCTATCAGATCGAACATTTACAAAAATAATCTTTACATTTTATACATTAATTAAACGGCCGAGAATTCGTTCTAAAAGTGTGTTAATACCCTCTGTACTTAGATTCTTGGGAAAATTTATTCACTCCACCCGTTTGAAATTATTTCTCATTTATTAAATTTTTTTAACACTCATTGAATTCAAATTGATAAAAAAATAATAAAAACTATAATTTGAGTCTTGACTTTAAAAATTTTCACTTCTGATTTTAATTCTCCATATTATTTACTCCTTTTAATTAACTTTTATACTATTAAATTTTAATTTATATTTCAAATATACAATATTACTTGTTTTTTAATCTTAATATTTTCAAATAGTAGCTACTATGTTAATTTCACTATATAACTTATAAAGCTTTATAACTTACCTGATATAAAAGCATAACTTTTGTGAATTTTACATATTATATGTTTTAATAAAATAGTTTTATATGTAAAAAAACTTACTTTTTAGCATCTAGAAAATATTTCAAAATATTTCTAATAAAAAAATTTTTCTTTATCATATCACAAAAATTGTTTTTTCCTTTATATGGTTATTTTTACCATTTTTGAAATTCAAACATTTTAATATTTAGCTCTTATCTTAAATACTGTTGACGTATAATGAAATTATATGTATAATACACTTACTATGAAAATCTCAAGGGTCTTGTAACATTTTATTAACTTAGAATAAACAAATTACAAAGCATTTGCAGATTGCATTTGTGCTATTTAAGTAATTATACGTTATAAAAAAACCGGCCAACTTGTCTGCTGGTCAGCATGCCTGACTAAGGATTGGGAGGTCCTGGGTTCGAATACCGGTTCAGGCATGGATGTACTCTTTCTCTATCCTGTCTTTGTCTTTTCCTTGTGTATGAATGAGGTATGAATGGTGCCTACCCTATAAACGGGTCCCTAGGGTGCGATGGTGGCCCACCCTCTGTGGTGCACCCGGGACAACGCCGCGGCGGCAAAGAGGTCGCTATTTTTGGCCGGTTCTTTGGGTATAAGGGAGCAATACAACCCAATATACCCTGACCATTGGAGGGAAAAAAAAGTTATATAAAATCCACAAAAAAAATAACATGAGAATAAATTAAACTTTTTCAACTTTTCCTTCAGATTTGAAATTCGAGGAGAAGTTTATTTGAAACGCAAATTTTCGTTCTTTACACTAACCGTGCCCCCTACTTTTCCAATGCAACTTTATGTTTCATCTAACCAAGAAAGAAATGTTAGATTTCAAATTAGATATTATATAGCTACAAAAATTATTTTATTCTGAACACTTTTGAATATTATATATTACTGAAACGTAAACAGGTTCAAATGGTCCCTATGTTTTGATACTGATTTAAAAAGTTAAATAAAATGCTTTTTTTAAATTTAATTTCATCTAATATTTTAACTGGCATATATGTGTCAAAATAGATTTTATATTAGATTAAAAAATAAATGAAAGCTTGAAATTAGCAAAACCTTGGCCACAATTTCTTTAAAGCCTAGAGTAATTTAGTCGTTGGCACCCCCGACTGTGACAGTACAATCATCTGAACATTGTGGTAGGAAATTAATTAAAAAGAAATGGATTTCCTTTTTTTAAGAGAAAAATTATATATTATGGTTTTGTAGGAATCTTTCTTTATAATTAGCTATTATAATCATTTTTTTATGTTAGATTATTTCAACATTTATTATATTTATATATTCTTTCTTTTATTTCAAGTCGTTTTGAATTTGTTTAAAAATGGGAAATATTCCTTTTTTAATTTGGTTATAAAAAAGAATAAAAAATAAAAAAAAATAAAAATAAAAAAAAACCTTATATAAAATTGAAGTATACAAAAATTATAATGCAAACACACGCGCAGTTTACAATTATTTCTATTTAATTGATCAAATCATTAATTTCGTTTTTTAAAAATTGTATACGTTATAGGAAGTATATATCAGAATATTTTTTGAAATTAATCATCATTTTCTTAGTATTTTATAAAATTAAATATTGTATTAAATGTTAAAATCCATTATTTGTTGCAATAAAGGGATGAAATACTCCATTTTTACAGTCATTTTAAATTTTACCGAATAGCATATTTACAATAAAAATACAGTTAATTTTCTTTCCTATTTTTACTGACAAGAGAAATTTGTCAGTAAAAGATAAATTTTATAATAAAATAATTTTTAGCTATAAATGTCTATTGTAATTTTAAAACATTCTTTTCAAATTTAAAACTGGACAAATATTCAAAATTATTCGTTATGAAAACAATTTACTTTTGTGATATATTTTATAAGTCCCTAATCTAAATTTTTACCTCGTCTTTTAAGAATTAATTCAGCAGCATTAAAAACTGTACATTTGATTGCAATCTATAGATTTCATGGGATCATTGATGTTTATATCAAGGAAATATAATTGCAGAAATAATAATCACGTAAATATAAATAGGATTTATACCCTTAACCAACTATCATTTAAGGTATTAAAAGTTTATTCAACTTATTATGAATAAAGAATTAATGCAGTGTCAAATCAGGTATTCCCTTGTTTGCCGAAAAATTTGGCGCTACATCTGGGAAATAAAATTAAATATCTGGTAAATTTGGCAACCCTATCTTTCTAAACGTGGCGACAATCTTGTTATTCACATCTTAGCGTCAAATAAAATCGCCAAACACTCAAGGAGTATCCGATGGTAAACTTCTACCAAAATTAAATATTGATCTTTAATTAAATATTTGTAGAAATTGTTAGTGGTTGTAGAAGTCCATAACATTATTCAAAATTTTTGTCAGCTTATAGAAAATCACTAACACTATTTGTTCACGTATAACAATAAATATTGCTTGGCTTATTTTTGTATTTAAAGTGATGTTAAATTTTATTATGCAATACCATCACTAAAAGCAGTTACCGTAAATTTATCTCAATTATTATTGACTCCTATGCCACGTAAATTACATCATCTATGTTTTAATTCAATATGATAAATAAAGTGTTTAATTTTTTAGATATTTTCTTTGAAATCAATTTAAAACTATAGAGTATATTCTAATTGTGTTGTTTATTTAATTGACTAATAACAATTATGTAATATACATATGTATTAAAATTTGTATTAAAATAAACACTGAAATTTCATACATTTCAAAATGTTTTTATTAACTACAACATGTTGCTCCAGTTATTTTCCTGTGGACACGTTTCAAAAATCATCCAGAAAAATGTTTTCAAAACTTTACATATGACACAGTCATAAATTCTATAAAATTTCAAAGAATAAATACACTATATAACATACAAATAATTTGGTATAAATTTCTTAATATTCTACAAAATATTAATACAATGCACCGGTTTACAATACAACAACATCGTTTAACTTTGAGGCTACAATTTGTTTAAAATAAAATGGAAATTTTTTAAATATTTTTTTAATTATAAATACATTATATATATATATATATATATATATATATATATATATATATATATATTATATTTTTAAACATTATTTACAAAATATTTAGGATAATTTTGTATTCATGTGAATGTACTATGATATTATAGAAAATAAAAGTAAAGCTAAGTAAAAATTATATATATATATATATATATATATATATATATATATATATATATATATATATATATATATATATATATATATATATATATTCAATGATAAAACATTTTGAGAATCATTTTATTCAACTCTAAAAGCAGTGAAAAATAATATATTTGCATTTCATTATAATAAATTTTCTTTGATGTAACTCCTGCATATTCAATAAACTTTTTTATGAAACAAATTTAAATTTTATGCTTGAGTCTATTTTAAGATACTATATATGCATTTTAAATTTTATAATAAATTATCTCGTTAGTTTATTTAAACAGTATTTCTACTGAGTGTAATAAATAATTCCAAAATATTTCACGTACTTGAATAAATAAGATATATTAAAATAAATCAGTTCCCAAAAAATAACTTGATTTTCCAATTGTGATGAAATTTATTATTATCAATCTTTACAATATAATATAATTTTTTTAAAAAAAATATTAGTATTTTCATGTTTTTAAGCCAGACATATCAATTTGGAGTTAATTATTCTTTCTCTAGTTTCATTATTATTAAATTAAATAGTAGAAAACCGGGAAAAGATTAACAGGTGGTATATAAATCGGTGGTACATTTGACTAGGAATAATGAAATGGTTAAAATATATTATTTTTGATTAATCTGTCGTAATATTGTAAGTAATATTATAATTTCCATTTCATAACGGTATTAAAATCTGAATATGTTGAGAATTTATTATAAAAAAATAAATAGTTTCACAATGAATTTATTAGTATATTTATATAATATTTGATTTTACCGGAATTACTAATGCATTTTACTAAAATTAAAGTATGTAATGAGGTTTTGGGTAGTGTTCATAAGTCTTCAATATTTTACATAATTCAAATTCTTTTAGCGATGTATAGAATAATAAGTAATATTTAAGGCAAACGAGTGGGAAAAAAAACTATTGAAAGAAATAAATCATTTTTTTTTTTTAATTTTTGCTGACTGTGTATATAAGCAGTCCTAAAATACTAACCGCAGCTTACTACAAATCCTTTCAAGATTATAATATAGTTAAAAATTTGTTTATTATTACTTATTAATCATATTATTTACTTGTATAATTACTATTATTTATTAAATATGATTTGTTATTTTTATTATTAATAAAAATTATTTAATCACTTCAGATGTAAAAAAGCGGAAAATTAGTGAAAAAAATTATAGCTCTCTGAAAGCAAAATTAGTTTTATTTTGAAATTATATTTGCATTCAGTTTAATATTTCGAAAATATATGCACAAAATTCATTCAATAAATAAATTGGATTGAATGTAAACTTAACTTTTCTTCCTATTTTAGATTTCTATTCATTTGAAGAAATTGTTGTTAAGTTCTATAATTTTAAATTCATTACATGGAAAGGAAAGAAACTGGCAACACATAATAATCAAACGACTGTTGTCAAAATTCTCTCACATATTTCGAGACACACAAATAATACAACTCAAAATGGAATGTTTTCATATATATGAAGTCTTTATCAACACTTAAAATCACCAATAAGTACTTAAGCTAATACTGAAAATATCTGATTTCCATTTGAACAATAGACAATCCTAACAAAAATACATCATCGACATCAATAGTTTTTTTTAATTAAATATTATCACATGGGCATGTTCTGTTGCTCTCAATTTTTAACACAATTTGATTGAATATCTTTAAATAACTTTCTGTGAACCCAATGTATAGAGTGTTCCAAATCTAGTGAGTATTGGGCATGTCCATAAATATAAATTTTGGTAAATATCTAAAAAATGTATTTACTTTCTCTGTTATCAAATACAAGTTTTTTCAAAAATAATTTTATTTGTAAATTGTTTTCTGTAAAAATACTGTTGTCCTCAAAAATTGAAAGGCACTTAAGACATGCGAGATACTAACATTCATAAATGTACAATAAATCGAAAATCTTTGAATTTTAAACATATATAAATCACTCTTTAAATACGAACCCTATTTACATTTTGTGTCACCAACTCAGCCTTAAAACAACCTTTCTAGTTATGTCTTTCAAGACTCGAATATCTATTGCACAGTTCCACTGCAGTGTGGTTCTTTAGATTTGTGCTGACAAACTAATGTCATCGCATCTTTTGTGATTAGAAATTTAAGAATTAGTCATTTTAAGTTCTTCTGGTCCACAATCTGACCCATAAGCACCGGGTAAGAGACAGTGTCTATTTTTTTGGAATTGAAAATAAAGGGAGACTTTTTTCATAAGACCAAAAAATAATTGTCAAAATTAGAATATAACTTTCATTGCTTCTAATGTTATTACAAAACATTTTGTTAGAAAGACATATTTGCTTAAAAATGTTTGACTTACAAGGGATTACTTTAGATGGCACTCAGTGTTCTTTTACACTTTTTCATTACAAAATCCACTTTTAAGAAAAAAGAACTTCTCAATCTGAACTAAACTTATTCGCCATTTTACTGCAGTGGCTATTCTAAAGGCACTGGGAGGTGTTCTTTTTATATCAGTTAATGCATTTAATCTTTGTACAGGAGGTCGAGATCGATTGAGATTAAAGCATAATCTGTCGAGCCTCGGACAGAGCAGCTATTAGACCTGAGTTTTCACTTTTGGTAGGGGACGCCGTGGCACTATAAATCGCAGAAAGGTTCGAAGGGGCAGCCACGTTGCGCGTAAAGGAAGATACATCTTCCACAGTACTCTCCATGGGTAAACCAAGGAAATTTTTGTCCGTTGTGGCGGCAGCTGATCCGTCACTGTGCATATCAGCGTAAGCTGGTCCATCCACGCACTGGTATGACGAAGGATCGGTAAACTGGGGAGTATTACCTTTGAGATACTTCTCGAACTCGTTGCGATCAACGTCATCTATGCTGTCATTCTCCTGGTAAGAAGGATCTGGGAAATAGCTTCCATCGCTCGCCTGAGTGTACCTTGGCTGCTGATAATATACGATATTTTGGTACTGAGTTGAAGACGGAAAGAGATTATAGGACGGTAGGGGTCTCTGAGGTTTCATATCACTCCCAAATGAGTAGGGATAGTTGCAAGAGCTCCTTTCATCCTGCTCTTGGCTCTTAATGCCAACTTGCTGATTCTCTTGGGACATCATATCTGTGGCCATGGAGTAATGAGGAAGAGGCGACATGGCCGTCAAAGCAGCATAAGTAGCAGCTGTGTTGTTACTGGATGCAACTAAATCCCTTAGTGACATGATGTTTTGGGGATGATGGGATCCTCTGACTGGAAAAGGTGGACGGACGTTCTTTAGGAACTTAGATGAGTCGCTGAAACGGGTGATGAGCTGGGACACTGGGTTCTCATTGCCGTCACGTCGACCACTCTCTGATCCTCCAGCTTCCTTCTGAAACATGAAACCATCCTGGTCCCTGTCAATGGGAGACATCTCAGGAGTAGGAAGAGAGCGAATCGAATCGGGACTGACGTTTGAAGAACCGGAAAGGTCCCCGTTTGTAGTTGGATGCACATTATTGCTGCTAATGGGCATACCCATGAATTCTGGGTATCGGTAGTTGTCCATTCTTCTTGTCGCGTTTGCCTCGGAACATGGACTACCATGTGGGGATGAGTCAGGAGTTTGAAGGCCGCACACATCCATCCCCATAGAGGAAGATCTTCCGTTTCCGCTGTAACCCATCAGATGGCTGTTGCCTTGCGGGAATGAGTAGGATGGAGATGGTGCGGGAAACGGTATCGGCATCAAAGGGGGTGATTCGGAAGTGACAGCATTCCCTTTGCGAACGCTGCCACGCTTTGTGTTTTTCCTTCTTCTAGGTCTGTATTTGTAATTGGGGTGGTCGTGCATATGTTGCACCCTTAAACGTTCCGCTTCTTCAACGTAGGGACGCCTGTCGTCATGACTCAAACCTCTCCATTTTTTGCCTGAAATAAAAATCAAATATTTCAGCATTTGAATTTGCCAGGAAATTTGTTTAGGCATATTATTAAAATAAATTAAAGAAATATTTTCGGTAATCAGATTAAGTCATATAGTGTAGAAGAAATAATTTTTCAACAGTCTAAAATTATCCGTATATTTCGTTTTATTGAAATGAATAACAATAAAACCATGTTCGAATTTTTATAAACATTTCTATGGTATTTCAAACATTGCACATTCTTAATGGCAACAGTCTTTTTCTTAAATTTTTTGTAGAAATAATTTATTATTAAGTCACAAAAACAGGGCTCCAATTACGTCTGTTTTTAGAAGAATATTTAATCAAATAATGAAGATATGAGGGGAAATGGAAACAGGATGAATCTAAGTCATAATATTATTGCTATTTAATTACAATATTCTATTTTCTCTTTTGATGTATTTACTACTGAATCTTTTGGAGAAAGATGGATTATATTTTCTTTTGTTAGTTAAAATATGACATGACTTAATCTCTTCACAATAATGTTGGCAGTTATTTGAAATAAGTTCTTAAAGCACACCAATAAATAAAATATGTACAGCAGTAAGTCTTTAATGTACACCAAGAATAAATAAATGAGATTTCAGTTTTAACTTATAAGTAATTAACTTCCATTTAAATATGCATATTAAATTTTGTTCCTAATTTTTTAACTGAAGGTATTGATTTTTAAACATTTGTTATGAGTTTAAAAAATCAGACTTTAAAAATTGTAGAATAAAAATAGCGTTCATAAAATTTCCCAAACAAAACTTTTAATAAATACATAATTTATTAACTTTACTATCAGATACTTAGAATCTATGATTATACCACTGCATTTTTTGTGATCATTTAGTGAATTAAATTTAATTTAATTAAAAATAAACATTTACAGTATTAAAAAATCTTAATTTATGTCATAATTGTCATTTAAATGTTTCCTTTTCATTATTTTTATTTCAATTTCATATTACATAGTTTAGGTAAAAGAAAAACCAGCCAAAAAAACTTTATATATATATATATATATATATATATATATATATATATATATATATATATATATATATATATATATATATATATATATATATATATATATATATATATATCTATATATATCTACTCCTCGTTTTAAGGGACACGTATCAAGTATAACACATATACTAGGGTTTGATTTGCTGCAGTTGCACAACATGGTGCCAAGAAATTAATTTAAGGACGTAACCTTTAAAAATGGCGAATGATTCCAGCTTTTGTTAACTAAAATGTGGCCGTAAGCGCTTTTGTATTTTTTCAACATCAGTCATGGCAATTTCTTACAAATTGTATCAGTAAAAAATGCCTTTTCCAGCAATGACACCTTTGGGAAAGCAGTGAACAGTGCTTATTAGGGAGGCTTCCTATTTCCAGATTATTCCCACTTTTACAGAGAAGAAAAATGGGAGAAAAAAAAAATATTACTTGATTTAACACTACGTAGATTTTCTATTACTTGTATTTCGATGGAATTTCAAATGATTCAAATTAGCTTAATTAATATATAATAACTTAATAAGTCACATATTTTATAAGATATTTTTTTATTTGCACGTAGAATTAATTTAATTATTTTAATATACATTTAATTCACAATAAGCTTTCTGATTTTTTCAAAACATAAATAGATGAATTTATTACTTGCAAGTTTTAATATAATGCATGAAGATATCAAGAAACTTAATAAATTATGATATGGAAATAAAAAATACGATTTTATCGAAGAGTGTAAATAATGATCTACTTAACAAAATTTATTTGCTAGAAGAAATAAATATTAAAATAATGCTTATCAATTAATTTATCACCATTTTCTACGCAAATTGCTCAATATATTGAAAAAAATGTTAGTGAATTTGTTCATTAATAGGACAAATGATTTCCTAACATTCTTTCTTTTTTCTTAGATGTAAATACTTACTGCAACACATATAATTTTTATCCAAATTATATAATCTTGGTATACATTGAATAAGACATATTTTTGGTATGGAAATATATTCGTAAGCGCTTACAATAGTTAAACATTTTCAGTAAATTAAATTTTGTAATCAATGTAATTGTTTTTCCTATCAAAATTAATTAAAACAGATTATTTAACGTAGATGTTTACAAAGTTTGAAAGCCCTCTACAAAAAGGGGAATAATTGCCATTAAAGCTTATCAACAGTTCTTACAGTATTTTTGAACTATTACAAAGATTATAATACAAAATTTTCAAAAAGGTAGAAACAGCTTGAGAGTAATTCAGTGAAAATTAGACAATATAAACTCCAGGAGATTAAATATATTTAATTTTTAATAATTATGCCAAAAATTTGGAAAATTAATAACTTAATGTTCTTATGATAGGATAATAGCATTTTTTTTCAGTTTGAAGAAGCAATTGTTTTCGTTGCTTACTTTAATCAGGGAATTCTTATCTCATATTATTATGATAATAATATAATATAATCTCATATTATTATGATAATAATATGGGAAGAAATACAGATTTCACAACAGTAACACAGCTATTTAAATGATGTTTAATCTCTTATGTTAAATTTTGGTATCAAACATTTTACACTTTCTCTATTAATAAGTGTTAAGGAATTTTTGAAACAAAGGAAAAGGAGATTTGAAACAGCTAAGAAAAATGTAACTGATTTAAATATCTTTCATAAACTGAATACATACAATAAATGCTTTTTTTTTTATTTTACTTTTAGTAAAAAGCATTATTTAAAAAAATAAACAGCAAAAAAACTCATATTTTTACGAAATTATCAAATAAATTTTTCAAAAACTGCAACGTAAATATTTATTCAGACTAACATCTAAGAAATGGCAACTGGCAAGCTCGCACCTCCTATCTTCCTTTTCCACCCCCATCTGCAAGTACAGAGTACGCACTTGTTTACAGGGTAGCTCTACCTGGTTGGAACAAGGTTGAAAAAGAGTACAAGGTCGCGTTGAGGCGAATACTCTGTTACCCCCTGGGATACCGATAAAAACGCAAGGCACTGATTAAAATAGGAATAAAATAAATAAATAAACAAACAAAATATAAAAGCAAGAAGTATAAAAAAGAGTCGAGATAAGAAGAAAAGGATCTGTATTTTGTGCTCTGTCACCTAGACTCACGGGGGTGAAGGAGATAAAAGGAGATCAAAATTAGTGCCACTTTAGCGCCTGATGCATCTCGCTGCAAGATAAGCTGACCAAACAACGCATTTAAGATAAGCTATTAAGATAAGCTGAAGAGCGAAAATAAATCCCGTCGACACCAACTAAGAAACTATATGGCAGGCATGTGTGTGTGTGGAAATCATAGAATGGGCAGAGATCATTGTGTTTCGATCAACCAGATGTCGCTTGATTAGTTAATGCTCCACATTTTACGAGTCATGTTTTTAGAAATTTGCAACTACTCTAGCATTCCTTCTGCACAAATCTATCGCATCTATAAAACCCAGGCTTTAAATATCTTCAGTTTACCTACATTTGAATTTTTTAAGTTCTTATTAATTTATAGGCAAATAGTTAAAGAATGCTGCTAAACATTTTAATATACGCAATTATCACTATATCGTGGAACTTTTCATAGATAAGGCCTAATTTACTTATCGCAAGAAAAGAAAATATTGAAATTTCCATCACAATCAAGTCAATGAATACCATGTGGATCTTGCAGAGATATTAAAGAGGATTAATATTGAAAAAATACGCAATATACATCTTCCCTTGTTCAATTAGTAGATTTAATGATTATTAATTTCGCCTATCTTTGTTAAGACTAAAATCCAATACAGAAATTTCCACTTCCGAAAGTATGCTTTTACTACCAAGCTTCAGTCAGTTACGTCGAATTAGCTATATTTTTACAATCAAATTGGCTAGGAATTTTTATCGATGCCTTTTCTAAAATTTTCGGAATCATCATATGGTTTACCACTAAGAAATTAAAATACTTTAAATTATTGTATATTTTTAATAAACACCATTTTTTTTATCAGTCAAAGTGCTAAATTTTAGGTTTCATATCCAATTATTTTTAAGAGACGATATCTAATTGCCGTATGTTCCATGACACTTGTAAATAATTCGCGTAGAAATATTAGAAAATGATTTCATATCGGTTAATTACTTGAAATGGAATCAATTCTCTTTTAAGATATTGGTATTTGATCGAATTATACTTGTGTTGATTGTATCAGGAATTTTCTCAAAATTTACTCTTAATTTTTGGGATTATTCTATTTACCGATGGGAAATTTCAGTAAAGTGAATAGTTAAAAATACAGTTGAATATTGCATCCATTCTCTTGAATGATGATTATAATTAACATAAAATGCAAGATTTTAATTTTTAAATAAACTTAAACGCGTTAATATAAAGAAATATTGAGAAATATTGTTATTAATTATCATGTAGTTTCAAGCAATAAACGGCAGTATTTTTTCATTCTAAACTATACAATACATAAATATTGAGCTGTTTCCTCTTTTTTGTACATCATCTGTCATTTTTGTATGTTATACACACATAAGTATATATATATATATATATATATATATATATATATATATATATATATATATATATATATATATATATATATATATATATATATATATATATATATCAAATCAGTAATCGAAAGATACAGTCTTCATTTTAATTATTATTTATAAAAAGCGTAATACCATGATTTTTCCTTCACATTATTACTATTTTTTTAAAAAATAATAATAATAATTTGATGGAAAAATCATAGTATGACATAAAAAGAAAAAGTTGTATGCAATGTAAAACACGTACGCACGAAATATAGGCATGAAAACAAAAAAAGTGATTTCTTTAATTATTTTAACTGGCTATTGCTTGAACTGAGGTTTAAGACATTGGCAGTGGTGTTAACATGTATAAGAATAAAGTTTTGATTTTCTATTTAAGGGTATTTTTTTACACTATAGTTTTTGTCTGTTTAATCTGATTTATGGTTTTTATGTTTTGCTGAACGTTTCAGAATTTGACTTTCTTAGGAATAGATATTCATTAGGAAGGTGCCATACAATACCAACAGCAACAGTACAAACAAGCAACAATATAGACAACAGTACAAATAGGGTCTGACAAAAGTGCCCGTTTCAAAGAAAGCGACTAACATTCAAAAAACAAGATACAGTGGTTAAAGCGAGGACAAAATGCCCAGCATGGGCAGGGGATTAGTGACAAAACAGTAGACAGCCCAACCAAAGACACTTTCGGCTGATAGTAATGGAAGCTTGAGAAAATACTGACCCTTCAACAATCCCAGCAATATTGTAGGACCCAATTTGGGTGGTCCTTCAAGGTCCTTCTCTTTCCTTTTCTCTTTAAAATAACCTCTAACATTTTCGATAAAAAAACATATTAACAATGATCTTTCTTTATACCCTGACAAGCTGTAGACTATGAAGTCATTTTTCACCAAAAACTAAGCTTCTGAAACTACCATCTAAGCAAGTGACACCCGTGAAATACCCGATTCATCCCATTGTGCACTTGCTATTTTTTGCACCCACCGCTTCTAGCAGTTTCTTCCTCTTACAAACCCGGTGTGTGAGAGGTCAAGGTGCGTAGGCAGGGAATTTGCAAATAAAAGAAACTGGGGCCTACGAACAAAAAGTGGTTATTTTCTGGCCATCCCTTCAGCAATCTCGCAGAGTCCTCCCTCCTTCTTTTAGTGAGTAGGGTGAGGCCTAGGACTCCAGATAAGTGCTTTGCAAAACTTTTGTTGCCGGAAATGAAATCGTATGGATAAATCGGGAACTGTATCGAGGTTGGGGCTAGGAGTTCGTTGATTTAAAATAAAATCGTCTTTGAAAACCTACCATTTAAATTTCAGATTAATATATTTTGCTTCCATAAAAATAATTTAAAATATATAAAAAAAAAGATAAAAAAAAATTGAATTTTGATTCATATACAAATTTTTACATACACGAATCAAAATTCATTAATATTACATCTTAAAAATATAGTATACATAATTTATACCTAAAAATATTTACTGAATATTTAAAATGTATGAATTCATGAATTGTAGACTGTTAAAAACGCTAAAAGTAAAAACATTTTAATGCAAGTATAAAAAAATAAAGGAAATATTTCCTGATATTTTAAGCACTCTTTAGGATTGTTTAAAAATTTATGATCATTAATTTAATACATCACAGTCCCTTCATAATATATACAATTTAAAGTTACTATATTTTAACAAAAAACTAAAATTTCTTAGAAAACATAATTATTTCCTTATTTATTGACACATTTTTAAATGTATACTAATCTTAATATATTTCAATACATTTAACAATAATAAAAAACTATAAATATTTATTTTACCTAATATAATTATTGTGTTCAATTGTGAAGGAGTTGTTAATTGTCGTTCTCAAAAGCCTTTACTTTTTAAAAAAACATGATGAAAAAACATGAGAACTGTTATGTAAAAATATATTATTTAATAAACTATTTGTTGACTACCAAATTTCAATTATTCCTCATAAAAATTTAAAATAAAAAAGAAAAGTTTTGAAATTTCTTTTGTAAAAATCATTTTTTTATATTTCAACATTTGTGATCAATGATTATACATTATTCCTTACAATGGAAATAAAAATAAAATAATGAAAAAATAAAGTATAATACGGAACAAAGTAACAGAAAAACAAATATCCATTTTAATAATCAACTTTTCATCTTGCAATTATTAGATTATTTTAAAACGTTTCTTCATTAATTTTGGTGCACTATTTGCATAGCAGAAATTTTTATTGGTATACATATTATTATTTTTCACGCAATTTTGTTAATCCAACAATTGTGCAATAAGTTTTACAAAATTAATAAGCAATCAATAAATTTTGTTTATTCATTTTCTAAGCTTATTGTATAATTTTCATCTTAATGGGAGGCATACAATTTTTCATTTTTCCACAAATCATGAATTCAATATGAAAAGTTTTGACAGTTTTCTTATTGTAAAGTTCTAAAAATGAAAATTGATTCTAGAAAAGTAAAGCATAGGTGTTGCCATTTATTCATGCATAAATTTACAATTTAATAGGAAGACAAATTTAAAAGAAAAGAATTATTTGAAACAAAAATATCAATCTTTCATTTTGACACATAGTACGTATAGAATTCAAGTTAACAAAATTACACATTTAAAAAATATTAATTTATTATATTTTACTGGGATAAACTTTATTTGCTTTTACTTGTTTTTAATTGATATAAAAGCAATAAAATGTTAATATTAATCAGCAGATTAGCACTTTATGCAATTTTCAATGTCTTATGATTAAAAATAATAATATATTTTATAGACTATATTATTTACTGAGATATATTGTTATAGATTATGTTTATAGATATTATTCGAACATCCATCTTAATAGAGTATATGTAAAGTCTATTATTTTAATAGATTGAATGTAAACTTTAGATAGACAATCTAGCCTCCACTGCATGCATATCTGTTTGCGAACATTCCCCTAGTGATATAACTAAAGAATAAATCACGCTTTTGTACTTGTATTCAGAAACGTTTATGTTTGAATTAGAAATCATTTTGGGGCTAACTCCTTCTCACAAACGTTTCTTGATTGAAAAAGAAGATCAAAATTAAGGATTAAAATTACACAGAAGAAAAACAGATAATTTACTCAATTCATAAGAAAATATTTCCATTCAAAGTGTTACACAATCGGTGAAAATATAATTGAATAATGTATTTTCAATACAATTTAAAATATGATCTCAAAGCAAAATTACTATAGTTTTCAAAAAAATCAAAGACCAGACAACCTTAACATTGTATTTAAGATTTGGCCCCATGTAAGTGTTTTCAATTAAAAAATAGTTCCTTTTTAATTAAATTGGCTAAGGCTTTCATCATTAATTTCGTTTAGCCAATGCCATCATTTATCGCCAAAATTGGATGTTCCTCCCCACGGTTCACTGAGCTACTAATTGATGTATGCCATCTTTCACACGTTACTGCAAAATGGCAATCGTGAAAAAAGCATCTGAACATGCCAATGCCATCACAATACATGTGGTATATTTGTATAGTACTTCAGAGCCAAAAGAAAGTTTAAAAAAATCAATAATTTAAACTGTTGTTATATATATATATCAAACGATTTAAAATATATTAAATGACTAAATACATGCTTTTAATCTCAAATAATTTAAGCAATTCAATTACTTTATACAAAATACCTTTCATTTTAGTGATTAACTATATAGATATATAATTTAGTTATCCTCATTTAAATTCATCAAAAAGTAAAGAAATGCCTATAGTTTGACAAAAATTCCATGTAATTTAGTAATCTTAGTATACAAACATTATGATAGTTTTATATTAACAAAAGATATTAAGTGAACAATACCTGTACAAATTATTTTTTTACTTGTGTGATAGTATTAAATTTTTTCTAAGTTATATGATAATTTTGCAAAAAATATAAAACATGTTTATTATATATATATATATGTAATCTAAATTAATTTGTTAATTAATATTAAAAATTAGTACATGATTAACTGAGAATGCAAAAGTTAATAAAGATGGCAATTTGACTAAAATATGCGTAATAATTGAATTTAATAATAGAATTTTTACGGACCTGCATTTTTTGAGTTTATTATGGCACAGTTGCGAATGCAAATTAATTACAACTTAAATTGGAAAAAATGCTACTAAAATGAAGGAAATATCCGTTTTTAGAAAAATATATATTACATATATTGTAAATAATATTCATTAATTTTTTAATCATAAAGTGATTGTTTCTTTCATTCCAGTTGAGATCATCACTTTATTGCAATTTTTATTGGTTTAAAATATCCATGACGCCAGATAACGTTTCATGAACGTCATACCTAATTAATTAAGACACGGTTACGACTGAGACGGCGTCGTAAATCCGACATGTCAAAAGATATGCTCCTTGCCTAAAAATCGCATCATTCAATAAGCAGCAAACTAGGCGAAATTCTGAGTGTCGTTGGCAATAAGAAAGAATCCATTTTCATGGTTTTTACCAGAAATGAGGATTATATTTTAATCATCATTTTTTTCTATTTGTAAAAGTTTTCGAAATCATGAAAAACATTTGTTTTTCTAAATTGTTAGTTTTCAAATCTTTAGCGATATTGTTTCCAAAATTTCTTGAAATTGTTATTTTTTCTAATTTGTATCTTTGACCGATTCAAGTTTTGTTGCCTGAACCTCAGACTCCCCCATATCTCTTGTGTCATTTTAGGTTCTCTTGCAATCCGATAAAGCTTGTCTAATTCTCTTTTTCAATTTTTGATTTGAAGAGCTTTTTGTGCTTAAAACATTGACTGTTTCAAAAATCCAAAACCAAGATTCCAGAAATTGTTTCGAAATGCTTTGAATAAAGTGCTATTAGCATTAGTCCAATTGATTTGGACACCCGTATCGAGTAACCACCCAACGGCTTTACTTCTTTGAAGCAAACAAACGAAGTTCTCGTTTTGTTAATAAAACGATTTCTTGTATAAAGAATAAACATCGGTTTCAGAAGCTGTTTTCCATGGATTCAAACCATAGACATGTTGACAATAGAACAGAAAAAACAAATTGAAAAACACAAGACGAAACATCTATTTTATGGTTAGTTTAAATCGGCTGAAACAATTAAAATATTTTTCTACATTTGTTTTATTTTAGAATATTGATACATAGTAAATTAATAACCGGAACTTTAAATTAGTGGGGTTATTGCTCTACAATTATTTATTAATAATATATATATATATATATATATATATATATATATATATATATAAAACCCTGTAAATCAAATTAAATAAACTGTAAAAAATCAGAAATTTTGCATATTTATAAATATATTTATAAAAATATTAAAATATACGGAATTTGTAATCTTGCATATGGTTATAAGAAAATAGTTTTTTAAATATTAAAGTAAAAGTTTCAACTATATTTTCGGGATAAGAAGTCAAGTGATGTTTCGAATATAAAAACTTCGAACTCCAAGTTAAATTTCTACTCTTGAAATATAGCAAATATGGACATCTAATTTAAGAAACTCTTTACCATTATTAAAATACATTAATTGCATGTTTCGTATTATTTCTTAGTTTGTAGTGAATCAAGATGAATTCAATCGGCCTTAGTGGTTTTAAAGAAGCATTCTTTCTCATTGTACACGTTTGAAATGATCAGATATATTCAACAGTTCAGTTGATGCCATCTTCAACGAACTATTTAAAAATAAAATCAAAGGAACTATTTCGAAACAGAAAATTGTTTTAATTCACTAATTAATATTTTCGACAGAAATTTATTCTATATTATTGAAGAAATTTTATTTAAATTCATCTTCCAACGAAGACTGTAGGTTGAATACAATTTGCTACCTGTAGTTTAAGAGTTATAAATCTTTATTCAGATTGTGCACACGAGGGTCATTTGTATCAAGATTTAATGCTTCTGCGTGCAGGAAATTGAAATCGAACTCATGAACTATTTAACTGAACTCCAAGTTCTAACCATTCAACTGCCAACAAAGCCCCAATTCGATAACAAAAAGTGCTGATTTTTTTAGAATTATCGAAAGAATAAATTCAAAATCAACCATAATTGGAAATATATAAAATTTTATTCAAATCAAGATTTGCCTCAATAAAAGCTCCTTAACAGGCAAAGAAGCAATATAAATGTAGTCAAATTCTAGTGTCCTTGTTATGAAAACTATTTTAAACATTTTCTTGCATGAAACATTTTAAGGAAAATTCCTACTTTATATTATCAAAATTTAGTTTTTGTGATAAAAGTTGTTTTTCATTTTTATGCGCATTCTATATTAATAAGAATAAATTTTCTAAAGCACACACAGTTTGTTTAGGTATTTCAAATAAGTGATGAGTATATTAAAAAATCGTAAGAGCAAAAATGACAGGTATGTCAAAAATTAATGAAAACCGCTTACCTATTTTTTTGCCCCATTCATTATAATAAGGACGTATCGCAATTTAAAATGTAGACTATGTAACGCACTTAAAGTATGCACATTTAGAGGTATGTTTTGATTTATAATATATATATATAAGCGTAAAAGCTCATGGATTAAATTTCACTTATAAAACTCTTATGGTGTCAATCATAAAAGACTAACACTGCCGCTGTAGAAAACCTATATTATCTATTTGCTATTTTAAATAAAAAAAAGTTTAAAATAGATGTTGATACCGTTTCAACAATATCTGTAAATTACATATTTTGATTCTATTTCTACACATATTGATAGTGTTTTAACAAACAACTTCCTGAAGTTTTATTATCAAATTCTGTTAAAAATGAGAACAATGAATTCTATCTTAATAATTAAAGATTTTACTTTAATATTTCTTTTTCAGTTAGTCAGTGTTCATAACTGGTTATATATTTTCCATTGATTAATACTCAAAAGTACAATATATTAATATTTCATATTAGAAACATTCATGCTCGAAGTTGGAAATTTTAATAATGTTCGAAAAATAATTTTGTGCATTAACAATTTAAACGTCATTTATTTAAATTTTAATACTACACACACACACACACACCGTTCTGTATAGTAATCTGAAACCTGAAAGGTGTTACAAAACTCTTAAGATGTGCAGTGTTAATTGCTTCCCCATGGAATAGTTAAAGAAAAATGTTCCCAGTTGGATTTTAATCCCAGTTGGACAATATGAGGTGCGAACTATTTTCGCTTTGTTGAGTGGCTGTTCCAGAATTTTCGAATTTTTTCCTTTGTAACATAAGAATAAATTTCCATGGAAAGTCCCAACGGAAAGGGGTAAGTAAAAGTTGTTCACACGGCTTACTACAGATTTCAGTTATTAAGAGGCTGTTACGTAGTGTCAAAAACACCCACTCTTTTTTCCTTTCGATAAACAAGAGGCCGCATACCATGAAAGAAAATTCGGAAAATTATCGAAACCAAAATGACTAATGTAATAAAAACAACTTTCGTGTTTAAAAATACAAAATTCTCTTCTCTACTGTCGAATAGGAAGTTCTGGAAAATTATTATTAATTGCTAATACAATTTAAGATTTATTTTAACAGTTCAATTCAAAATTAGATAAATATTCCAAATTAATTAACCAAATTCAAAATTTTTATCAAATTCAAAATTAAATATCAGATTTCTAACTTCTATGCATACAGAGGAAAATATGAGGTTCGCGTATTAGTTTTAGGAATCTGATTTCTAATCCAACACTAAAATATGCATTATCCACCCCAGCTAAGAATATATAAGCATATTTTTCATGTATTTCTCAGGATTTCTTCTCATATATTTTAGTTAATTAGCCATAGTGTGGATTTGATATGAAAATTTCAACTATAAATTATTAATTATTGTATGGAAAAATTTAGCAACTAGAAAACTGAGCAGCAAAATTATTTCGTGTTTTAAATATAAAACAAAAAGTACAATATTAATTTACTGTAACTAAAACTACTACTTATAGTGAGCCGTAGTGACCTAGTGGTTAGGACATCGGCCCTCCGTCTGGAAAGACGGAGGGCCGATGTCCTAACCACTAAGTCAATACGGCCCACTATAAGTAGTAGTTTTAGTTAGGCAGGCCAGAGGTTCTATAGTTTCAGGCCAGAGGTTCTATAGTTTCATCTGTGCAAGGCACAGTATGCTTGGTAGCTTAATAGTTAGAATCTTTTCTCCGGAAGTTTCGATTCCCAATGACGCCAAAGATGCACCGATCGGAGGTCCTGTGATCGGTTGTTGAGCAGTTATTCTGAGTGCAATGCTTTCCAGATGATTTCCTCCTCTGCCAAGGGAACTTCTGGCAGCGCCATGAATCGGAAGAGTTGAGAGCAAAGTCGTACTCTCATTGAACCCCCCTTCGAAAGATACGATTTCCACATGAGTGGCAAAGTTCAATTCTGAACTAGGTAGACTGGTACAACAAAACTCATGCTTTCTATTGTAATTTTAACTACAGTATCAATTTAGGAAGCTAATTTGTCCAAGTGGACACAACCACATCGGCTACTTTATGTCAAGGCTATTTTAGTCTGGCTAGTTTGGCATTATAGTCATTTTTTGTACACGAGGACTAATTATACTGGGACCCAGACTTTAAAGTGGTTTCTGAGTCACTATAAATATCCAAATAAGAGAGAATCAAATGCATAGACCAGAAGGCAAAAAATTTAACTATTCGATTACTAACTACCAATATCTCAGTGTTTTGTAAGGTAGAAAGATATATTTCGCTGTATAAAATTGTAAAATAAATTAAACCTTTCAAGTTTGTTGGTTACAAGGGGAAGTTTGTTGGTTAATGTTATAAAATAATGAATAAAATTAAACTTTTTCAATTCATACCTTTTTTTAACATTAATCAACAAATTTACGCTTGAGTTTCTTCATATCGTTGCATATCATTTTTTGTGTCATAAAATTTATACAATTTCTTTGTATTTACTTCTCATGCTAAAAAATTTCATTTCTTCGCTTTCATATGCCGCTTAATTAGTAGAGGTTAATTAATAGTAGTCATGTTTTATAATAATATAAGCAATATGAAATAATCTCAATTTAGTTGCATGTTTAACGACATAATAAACTAAGTAAAAATATATGTTAAACAGCAGCATCTTATTTACTACTAACATCACTAACAACAAAATGAAAGCAATTCATTAGCAAGGAACTTAAATCCAAACTTCTGCCGCGACCAGTAATACGGAAGCCAAGATTAAGATTTTTTCTTGGCGTTCGCAAAACTATTTATTACTTCAAATTTTTTTCCCACGAAAATGCTAAAGGTTTGAATAATAATGAAACTGAAAAAGAATAATAATGATAAAAAAAACTATTGCTCGGCTAAATCGGGTGGGGTAAAAAGCTCGGGGGTAGGTAGCTCAGGGAGGGAGTAAGCACATTTGTGGGATGGGGGTGCACAAAGGCCGCTGACCTCTGGTCCGATTCGTGACTTTGAAAAGTAAAATCGTGACTGGGGCTGGTCTTTGGCCACGTGTATCCCGCCAAATACATTTCCCACGTTGTGAACTCGACGGCTTTTTTTAAAATTATTTTAGACATTTTTTTTTTTTTCGAAATTTTGCTTAATGTAAATGGGAAAATAGAAGCGGGTGGCAAAGTGGAAGGGAAAAGAATCAATTAATTTCTGCTTTGCATGAGGTACAATGTAAAGTGTGAAAGCTATTTAGGTTTTATTTATTTTTTTTTCGATATTTTTTCACTGTTCTGCATTTCTTTTCATTAGGATTATTATTATAAAATAAGCTTCTGGGTTTTGCCGTTTACTTAAGAGCACTAGAGGGCGTCTTTTAAGCGGTTGTGATTAATAAAGTGAAAAATAATTGTTTCTGACTCGTATCTGTTCTGATTAATACAACCCTTTAACGTAGTTAATCTATTCGCGTGGTAGTTCGTTCTCCGATGTTGGCGCAGCGATTTTTTTTTCCTGCTAGAGTATCTATAGCCTTAAAACAAATATCCGAATGAGGCAAAGCTGCTCGTCTATTCCAAATATATAATCTTCATTAATTATTTTCTCATGGGAAAACAAAACTCGCTTTCTTTCCAGATTAACTCTTATATCCCAAGCCATTATTAGTTTATTTCCAAAGCGAGTAGACAAAAAGGGCGTGGGAATAGGTGCTGACGAAAGAAGATTTTCACTTCACTTGAAGAAAACAAACACTGTGAAGAGTTGAGTTGTCTGAGATTCATAAAAAATTATTTTCATTTCTTCATTAATCCAAGCATCACGATCGAAACGAATGTAACTACTTTTTTATGTATTTTATATTATACAAAATAACATTTCTTGAGATGGGTGAATTCTTATTGTTTTTAGGCGGAAGACATTTTTACTGATATGTTTCTAATAAAACCTGCAATTTTTTAAAATAATTGGCATAAAACAATTATTTTTAAACATAAAGAACTCATTGATGAGTTGTTGTTTTTTTGGTATTTTGTTTCTGAACTTTTGAACTTTGTGTCGATTCGCTGCAAATAAAGTTCTTTATTTCATTTATTTATTTATTTTGACATGGCAAATTTCAATAAAATGGTTTGAGAAATTAAGGTTTCAAATTAATTATTTTCTACGCTGCATTTACAATATAGGTAAAACAAAAATTATTTTTAATTTTTACACAGTTATACGAAGCGATAAATTGACTTTAAAATTACATTTGGCTTAATTCGATTAGATTTACATATAAAATGCGCTGTGGAAATCTTAGTATTTTTGACACACGTATTTCTCACAGAATAATAGTTTCTTGTGTAGAATATATTCTATTTTGCAATCTTTAAATTATACAAATTTCTTATAACAATCTTAATTGTTTTCTAATTTACTCTTTATAAATCAAGCTTACATATTTTAAAGCAGTGTTTATTATATATATATATATATATATATATATATATATATATATATATATATATATATATATATATATATATATATATATATATATATATATATATATATATATATATATATATATATATTAAAATAAATATGTTATGAAAAAATTTATTCACATTCTTTTATCCGCTTCCATTATAATAAAATACCCGGAAAAATAAAAAGTAATAATTAAATGATTTAAGAATATTGAATTTTTCAATTTATGTATTTATATAATTTTTTTTTTTTTTAATGTAAACTCTTTAGTTTAAATTCGCACTAGTTCTAATAAATTCTTAAAATATACATTCTATAAGTCTAACTTTAAAACTACATCTAAGTAAATAATTTCGTGTGCATGGTATTAAAAAATATATAATGTAAAATTCTTACTCAATGAATATATACATTTATATATATAGATTGATGTTCACATAAATTTATATATATTATAACTTTCTACAAAAAAAGTATTAGTTTTATTCATATAAAAACAATAAACTTCAAATTCCGGTTATTCATGCTGAATGCAGCTGCTATTAAATAAAAAAGAAAAACTTAAAAAAAATTTAATTTAGGATTATTATCATTAATCTTCAACTAACTATTAATTACTAAATTAATAAATATATATGTATATATACTCTAACAAGTTCAGTTTGAGTTGTCCACTCAACAAAATTATATTGGAATAGACTTGCTTTGATTGAAAAAGAGAAAGCGTTAGACTGGAACGAACATCCATAAAATGCTCTTTTTTTACTGTTCTTAACGCCATTTAATAATTTATGACTTCTTACCTGAACCCCGGGCGAAGTCTGCAGCGGGGTTAATTATTTATTGATCATCTGTTCGGCTCGATCGACCTAATAAGAAATGGGGAATATAAAATTCATTACGTCCTTTCCGAAGATTGAAAAATTCCTTCCTTTTTTAAACGTTGCCAAATTCTGGTTGAGGAAAAAAAAACGAAGTAAACAAGGATTATTAACATCATTGATAAAATTGCTTTTATAGATCGATTAGCTTTATGGAGGTATCATATTAAGTTTTCCTTTTTAATCTTTGAATTCCAATGTATTAGAGTTCGTGATCAATAAAAAGAATGTCAAAATATATTTCTGGGAAATAAAGAAGCTACGATAATTTTAATAAATGAGATCTTTGAATCAATTGTTGAAAAGTATCCAGTATTCCTTTTAAAAATCATTGTTGATTTTTTACAAAGATTTTTTCAAAGCGTTCCGAAAAGTAAGCAGAAAGAGTTTTGTGACTGCAATATTTTTAATAAATAAGAATCACACAATTGCTGAAAAGTAACGATTATTCCGTTTAAAAATCGTTGTTGACTTTTACAAAGATTTTATGAGAATATTGCTTCACAAAGTAAGCAGTAGGATTTTTGTGGCTACTACAGTTTTAAAAAAATAAGAAGTTTTAGGTGAGTATCTCAAAAGTAACGAGTGTTTGTTCTAATAAACGTTTTTGAGATTTTCAAAGATTGATTATAAATGTGTATATATGCTAGAAAGTATGATGCAAAGCGTCTCTGTAATTCTAATCAGTAATTTTTTTTTAAATCAACTGCTCAAAAGAGAGTAAAAAATATTTGCAACAAATGAATTGATGCATATGGTCATTAAAGTAACTTGTAAGTAAGAAGAAAATGTTCTCGATACACATAGCGTAATCACTTTACTATTTTGATTTAATGTTATGGTAATTCTATTGTTAATTTTCATTTTTCATTCTTTAGTCCCTTCTACTACGTTATTGGTTAAGGTTAATTCTTGCAATATACAAAATGCATTTCAAGTCACTGCAGTTACTGGACTGAAGCACAATCCCTCCAATTTAATATTGCCAAAGAAGCCCATAGAATAATTTGTCTTCCCAATGCCTTCATTTATTTTATTGTTCTATTTTCATTATTTATTTTTAACATACGTTAAAGATTACTATTTTTAACGCTGTAGGTTTTGGTGACTATGGCCCGTTGTCCCACTATTGGTAGAACGTAGCTGGGAGAAGAAATGAATTACCTCCGTCTCAAAAAAAATTTTAATAAGCAACAACATTAGCGTCATCTATGTCTGAAGTTTAATCAGATTTCAGTATCCTCAATAACAGAGCACATCCCATGAGCGTTAACAAAATTATATAAAAGGACATAGCTCAATAATCAACATTTAACTCGAGATCATTGCATTTTAAAACCTTATTTCATGGCAGTTGTGAAGTCCTATTATTTATTCTTTCTTTTCGTTGCCATTTGATAACTAAATTCTTGCTGCGACTGCATATTTAATAAAATGATTCCGCTGAAAATTAATTTTTCCGCAAATATAATAAAGTGCTTAAAATGAAGCAAAGTATATTCTTTTAGCTTAACAAACCCAGCATAGAAACTTAAAAAAAAAAAAAAAAAAAAATCTCGGCAAACTGAGAAACGGCCATTTTGTAAGTTCGAGCAAGATCATCATTTAGAACTCGGCGTCCAGAGAACAGATAAAGAAGTGGAGAGCAAACAACAACTATTATCAGTGATTTTCTTTTTATTTCTTTTGCTATTTCCTCCTTCGAAGACCGAGATTTAAACCCGGAAGTGAGTATTTACCGATGCACAGATAGGGGCTGGGGCTTACCTGCCTGTAGACAACTCGGAGTCGCCCCTCACTTTGCTTTTGACGTCGTCTTATCTCTGCAACTCTTGCTGCGGTAACGGGAGATCAAACCTTTGCAGGGAAAAGTGAGCAAACAGCGTTTGCTGCGGTTTTGCAATGTTATGCTCGTGAGTATTATGCCACAAAGAAAAGTAATATAGGAGAAATGCATTTTTTTTTTTCACAAAAAATACAATATGAGACCGATTGTAAAGACAAAACGAAATTTAACAAATTGTAAAATGAATATTAAATGTATGATCTAAGGTAAAACTCAATGACATTCTGCGAATACTTATTTCTTTATTGCTTTTTAATGAATATTTGAAGAAACGTACATATAAAAATAATACTGGAAAAAAATTTGATGATGATCAGGTTATGAAAAATAAAAAACGAATTTGATCTGCCAAAATTTTTAATGATTTTTAATTGGTGTGTTTTAAATGATTACAGCAAATTTTTTAGAAGTCTTTTAAAATAATATTTTATTACAGATAAAAGTGTGCATAAGAAAAATATATTTTAGAAACAATTTTTATTGAAAAAAAATAAAATTCATAAGGTTAAAAAATGACTTAAATGTATGGTCAAAATTTAATACGTTTTATAATATTACAGAGCAGTTTTGAGATGCATTTCCTGATTATAATTTAATAAAAAATGAAATGAAAGATGCAAAAGAAAATAGATTAATGATAAATTACGCTAAAAACTACCGCGGAAAAAATGTACATCAGGTAAAAAAAAAAAAATCAGACTTGTTTTTAAAATTTAATGTATTGCAATTGATTACATCGTACATAGTGTGTTTTTAAGCGGTGTTCGAAAAAGTTGTTAGATTAATTTAACATAAAAGACGTAAGAAAAATATACTTTCGTTTTTCGACAGTTAAATGTATTTATCTGGAGTGTGCAATATATTGCTTAGAAATGTTTCGAAAATATCACTTATTTATCAGATTTTAGTGATTAATAATTAGAGTTTTCATGTAAATGATTACGCTAAAACTTAATAAAGATAAAACAAAAAAGTCTGAATTTAGTAATTCCGCAAATTACGGGCATTATCAAAACCTTTGAGAGAATAAAGTGAAATGCATAAAGATTTACCTTGAAACTGAAGATAAAAATTATTATGGATATTATTTATATTAAGAATATATCAGAATATACGATAAACACGCCAGAATTATATAATGTTATTTCCTCCCAGTATTTTTAGAGAATGTAACATAATTATTTCATTAAATTTTTAGTGACTTAACTGAAACTAGAGAGAACTTAAAAAATAGCCATGTGATTTATTAAAACTTTAAAAACTTCTTGTCCTTAAAAAGTTTTAAATTTAATTGGTGTCGCAAATCCAAAATATCGGAAAACACTGGGACAAAATTTTATTCTTGAAATATTATTTAATTTAATTTTAAAGTAATTCTCTCCATACTGAATTTAACTTGCTCAAGGAACATGAACTGTTGGTTGAGAAACAGTTTTCTAGTAAACTCTAATTAAACTTATAAAAACGAATGTACGGACATATATATATATATGTATATATATTTTTTATTTATTTATTTATTTTTTTTATAATTGAAAGCAATATTTTCTAACTCTTCATTATCATTGATAAAAGGAAATAATCAATTAATAAATGAAATTAGCAGTTGATTCCAACAACTGAATATTTAAAGTGCGACAAACAAAAAGTATTATTTATTCTTTATCTCAAAGCTACATTTATTATCATTAACACGGCACTCCAAGTTGGAAACTTTATCTTGTTAAAACGGTAATTGTATTACTTCAAATGGGTCAGTAGGGTTCACTTTTATCTTTAAATTGCGGTGGGGCTTTCTGGCGCCAGAGGAAACTGATAATTATATCTCGACGAAATCGGTGATATAGTTAACTTGCGCTTAGTTAGGATTGCACCAAAAAGCACTTGAAAATTCACACTTTTGATTGGATAATAATGGACTTGTCAGGCACTGCGTTTAAAAGAAAAACAAATGTTTTCGATGCTTTTTTCGAGTGTTTTCGGTTATGAAATAACAGTAACTAGATTCTTGCGCAGATCGACTGTTCGATCGTTAGCTCCTTTGATAAGTCTTGTTTATCTCACGTGTTTTTTTTAAACCTGTACACATTATAAGTTTACATTTGTTTCTTTGGCAATCACTTCTATTGAAAATAGGGAGCATTTCCTTTGAAGACGAAAGTCACATATGATTTCAAACTACAACACAATCGCCAAAACCAAACACACTCATCACCACTTCATTGAATGTGTAAATTTCATCGCCGTTATTTTCCCAATCATCTAGAGATTACTTTTTTTTGCATCGATCGACAAAAGTTTTGAATAATGTTGAGTGTAAGCAAACATTATTTTAAAATTTGTGTGAGTGCCATCTATTTTTAAACAGATTTCTAGAGAAAGCAAAAAATATCTTGTATTGATTTAATAAACGAGACAGAAGGCTTATTTATTGGTATTTCTACAGAATATATAAATAAGTGTGTCTTCTAACTGTGACGAAGCAATAAAATGAGGCCTTTCAAACAAAGATGATTGGACCACCAAAACTATACACTTTATACTTATAGTTAAGAGTTTTCTCAATTTTTTTTATCTTATTCTTAGCTCATTTATCTCACTCTCTCTGTTCAATATAGAAATTAAGAATCATTCATTAGGTGCAATATTTGCACAAAATATTTCTTTTCATTTAAGTTATTTTGCAACAATATAAAGAACTTTTTCTTAATTATAAAATGTAGTATTAAAGCGTGCGTGTTAAATAATGGGAATTTTGAATGTTAAAAAATAATGAAATATCTTCTTGCTTATCCCTTAGTCTGAATCACACCAGGTCCATGACTGCGAATTTAAAATATCACTGAAAAATTAGTTTAATTGGTCTTACAACCATCTTATTCTTGTTGCCCTAAAAATATCCAAGTTTATAACTTTGTGGTCTTCTAGTTTTCATTATAATTATTGGGGAAGCATAAGGCATCTTGTGCAAGAAAATATTCTGAAAAATAAAATTCTCGCAATTTAAGCTTCTTTTAAAGTTTTTTAAAATTTGATGGTTAGAATTTTAATTTCTTTTCGTTAATTTTTATGCAAATAGTAATTTTTATTATTAAATTATTTGTAAATAAATATTTTTACTTTAAAAATCTAATTAAATTAATAAGATACAGTTTTTAAAATACAACAATAATATAATGGAAATAGTTTGATCAGTGACACAAAAAAATTCAGCGTGTTTATAAAAATTTCAAATTTAGTATATAAATAAAATTGCGAATTTTAATCAATGTATAAGAAATATTTACTTTTACGTACTATTCCATTATTATATAAATTTTGTTACATAAATTCAGTGTGACAATTAAGAAATTGGTGTTTACAAAAATTTCGAACTTAGTTTTTAAAAATTTGTGAATTTTAATCACTGTGCAAAAAATATTTATTTTTGAATATTATATTTCGTTATTATATAAACTTTCCTGTATAAATTCAGTATGAAAAATTTGAAATTGAAGTCTTCAAAACTTTCGAATTTAGTATCTAAAAAAATTGTGAATTTTTTAATCAATGTATGAAAAATATTTATTTTTGCATTCCGTTATTGTATAAACCTTTTTACATAAATTCGGAGAAGGATGCGCACACTTTTTTGCATATTTATGAAGCAAATCAACAAACTTATGAATCTAATAACTAGAAATTATCGTTGCAATTGTGAAATTTTGCACGCAATTTCGAATTAAAAAAATTACTCCTTTATAAATATTGTATTACACTGCTTTCACCAGATTAAGATAGTTTTGGGTTCTTTTTCTAGGAAGAAATTTTACCAACGGGATTTTCTGAAGAGTTTTGCTTAATATCCTATTTGGCGGTTCCCTTTTTGAGCTGAAGAAATAACTTTTCGCCAACTGCGATTCCCGAAGCTTCACACCTAAAGGTTGTCACTTCAAAAAAAAAAAAAATCTTTTTTTATTCCTCCTAAATATTTTTCTGGAAGCAGAACTCTTCAAGCGGTAGCATCGTTTTCTCTGTCTCCGAGTCAAAGGAACTGGCAAGTTTACTTAGCGCCTGCCCCAAGTGCCGAAACACAATGTCGTCTACTGCTGAGGGCTGACACCAAACCCTTCAACCGTCTGGAAAGCAGTTGAGATGCCAGACATGTACCGTTGCCAACAGCCCAAACTTCACAGAATCTCCAAAGTGACAAACTCTAATGGGTTACTTTTACATCCATTTGACAGTTATAAAACAATTGAATCAATTCAAGATTTCAAGTGGAACTTGAAATTAAATGATGAAGATAAAGATGTGTGTGTGAGAAACTGTAGAACCCCCTAATTATCCTAAACACATCGGGCATAAATTTAGAAAAATTGTATTTCTTCAACTTTGCATAGTTAAGTTATGTCCTACGTTTCAATTGGTTAAAAGCCCTTTATGCATTTCAACATCTAGCATCAAATACTGAAATGATAAGAATTTTGCTTAAGAAGTTTGAACTGGTTTTGTGAACACTGACCAAAACTTATTTTAATTACTAAGCTTAGTAATTAGAATAAGTTTTAATTTGATTTATCCCGATTTTTTTAAATATAATTATTTTAACTTAAGTTATCTTAGAAATGCATTTCTCGTGCATTAAGTTCTTTCTTGTTGAAATAAGAGGCTTTAAGAATAAAATGGTATGAGAAACTTAACGGCCTTTATGAATAAAATTGTATTACAGTAATCTCCAACGATAAAAAGAGAACTATTACTTTTTTTTTCTTTTTTTTTATCGAGAATAGAACTTTTTTTCATTTTGAAAGTAATTTCTGTAACGTTTACACACTCATTAATTTTACAGTCTTATAAAAAATTCAATAACTCTATTTTAATATTCTGAAAGTTTAAGGAAACTCTATGAGTGCCAGTTTTAGATCTCCATAAATTAAGAGATTAATGATAGTATATAACACCAAAAATGACTTTCTCAATTTCAGATGCAAACCACCTATATAAATTACTTAGAGAAAGAGAGATTTAGGTAGATATAATAAATTTTTATATATATATATATATATATATATATATATATATATATATATATATATATATATATATATATATATATATATACGTATATATATATATATATATATATATATATATATATATATATAGCTTACTAACAACATTTACTATATTCCACTCCTATGGCAGAACAGATTTTAACACGAATTCAAAATATATATTTAGTTATATCTATATAATTGATGTTTCAAATAATTGTATTTAAAATTTTAAAAAGTTGGAAATCATAAAGTAATAATATTCCTATAAAGCAGAAAAATCTAAATTTTAGAACACATTTTTATTTATTTATTTTTTAAATGTACAAAGTGATACCTAAAAGGCATCATCACCAAAATAACTTCTCTTCCCCACTCTACCAGAAGCGCTGACAGTATCTCGAAATCTCAGTGAACAGTTATTTATTTCCACTGAGACAAAACATTCGACAGGAGGGGTGGTCGCGCAACGGCACGTCATTTGCGACGAAGCAGTGATCAGTAGTGCGCGGTCCCAGCGAAACGCTGTGCTCGGCAGGCCAACCGAAAAAAGGGAATCGTTTTCACGGAGTTTCTGCCTGAGCGTTTGAAATCTATCGGTCTGTGATAGGGCTCCTTCTTGCTGCTGGAATTCGATTCACTCAGAGTTTTTATTTGCTTGTTCCTTCCATTTCTTCGCTCCAGGAATTCGTCATGTAGGTTGACTCGCAGACGTGTCTTATAGCTCAATAGAAATTATCGAGATAGCGTCTTCGACGCTTTTTTTATTTTTTTATTTTTTTTTAATCTGTAAAAGGCGTTGATTTGTTTGCCTTAACGATAAAAATGATGTTAAGGTAAAGCCTCTCGACACAAAATGAGTATTTGAAATTTAAAATTAATAAATATTATAAAGATTAGAATTCACTACATGTTATACAAGTAAAGATTTTATTTAATCAGTTATTATTTATTGTCCACATCTAACGTATTTTTGTATACCATTTGTTTATATTTCGTGAAAACACATTAATGGATTCTTCAGTTGAGTATCTTTTGGTGATTGAATCAAAGCTAAGTAGTTAAATTTTTGTTCAAGGATTTTCATGTAATCACGGTAGCGAAATGTTTTTGATTTTAATAAGGGAAAAAAGGTTTATTGATAGAGTGATTTTATTTTTTATCAAAAAAAAAATGCAAGAATGGAAAACTGAATAATTTAATTTTAAGAAAATTGCTAGCCAAGTAAAATTCGGAACAGTTTGTAATAAAAAATTTAATTTTATTCAAATAAAATGATATCTGCAATATAATTTAAACAAAAATTATACCTGAAAAAAAATCATTATTATAAATCTCAGAGTCTTGATTTAATATAGATTACAATTGATAATTGACGATAGTTTAAGTAGTTTTATTTAAAAATACTAATTTATTGAACAATTATTCAAATACATTGATATGATTTTATATACATATATAAATTTTAATAATTATTCTATTATAATCCAAACATAATGCCAAATATAATTAATGATGGTTTTTGTTGATGAATTTAAAAACTAATCGATTGAATAGTTATTTATATAAGCAAAATTATTTTTATTTACGAATAAGAAAAATTAAAAAATATCAAAGTTCAACTTTAAATCTAGTAAATTAATTTGCCAAAAATAAATTTTTTATTTCTGGCAAATAATAGCTTTTTTAATTTTTACGCATAATGTAAATAATTATTGATAATTGATGTGAAGATATGTAAATTTATTGAAAATATTGATTTGAAATAAAGCGAAACTATAATGATAGCAAAAATCAATCTGTGGAAAATGAAATTAAATTTTGAACAAGTATAATATTACACGCCAATTTCGTTGATATAATTTTTTAATAAATTTGAAAGAACTCTAGCTTAAGAAATATGTATTCAGAGGTTTGCAAAATATATTTCTGTGTTTTATTTCAATTAACTAAGAATGATTAATAAGGAATTGTTTGCAGAAAATGTGATATAATGGTCAACATTTGCAATTTAATGTAATTCGCAACTTTATGGTTACCGAATTCAATCTTATTGAATACACAGAATTGAATAACTTTGATGGAAACACCAAATTTTGTAAATAATATTACATATCATATATTATTTGAATAAACGATAAAAATTTTAAAATATTCATATTTATTCAAAATATATACATTCATTTTGAAATTTGATTGAAAAGATATAATATTTAAAAATGAAATTTCCTTTTTGTGAAAAATAAAAAATATTCCCTTCTTAAAATTCAGTATATCCTAAAATTCAGAACTCATAAAACATATTCCGATAATTAAGAAAATATGAAATATATCTGCTTATGAACGCTTACCTCCAAAGAACATTCAATGTTTTTTTTAAAAATAATTGAAAAAGATAACGCACGCACGTGCTTATGTTAAATTCGCAGAATATCTTAATCCAATTAGTTTTGGATAAAAATATTCTGAGACAATTTTGGTTGGTTTTTACACAATAATAAATAAGTCGATAGAGTTTACATTTAATCAAATATATGTGCTATAAATTATATAAATAAAAATTACATTAAATTTTAACGGTGCATTTCAGTTCCTTTCATCTGTTGATGTAATTTTTAATCGTAATTTTATAAATTAACAGCGTGAAAGATTAAGTTAATAACATTAAATTTAGGAATATTAAGCTAGTATTAGTTTAATTTTAACAGTATACAAAAATAGTCAAATTAATATAAGTAGGATTTTGGAATTATATTGATACATAACTTTCTATAAATAAAGAGATGTATTATTTTAATACCAAAGTTGTTAAAGTAAGCTGTTATGTAAAGATTTTTGAACGTTTAACATTAGCATATTTTGTTTATTCCAAATAATTTCCTAAAAACTTAAATTATTAGTGGTAAAATTTCTGTCAAAAAATCGAATTTCTATATATACATACTCATGAGTATGTGTGATTAAGCTATGTAAACAAACATCATAGGGATATTTAGATTAGAAGACTTGATGATACTTAAAATCTTTCTTGTTTTTTACGCATTTAAATTTAAGATCTTTTTCCCACTGCAAAACGGTGCTAAGATTTTTTTAGCCTTACGGATGAGGAAATGTAGAGGGATGATTTTTGGTAGATATGCCAGGCTTGGAGTTTTCCAGTGGCGTGGATGAAAAGAAAAAAAAAAAAAGAGGATTCCAACCTCGGTAATTTGCTGACAGCTGCAGACCTGGCTGTGACGCCGTTGGTTTCTTAATTGATTAAAGGGACTTCAAAGAGGAAGAAGATAAAAAAAGTGGCTACCTGGAAAAAAAATCTTAGAGAAAAAAAATGGCGTAATCACAGCAGCTGGGATATAAGGGTGGTTGCTATATTTATGTGATGGAAGTTGGGGGTCTTTGGTTGTTCTACTCACGGGAGAGCTTCCGAAATGAAGCAGGAAAGTAATTTTCCCCTTTTTTGCCATTTTAATTTGATAGAAGGCAAGGGGGAAAGGCGAATGAAGGCTGCTCTTTTTGTTTCTTACTTTCTTTTTTAGCCCTCGGGAACTCCTTTTAATACTTTCATTCCTGTGGAGAAGGCTGTGCAAGAAACGAGCTATGAACAGTGCTGAGTCATTAAGCTCAAGTAAAATCATGTAAAAATTTGTTTTAAACAATAGCATTATTTGAATTGCTTGATAAAGATTTGAATCAATACTTTTCCCTGTTGTCCGTTTGACTGTACAATCAATTTCCAATCAATGCTCTTAAATAAAGTTCTATTGGGCACATTTAGCTGGAAAACATTGATATTTTAAGAAATGTTGAATTATGTGAAACAAGAAGTATGAAAGGAAAAAAAGAGGCATTGATGTCCGATTGAATAAAATAATAAAAATATATCTTAAAGGTAATATTATATCAAAAATAAGAGTATAAACCACACTATTCAAAACTAGGTTATTTTCGTCTCATACTTATCAATAAACAATTGATTTGGTATTGCAATGGCCTGTAGTTGAAATGCATAAATATTTCCCTGATTATTTTACCAAACTTAGAGCATAAAATAACATAAAATTTATAGCCATACCAATGCTGGTAAAATATTTCAACCGATCGAATGTTAAAAATAAGCTTTTATTAACGAAAGAATTAGAATAATTAAATAAGACACTTTAGTCAGTCATTATTTTTGCGAATCTTCAAAAATTTAGAATGAGCTGCATTTAAATGCATACGAACATAACCATATAAAGTACTTTTCCATTATACCTCAATCGATAATCCCCGTAAAGTGAAAGAAAAAAATCGTAAATTACTCTTTTAAATATTTCATTTTCATAGTGGATTATTCAAAAAAGGTTAAGGTTATTAAAAAATACAAAAAATAATATAAATATTTTATTAATGTTTTATAAACTAAATAATTATCGCTTATTGACAAAACTTATTTATTAATTATTACCAATGTTTATTTCTGGCGTAAATTGCTTGGCAATCACACCGATGTTCGACTCCAGAAGTATAATGAAAGAATGTCTTATTTTTAGTAAAACAAAATTAAAAATTGCTGTCATTGACAATTTTTGGCTTTGGTGACTTTTGACCGTAATGTTCCTTTTAATTGACAAATTAATCACAAAGCAAACTTTTTGTATCAACAAGTTTTAGCTTTGTGTATCATTTAGCTTGTTTAAATTTGTTAATCACTCTTCAGTCAATTTTTGAAAAAAAAAAAAAAAAAAATTCGAGGAGAATATATTTCATTTAAAATAAAATTTTGAGCAATTAAAACCTACTTATGTTATATTATTTTCACTTCTCCATAAGAAAGTGCTTTTAGGTGCATAAGCTGTGGTATGGTGAAAAAGTACCCAATTTAAAATGGTTAAAATAATTAAAATAATGTAAAATAATTGAAAAAACATATATATATATATATATATATATATATAATATATATATATATATATATATATATATATAATGTGAGTGATATTTCACACATACCTCTTTATATTTCATATCAAAACTTTATCTTAATCATCTTGCTTTGAACTTTTTATTAGACTGTGTATTATTCAAAGGCCGCTATACTATTTACCAAATAATGTAATAATATCAGCATTTTAGAAATTTTATGTCACATTTCACAGTTTAAAATATTACCCAATGAAATAAAGCTATTAAAATATAAATAATATTATGTATAATTATATCTCTAATAAGTAAACACTTTGACTGTACCCCCTACATGATTCTCGACAAGGATTTAACAGCCTCTTAATGGAGAGGATGGACCGTTCTAAATGGTCGTGTTCCCAGGCAAATAGGGTCCTTCCTCAGCAATCGTCTGCTGAAGGCAATCACACAGTAATAAATAATGAAAAGTCGATTCCCACACCCGATGAGAAACAAATGGATTTGAGAAGGTGCCATCCCAACCGCAGCTGCTTTGATGAACAGACTCACTAATTACCCTCGACTTGACAGAGAAGCGATTTTGGTGATTATGAACCAGCAAGTGTATCACGGGTATATTACTATGTTAAGTGAAGTGAAAAAAAAATATGCCATCGGATCTTTTAATTGAAGGTGTGGTCTGAACGATCGAGGCTGTCCCGAGTCCATGTGAACAGAGATTTCAGCTTGTAATTGAGGATTAAGTCTTCGATGGGGTCTGCTGATTAAATGTAATCTCAGCGGGATTAAGTCTGCGGTAAGCTTTGTGAGCATTCTATTTTGAAACGGTTTGGCGTTGTACCTTTAAATTTTATTTGTTTTAACAAGCAAAACGTATATTTGGAATTAAAATTATATTGAGAATGATTAAAGTAAATATCGATTGTTTAAACATCAATTTAATAAAAATTTTCTTTTTCCTTATTTATAAATTTTTTGTATCTAATTTATGTTTACCTAATCATTTTAGAGAAGTTATTTGCTTTCAAAATAGCATTCAGATTTCTCACATGAAGTTATATAAGCTAAATTATAACACGATTATAGAAGACATATCTATTAGTAAAGGAAAATATATTTTCACGAGAAATTTAAATATTGAGATATTATTGGTTCAGATAGAAAGCATGTATCAGCTTCTTTTTAAAATGTTCTTTAATTTGTGTCTGGACTTCGCAGCTCGAAATTTGTGTTACGTGTTTCCATCTTTATGAAATTTTCTGCACACTGATAGTTTAAAAAATTATTACTAGACTTTGATTTCCTATAAAAAGATTTATTTCGGCGTAGTATCATAATTTGTCATCATCAGATAAAATTGTTACATAATTAAATAATTTTCATATAGAGTTAACGACAAAGAGTGGAAATTATTTTTGGGCATTAAATATTTAAAAGAATAAAAGTAAAGAAAACAAACTTTTAATATGTATAACAGAATAATTTAAACTCTTTTATATACAAATTTATATTATTGAACAAATTTTTTTGTAAGTGTCTCCAACATTTGCAATTAAAAGAAATTTAGGTACTTCCATGTTAACATTTTTAATATATCATTTTCAAAATGTTTGAAGTTTTGTGCAGTATAATACCAAACATGAAATGCCATTCGGTGATATCAATATTGAAATAAAACTTTTCGCAGAAAAGTAAATTGGAATAAATACAATTATACCGAATCTTACAAATTAGATAACATTAGTATAGAAAACGAAAAAAGTCGGAATATTTTTAATTCTTTATGGAGAATGAAATTTTTCAGTGAACACAAAGTGATATGTGAAAATAAAAGCGTTATATAAAAGAATAAATAAGTAAAAAATATCTTTAAAAATTACCTTTTCAGGCCTCTATTATTTTTACTCTAAACTCTGATTTTTTTCAATATTTTAAACTAATTCTGCAATTATAACAATGTTTCTCTATGTCTAGTTCTCATATTTAAAATCATTAATGTTGGCTTTTTTCCGGCATTAAATATTTTCAGATATGCTCTGTTTTTTCGTTGCATTAAATTTACTCAAAGTAATTTCTTGTCATAACTTCGGAGTTAAGGAAAGTTAATATTCTTGAAACTTTTTTTCACCATTCTTTTATTATTTATATAATTTTATTAATTAAATGTAAAATGTATTCCAATATTTAATCTGATTTACGTTAATGATAAGTGCAAAATTATCTATTTAGGTACAAAACAGCATAGTTTATATGAGGGCAATTTACAATTTGAAAACTTTTCGGTATATAAAAAAATTATATTTTTAAATTATAAATGCTGTAAATTTTTGGGTAGTCATACAGTTTAGAGGCACAAATCATTCAATTTTTCCGATAATCAGAAAAATCACAAAAAATGGGGTAAATTAGAACAAATATGCATTTGAGCAACGCACAAGAGCATGCCCATTACTCGAAAAAGAACATTATTATTTTTGATGTTGCGAATTGCAAACAAAGATTTAAACTATATATTTCACCGCCTATAATTCTATTCTAACACATTTTATTTGCTTATGCTATAAAAGTGTATAACATTCAAATTCAACTCTTTTTTGAATAAAGATAAATTTGCTTTTAAATTAATTTTAAGAAATTTGTACTATACATCACGCCATAATAGATTTTGTAAAAATCATTGAAATGATATTTTGAACAAAATAAGTAAATTCATATCATTTTTTAAAACATTCTGAAGACAAATTGCAAAATAAAAATTAAGAAATCAATAATAATCTAAATTTGTTTCTTCATTAAATTCTATTTTTTTACAAAAATACAAAAAATGCATATATATATATAAAACTTTTCAATAACTTTTATTATACGCAGATAATTGATATTTTATTTTTATTACAGATTTCAAAATATGCCTCATAACAAAATCTCATCAAACAGCGGAACACCACAACAAGTAGGATTATTTAAACGTAGCTCCTTCTACGTACTTGATTCACTCTGGAAAAGTCTAATCTAACGTCGAAATAAAAAATATCACTATATAAAAAACTATTCTCGCTTTCTTTTTGCATCGTTTGATTACATGTTCTAGTCAGAAATTAAATTGAGGGGAAAATTGGCACGTTGGTTAAGGTAAAATGTTTCCCAACTTGGTAAGTGTAAAATGATACAGCAAGAATTTTATTTTATTTCTTTTTTTAACCCTGTTTCACACACATATACATGTATTTAGGGCTATTTTTTTATTGAAGATCCATGACGAAAGCTATTTGTTCTCTGTTGTTGGGGAATTTTTTTTAATTCATTTATTCGTACATGAGTGTATTATTTTTAGTGTTTTGTTACAAAATAGAGAGATTAAAGCGTAAACGATTTCGATAGAAAAGGTAAAACAATATTTTTTAAACAAGAGTGTTTTATTGCTGCAAAAAAGAATTGTTTTGCTTCAATATTAATGTGTTTTGAGAAATTTTGTTGTGAAATTAATTGTTTGTTAAAAAATGATTTTATATGACATATTTTTTCATCTTATTTCTATTTCCAAGATAAAAAAAATGTCTGCATTTTCTTTTAATAATATAAGGATTGCTTCGAATGTCATATTAGATTTAGAATTTTTATAGACTCGTATTCTTCAAAGCAGAAAATGAGATACGGTTTATGAACATGATCTGCTTTTTTTCTAAATAATCTTGAAAGCCATTAACGTTTCCAACAGCAATATTAAGAATTACTTTTAAAATGAAACTGTAACACATTTTTATTATATGAAACTTCAGTGATAGACTATTTTGAACAAAGTAAAAACTTAAAATTTTCTTTTCCTTTTTATTGATACCCAGTATTTTATGGTTAAAAATAAGAAAAATTGAATTGGTAAAGGAAGAGAATATATGAATCCATTAGGTTTCTTTTTAGAGTTAAAAATCAGTTTATTTCAACTGCTTAATGTAAATTTAATTGACCAATTGTAAATTTAGATGAATTTAAAAATATTTTACTTAATATTTCAGTGGTGGGGGACTTTATAAATAGCTTTCGTTAGGAATTTCAACACAAAGTTAAAATTTTATATCGCTATTAATTTACTTATATTATTATTAAAAATTATTATCTTATATCAAAGAAAACCATAGTGTTTCTCATCTGAAAAACCCATTATTGCAATTATTTGAAGTAGCATAGCTGACTGTAGATTAATTACTTATTATTGTAATAACTTCAGTTACAGCAAAATTAATTCATCAAAAAGTTCAGCTATTAAAAATAAAAAGTAAGCTATTAACAAAAAAATATTACATCCTATCAAAAATTTATTTGTAAAAAATATTAAATTGGTAGAGAAAAATAGAAATAAAATGACAAATCATTGATATTTTTTAAATATATTTAAATTATAACCCATTCAGAAATGATTCCAATAATATTATTAAATTAGAAAATGTTTACTTTAGATGTTTAATAATAAAAAAAATTATTCTAAAATGGTTACATTTAAAAAATCAACAATGTTGAAATATTAATATATTTCAAAATTAAAACTGTAATAATAAATAATAATCTTTGAAATATTTTGATCTTTATGACCTTTCCCTCTAGCTATAATTCCTGTTGTCATCAAAGTCTGTTTTCGAATGCGTATGGTGGAATGTCTTCTTGGCAGGCAAGTCATACGAACATGCTTCAAAAGCATGACTGCCAATTAAGCCATGCCACTCTATTTCAACAACAAATGACTTAACATTTACTACTTTCTTCCAGTTCGCGTCCCTGCCATTAGAGAACAGTTCCCCGATCGCAGGGTGGAAGCGGGCAAAATAGCAAAATACGAGGAGCAGGTCTCTAAAACCCAATTTAATTGCGATTAACGTAACGAACAACCTCATTCCCAGACCCATCAGATGGCAGGTGAAGGCATTCTTAATTTTATCTTCCCCGTTTTTTCTTATTTATTATTTTGATCCGCTTTTTACTGAGTTAACATCGAGTTATTCTGGCAAAAATCCAATTTATTTTCGTTTGTTGAAGTTGTATTCCAAGAGGTGGCAGCTCAGAGGAAAGATAGTTTCATCTAGAAATGGCGACGGTATTTCAGTGTGAGAATAACCGTAATTTTCCTTTTGTGTTATTGTTATAACATTTCATTAAAATGTGCCGGTGCAGTCTCATAAATTTAATAATGGAAAGTAATTTTATACACATAAATAAAAAATTTAATTCTTCAGTTTATTAGAACGAACCCAGTACATTTCCTAATTTAAATATCAAACCGAAAATTTTAAATCTATCTCCAAAAAGTGGCAACAAACTTAAGTTATTCTATTTAGATGTTCAAGAGATTTTGAGTTCCTAATTAAAATTAAAATTTCACTCAAATTAATGAATTACAAGAATGAAATTCAATTTATTGCAATTTCATTTTTGTTTCCTAAAGTTATACTTCAAAAAATGCTAACTTTTAGCAAAAGAAGCATCTTTTACAAATGGAAAGAAGCACCTTTTCGAATAAATATAATTTTCTTTTTGTAACATTGTTCCAACACTTTATTGTAGAGTCAATATTATTTTATAAAACTAGTGATGAAAAAGAAATGTATGCACATTTAAAATCTAATTATTCCAATTATCAGAACGGAACAAATATTTCTTGATTTCGATATATATATAGAATATTAAAAATTTCGCTTTAAAAATGGAAACAGTTCATGGTTAAGTTATAATGTGCCAATGCTTTCTTCAAAATAAAAAGTTAAATTTAATTTAATATTTTTTTTATTTTTCAAATTTTTAATTTTAATATGTTAATGTTTTGTGATTACAACATGATATTTAGAATGCTTATTGGAGCGATTTCTTAAATTGAATTTGAACGTTACAAAATATTTTCCTTCTTTATGGGTAATCATTGTATTGAAAGGATAATAAAACATAATTAAAATCTTTTTTCATGTATTGAAATAAAGTTCTGGCACTTATTTCGAATTTAGGGCACAACATCAAAAAATAAAGGCATTTTTTCCTTTCCAATGAAATAGAAAGTGATTCCACAGTTGACATAGATGGATGGCTCCTATCACATTACTTTATTAATTCACTAGTGCAAAATTTAAATTATCCTTTTCAGTGGCTTTTATTTTCTCCTAAATGTTCTGTAATTTTTCTCTTTCAACCCTTCATCAAAAACAAACTGGGTCCCACGATACTCACCCTCATTTGAAGCATATGCTTTCCACACCCCTCGATATTCTTTCTGAACGCAACCCCAGTGTCCAGAGAGTGATGGAAAAAGAAAATAAAAATAATAATTCGAGGATAGAAAAAAAAATTCAGTCTGAATTTTTCATTGAAAAAAGAAAAAAGAGATACAACAGCAGCAGTAGCCGAGCGTATTTAGCTTGTAAATGCGTTGACCCACTTTCATTGTCGAAGGTAATGTTTGTTGGCCTCTCTTTCTCGCTCTAAGAACAGTGACCCTCGAACATCTTGACCACACCTCACCCCTTGCATTACCACTATGGACACTTTGATAAGGAGTGGTGGAGGCTTAAAGAATAATAAAGATGGAAATCGGAAGAATAAAAAAATATGAGATAAAAGTATGGATAAAACAGGCAGGTTTTTTTTCCAGAACTCTGAATTTTTTAACCGATCGTTTGCAAAGTAATATAACCACGCATTGGTTATAAAATGTTTTTGTGTATTCTTTGCGAATTTTTTTCCACACATGAAAAATCACTTACAAGTACACCATATGAAATCACATTCAAAATGCTAAACTTCTACACTTTAATATGATTTTATTTATTTGTTGATGTCTAATTATTTCAAATGATCTCATATAACTAATGAACATGGACCATGCTGAAATAGAAGTAAGAATATAGCAGGCAAGTGTTTTTCGGAACAATCGTTTTAAAAGATACTTTGCAAGTTATGTTACCATAAATAATGTTTTACCATATTTAAAATACTAATTTGTATTTTGAAATTATTATCGTATTTAGTTATAATTTAATAGGAATTATCCAAACAATCATATAAATGAATATATAGCATCTCTCAATAATTTAGAAATCATATAACTTATATAATTATTATTATATTTCAAAAATTATGTGTTTGCGAAAGCAAAAAAAAAAATGTTTACTTCTTTTAAAATTAATATTTTTAAGTATTTCCAAGCAAAAGAATTTTTTTAATTATATTACCTAATTTATAATATTAAGTGGTAATAAAAAGGAACTTGTAATATCTACACTTCTGAATGTTGAAAATAACCGATGAAAAAATATCTATGAATATTATTTTCATTTTAAATGTGCTACTAATTAAATTACCTGTTGAAGTAAATGATAAGTAAGTATTTATCTGTAATCACAAAAGGAATAGCAAATTTATCTTTTTTCATAGAATATAATATCGCTGTTAAAAAAATGGTAAAAGCGATTATCGTTGGAACTGATGATACAGCAGTTCTGAATTACGATGCTTAAAGTGTCACTCTTTGGACTTCAGGAAAGCCCAGAGAGCATTCTTTGACAGATTGGATGATCTTCTTCCTAGATAACATTCGCATGCGGAGATTTCCAGAGGTTGCCATTATTGGCGACAAACTGTCTATTTGACGGAAACACTTTTTTTAGTCAATAATTTTAAAAGTAAATCTTACTTTTAAATGTAACTGCTTTTAAAATGTACTTTAAAATGTAACTTACAGAATGCTAAAGACAAAAGTATAAGTCATGAATAATAAGAAGAATAGGATAATGATATTTATTTAAAAAATAAAATCATCTCCCTAATGCCTTATGGTTTCGAAGAAATTCAGTGGACCAATAATAAATTCGATTTCAATTTAATACCCTTTTAATATTAATTCTTTAGATATGATTTATTAATAAACACTTATTTTCAGCTAAGTAATTTTATAGTAATTTTTGAAGATATTAATTAAAAATGCTTAAGCTATTTACTAAAAACGCTTAAATTTAAAAAATTGCATGAATTTTTAAAAAATGGTAAAAATATTTACATTTAATGTAACATCTTAATATAACTTTTAAAATTTTATAAATACAAATGTTAGTTAAATCAGAAATTTAAAAAACATCTTTTCTACAAAAGAAATTTTCTCATTTCATTTCTAATAATTAATGTTAATTATAGATACTAATATATAGTTTCACAATTTGTAAAAATATATTACAATACTATATTTTATCCTAAATATCTTTTATTTTGGATTTTTTTCTTTTATTTTCATAAATTTTCCTCCAATTATTTGATTTAATTATTCAGTAAATAACGAAATATTACATTAAGAATTCTACCTGTTATAATTAATACAAAAATTTATATATATTAAATTTTTGTATTTAAAATTTATAAAAATTTTAAAATAAATATTTTATAAAATTTTAATGAACGTTAAGTTTACATATCCATGCGTTATTTGTCAACTGATGTAATATAATTCATATAACAAAATGGCACTAATGATTTATTCATTTATAGCAACATTTTTGTTAAATTTATGGTTAAAAAGCTTTATTTTTATAATTTTACTTGGAAAATGACGTTTATTAATTAATTCGTTAGTTAACCTTTTAATTTTCAATTACATGGTTGAGATTTGAAACTCCAATCAAAGTTTAGAACTTTGATTGGAGTTTCAAACATTAATTCTTAGGAGTTTCTGATGAATCATTTTAGTAAATGGTTAACTTTTTATAAAAAATTTTATACATTTCAATTTTCTGCTCAAATTTTTTTGTCAACACGATGATTACTTGTCTGCATAAAAATAATTAAAAGTAAGTTTTAAATGGATTCTAGAATTAAAATTAAAATTATTCGATCAAAAAGTAAGACAACTTTTTATTTCAGGACAGAAATAAGAATTAAACTAAATTTTAATCTTAAGTACAATATGATTATCTTAACGCAATATATTTCTATAATCATTAGAATAAATACAGCTTTGATGTACAAATAAGAGATAAAAGAAGTAATAGAAAACTTATGACTCTTTCCAATGAAAATTATTTGCCTGTAATCGTAATTAAGGTTCATTCATCAGGCTGAGATCGCAACAACAATGCAATCGGGCACGTGTTGAAAAATTATTAATTGGCGACTAATGATCTCCATTGTTGTTCGCTTTTCATCGCCAATAACCTACAATAATGGAGTCTTCCTGAGTAATGCAGAACACTATTTTCGATGTGGTTGAGCATGAAGAAGAAAAAATGTTGGTGCGTAGACACGTACAAAGCAAGTGTGAATTGCAGCCCGTTCTCTCAGACGATAAAATGTGAATTTCATTGGAACAATCGAAAAAAGATCGACTCTTCAGGTTGTTTTGAGAAATAAAATAATTTCCCTCCCCTTATCAAAGGGTTCATTTAATACGTTTACATTAGTATTTTTTAAGTGAAAATGTATTTCAATGATAGTGTAAAGTAGCTCTGTTTTTAATTCAATTAATACTATTGGCCCACAAGGGTTATTGTTTCTTATTAGACGAAGGTTTTGGCCTTTAAGTGGACGAAACCTTTGTAGAAAACTAGTGCACGATTGTGTTGTTTGATTTAAAGCAAAACTAGTACCTTGTTAACATCTCATGCGACATTTACGTGAAGAGAGATTAACCCCAAACTTTCCATTCAATTGTGTAGGGGTAGATTTTTTTGGTCTTTTTTATATAAAATATCCCAATCAAAGAAAAGGAATGTATACTAAAATTTATGTGTGTATTTTCATTTATTTTGTGACTAAAGCTTGTTAACGGAACTCTTATTCAAAAAATTAGCACTGGCTCCAACGTTTAATAAGCCACGAAAGCGTAAAACACTTCCCAAGTCATCGGTTAAAAAAAATAAATAAATAAAAGTGCTAAGTAGTACAGACTTCGAATTTGTTAACGAAGTATAACTAGTCGCCACCAAGCAATTTTGATCCTGACCTCATGGCTCTTGTTTATTATTAGTAGGAACGAATTCTAAAGCTGTGGGGGAGAGGAAGGAACTCACTTTTCCATTGAGAGTATTTGCATTCTCATTAGGCGCCGATAAACGTTCTTGTGTTTGCTCTGACTGAAAGTGAAGTGTGGCATAATGACGCCGCTTACAGATATTGCACGAATGTTTTGATTTACAAGTCGTTATTCTACCAAGCAATTAAAACAGAAGTGATTTGATTTTACAAACTCAATACGCTCATTTACTGACATATTTTTATAATTAGGGCATTTATATATAGGGTGTGATTCTCATTACATGATAAAACACACTTATTATTCTTAACTTCCGAAAGGAAAACTCTCGACGTGTATTTTGACTCGGACAATTTATTAAACTCAGAGTTTTCCACCAAAGTCTTACCTCGGGAAGTAAAATATAAATCAATTTCTTTCCCTAATTCAGACGGTTTAAACCATATGTCAGTCTGTCTCATATTAATATGACATGTAGTTTCTTTATCGAAGGTCTGGCATATTTTATCCGACACAATTAAATATTTGAGAGTTTCGAAATCTGTTACTTTCCTCAATTGTAAATAATATTACCAGCTCTTCGTTAATCGCGATGCAAATAGTACGAATGTTTCATTTGGTTGGCTGTGGGCTTTCCTAAAATGTTCTAAACATGATTGAACAAATTCTCGAAGTACTATTGTTTTTACTTTAGAATACTCATTTAATTCGTCATCCTTTACGCAAGTTATCGAATTAGTCGCCCTTTCCCCTAGCAAATTTAACAAAATCTCCGCTTTGTATTTATCAGGGACGCTTTTTGAAATAAAGGCCCTTTCTAAAAATTCAAAAAAATAACTCCAACACCCAAGTCTACTAGGAGTTTTAATAGTTAAAGTACGGACACTTTTTATGAGAGAGTCTAAAGATTTAGTCTGTTTATTTTCAACATTTTCACCTTCTGAATTTGACTTAGATTCCGCTTTCACGCGAGCAATTTCTAATTCCATTTTCGTTCTTTCAAGTTTAATTTCTTCTAATTGTTGAAGCTCTTCAGATTTCCTCTGTTGGAGCTTAATTTTTCTCTAACTCTAGTTGCCGCAACTCATCGGACTTTCGCTCTTCAATTATCGTATTTGCTAATTCTACAAAGGAATCTTTCTCTGTCACGTACTTCTGGTTTTATTTTATAATACTGCTTAAATCTCAAACAGTCATTTTCTCAATGACATCTTCTCCTAACTCAATTAATTATCAAATCCTCTTTTTTTACGTCTTTAAACATTTTGAATAGTTATTAATACTTCAATATATATATATATATATATATATATATATATATATATATATATATATATATATATATATATATTCTCAGAACATGTAAATTACTCAGTCACATACCTAAATTACGTTGACGATACTCAGCAGAGGCGTAAATTATCACTCATAGCCTTTATATAGATCCATAGGTTGCTGGTTTTCTCCTCCGACTCTATGACCATTGTAAAATAGCTCAGTTTTTAACTCAAGTAATACTCACTCAAGGACTGTATAAAACACACACTTTATTTCTCCGACTCACATAGATAGATTTCATCAAACTCTTGCAAATTAATTTGAGAACAAATGTATAAAGAAAGCCCTTTTCGGCTTTTGGAAATGAGATATTTTTGAGTACCAAATATAATTTTCAATTGCGCTAAAAACGAAATCAGTAGTTTTATTTAATTTAACAGTTTACTTATGTACAAAATCCTAATAATTTTATATTTATAATTCTATAGATATTACTAACAATTATAAACTAACAATTGTAAATAATATTTTCAATAAAATTTATATAGATGAAATTGTTATTTATTTATTTATGAAAATATAATTTATATAATTTTTATTTATGAAAAATATTTAGAGCCAATACAAAAAACTCAAATAAAATTTGAAATATATAATAAAATTTATCGTTTGATGAAAAAATTCATGATTTATAAAAATAAGTTTTAATGCAATGACATTGTTTATTAAAATAGTATTCAAAACACAGGCGGATGCAACTCCCAAAAAACATCTTCCATTTTGAGTTTCATCAGAAGAATTATTATTTAAAGATCCTCTATAATTGGTCAAATAAACTTTGAAAACACATTTCTATCTTGTAAAGAAATACAGCATTTAACAATTCCTTCAATTTTTACAAAATAACCCTGCTTAATCTGCACCACTTCAAAATATACTTTCACAATACTACAATATTTAAGTTCCTGAATAGTAATTGTGGTATCAAATTACGAAAATAGAAATATAGTATTAATTAAAGATTTATTTAGGTAGTAAAAACCATATTTTTGAATTTAATTTGGATATGAATATTCATATAAAATATTCAAAGTTAAATATCATAACTAATGAATTTATACCTATTGAAACAAATATAATACTATCAGCGTTGTTTTATATGTTAACGTTAGTAGCATTTTAACTTACTTAAACGTAATATCTTATCATTTTTCTTACAAAAATAATAAAATATTGGCTTAAAACTATTTAACCGATTCATAATCTTTAAACGTAATTAATTCTACGTTTAAATTTATTAAACGTAGAATTTTTTAATTAACGTTTAAATTCAATAATTAATTTATAAAGTATTTATTCAAAAGTCATATATATTACAAAAAAAATTAAATCAATTTAAATATATCACAATTTATGCAGTGAAAAAGCATATTACATCTTTTAAAAAAAATCAGTATCAGAATAAAACAAAAAAACTTTTTAAATTGAAGCGTATTATATTTATCAAAAATGTGTATATATATTTGACTACTATCAATGAAAGTTTTAACTTTTTATGAAAAAAAATTTAAAAATTTTGAATTTATTAACTATTTTTATAGTAATTTTCGTAATTTTTAAATTAATATGTGTTTCATTAAAGTAGTAAACAAAAAAAAACTGTTTTCATTACTTCATTTAAAATTCATCGACTATTTTGAAACTTTAATTGCAACCCTTAAATGAAGACTCACAAAGAGTAATTTTTCAGTTTACGAGTGATTCTTCGTGAAGAAGCAGTTCTAAATGAAGAATTACAATAATGAACAATCATGAAAATTATTTTCCTTCTGATGTCTTAGATAAAACATTGAATTTAATGAAACTTTTTTAATACTTCATGTAGTAGAATCCCATACATACATACATAATATATATATATATATATATATATATATATATATATATATGTGTGTGTGTGTGTGTGTGTGTGTGTGTGTGTGTGTGCGTGTATATACATTGATGAATGCTCTCTGAAATATAAATTTATAAATTGTAATTACTTAATGCATATCAACTTACATTTATAGGTGTAAGCAGTTATTTGGTATCACATAATATTTTTTCGATACAATTTACATATATTTTACTTGAAGTTTTAGTGGAAGTGGAGTTTTTTATACAAATGAATGGCTAATTTATATTGCATATTTTTCCGTTGAATTTTAACCAATGAATTAATTTTCCTAAAAGCTGTTTCTATTATGTCTTTATAATGAATAAAATCAATTATCATTTAAAAAGTCTAACTCATAATACAATTTATAAAACCTAAACAAACATTTAGTTACCTAACTCAAAAAGTAGTGGCTGAATCTAAATTTATCATTCTCAGAAAAAAAGTTAAAAAATTCTGTAGTATAATTTTATAACTCAATTTGTGTAATTCATAGACACAATTTCATCGTTTACATTTCTAAAAGTCAAACGACAAATTCTCCGACCCAGTACCGAGAACCCTCATTCTAGGTAATAAACGTCGTCATATAAACTAAATGAACGTCACGACATCCAATTTAAGCTTGCCTACAAAGATTGGAAAATAAATTCCAAACTGCTTCTATCCTTCCTCAGCCCAAAATCTTGCGAATTCCCTTTTCTCCCACACTGCAGCCAGTAAGTATGTCGGAGTCCCTTTGATTTCACTCTGTTGCAATCGAGAACAATAGGGGCACAATTGGACTAGTTTCTTTCTTCTCAGAAGGAATAAATTGTTTTGATGATCATATTTGTAAGATACTGGGTGAGCGAAAAGTTCTGATCCTAATGATATATGCAGAATTTCGCTTGGGGGTGCCTAATAGAGATTTCAACATGGTGAGCGTCTACTTATCTAGTTTGTTTCTGTCACGCTGCTCAGAGAAATCTGATTAAAATGAATTTTAGGAAAACTGATGGGATAATTTTGCTGTCATGAAACTAGCATTGCAGAGGAACAATTTGAGCTAAATATTTTTCAGAAGATTAATTTTAAATAGCTTAATATTAAATTTATTCCATTACTGTTTAAAAAATATATATAAATTAAAATTTTTAACTTTGACCTTAAAGAAAAATCATCAAAATAATGAAATTTATCAAATTTTATGACAATACATCTGAAAATTATTACTAGAAATTTACGTAAAATATAAGTCATTGAATAGTATGTAAATATATAATAATAATTTTCCCGATAGATAATTATTATTTTTAAAAAAAGTAGGCTTAAAAATATTTGAATTATTAGGAACCAACTGAATTGCGAAATAACTGATTTGTCACGACGAGAGAGCGACTAGACATCCATTTGGTGAAAGAAATACGAAACTGATATGCTTTGAGATCAAGAACTTTACGACAAATCTGAGCTAGGTGGAAATTGAAAGACACGGACATATACATACATACATAAAGATATATATATATATATATATATATATATATATATATATATATATATTATATTATATTATATATATAAATATTTATGTATATATATATATATATACACAAGGAAAACGTTTGTTTGTGCAATATTATATATACTCTGTTTATCCCGAAAATCAAATAAAAAATTTGAACATGTAACAATTCATTGAATACTTTTAAGCAAAGAAAATTGTATTTCTAAGAAACAAGAATTGTTTTCATTGTTTTTAATACTGGATTTTGGAAAGCACTTTTTGCGAAAACAGCATTGCACTATTAATTTATATTATTATTTTTATTTGTATATCCACTTTTTTGTCTTTCGTATTCTAATTTCGTAGTAAATTACTTTTGTGTTCATGTTCTCATAACCACAGGTAGCCGGCAGAAGCATAAAATTTAAGAGATTTTTAATGCTCTGTAGAAGAATATTACCTCTGTTAGAATGCCTGGCAATTTTGCATTTATTATTTTTTAATAATTTAATCAGAAAACAAAATCATATGACTGAATTAGTATAAATATATTGCAAAATATTTGTTCAATTATAAAATAAAATTGTATTGAAGGTATATCAAAATTATTTTTGGGACACCTTTCAAGAATTGATATAATTCTAATATGAGCCACTATTTTACCATTGTAAGCTTATAAATTACAAAAATGTCGGACAAAAATGAATTGAAGTTGGAAAAAAAATTATTCAAATGGAAAACAAAAAAATGAAGGGTAACCTTTCTACATTTGCTGCAATTCTGAATGGGCAAGTCTTAAAAGAATATTGCAGAAAAAGGCAGCTTCTTGTTGCCAGGAAGGAAAAAAAGTTTCTTATCTTTTATGTTTAATTTTAAAAATATTTCTACGGTTGCAAAATAAGCTTGACTTTGAAAGAAATTCTCAAAAAATATTATGAACATTTCTACCGGAAGTACATTTAAAGAAGATCCTTTTTCCAATGTCAACAGTTCTTCGAATAGTACTTATTATAAAGATTTTATTTGAAGATTTAAAACAATATATATAATAAAAATTGTGAGTTATTTTGAGTATACAATAAAATAACTTTTGTTAATACAAAGTCGTTAATGGGAAAATCTACTAAAAGTTTTGAATGTTGCATATACAAACTGAACTCGCGCAAAAAGAGTGTATTTAGACATAATATCGATAAATAAAGTATTCAAATATGATTTGTGTGCAATGAAAACAGAAAAAATATGTAAAATATCCAAAAATGATTTTTGAAGTTAACCTATCGTTTTGAATTTATCTAGAAATTTATTTCCACAAATGAATTTATTCTCCAAAAATGGTCTCGTTTTGCACATTTTTGAGGTGCTCCTGAATATACAATATTAAGAAATAAAGTGAAATTTGAAAATCTTTCCCCGCATTATCAAGAAAGTCATATTAATCTGTAAGCGATCGAAAATTATCTCATTTTACATCTTTTTAGCCATCTTTATTAATTCGGACCAGGCTACTTAAAATGGGTCATTATCGTCTCCAAGTGAGATGAGAATGGTTGGCCAATTTAGAAATACTGTTTCCCAATTAGAGTCTGTCTTCTAGACACATTTACCTCTCCTCTATATCAGTAACCATAAATTCTGCTTATTGTGGGGCCAAAAGATACTAATGCACCAGAACTGAGCCGCTACTAGAAAACATACACAATGTCATTCCTTCCGGTAGGTGGATTCGATTCCGAATGTCGCCAAAGACTCGCTGCGTGCATGCGATATACCTGCTTGTTAAATCTGTGGAATCCAAAGTCCTGTGGTCGGTCGTTGAACAGTTACAATGAATGTAATGGTCTGGAGAAAATTTGCTACCCCTCAAGATCAAAGTTAAAATTGGGGAAGGAGGATACTCTGGTGGTGCCACCTATGGGAGGAATCTAAGAGTAAAATCATACTTTCACCTTCTTAATGCTCTGGTTAAGTGAAAGATGCACCCTACTGGCTTACATTGGCATAGCCTTCGGAAAAGCGAACTTGGCGTGTCCAAGTGTCGACAACAGCAATTTTTGTTGTCATAATGTTAAGGGTAGATATGAGGATATAAATGCATTATTTGTATTAACATATATATGTTATATATATAGTAGCAACACATCCTTCACTCTTTTTAAAAATGGAATTTATTTTTTTATTACTTTTAATTCACAATACAATACATTGATAAAATTAATTAAAAATGCTTTTAGAGAAAATGAATGTCATTAATATAATGTTAATGAATTATGAGTGGCAATGTCGGGATAGTGAGATGAAAAATTACTTTTCAATACCACTTTTGAAAACGAAAGGCTAATGTTGCTTCCTGTTTTTTCAATGTAAAATGCTGAGAAAGTCTTAAAACTGAGCAGTTTGTTCTCAAACAGCAAAAACGCTTAACAAGTTTCAAATGATTATATAATCAGGAAGTCGTTAAATATAATAATAATTTTCAATATGAAATACAATTTAAACTGCAAACGCTTTTCACATTTTAAATCTAATGAATCTTTTAAAATTTTTTTTGATATTTTATGATAATAACACTAATTGTATGTCAGAAGAAAATTTAAAAATAAAATACTAAATAAAATAATAGTTAAACTGAGTTAGAATTTCATTTACATTTTAAAATCTAATTAAATTTATACTTTATCACACTCAATAAACTAAGAAAAAAGATATGTTTCAGTATTCATAATCACAACTTTTTTCGTTTTTCTTAGGTGTTTGCATAGAAAGTTTCGTTAGTGACAAAAAAATATTACTTTTTCCATCCGAAAATTATGCAAATAATTTCAAAAATATTGAATTTTTTGTTAAGATTTTACTTTCCTTATTCATTACTCATATTAATGCAATATTATATAAAAAATACTGCGATGAGCTCTTTTTAAATTTTCTAACACCACAAGTTTACAAACATGAGTTGATTTTTCAGATTTAAAAATTTTAAACTTAAAGTTAATTTTTAAAACAGCTGTTTTAATTATAATTTTAGAGAAGTTTTAATTTTTTAATTTAAAAAAAAGAGATTTATTCTTTTTTTTATTTTTACTGAGTTATTTTAATCTTATAGGCATATAAATTTCTTCCATAATCTTGAACCTATTTTTTTACGCTTCCAAGTGTGAATGTCATTTTAAAATAGGTTAGGCGATTTGTTTGGAGTTATAAAAAATAAGTTGGCATTCTATTTTTTTTGCCATAAAGCGGAGATTCTGGAGCTAGATAAGCTGAACACACACTCTAAGTACGTCAAATATATGTATTTTTAGCCAAATAAGAAATATTTGTGCTTTAAATCGGCTGTATTTTCACCGTTAAAGTCTTAAAACCTTTTCAGATTGAAAAAATATAAAAATAGTTTTCATGATAAAAATCAATTTGTTAAATATTTGACATAAATATTTAACAATGTGTTTGTAAAGCATATTTTTATTTCGGTATTTAAATCATAAATACTCATTAAAAATTGTATCATTTATTTTATGCTTTGTTAAACTTGACAATACAAGAATAAACTTGACAATAAGTATTTATTTAATTATTAAAATACTCTTTTAGATTTCATTTATTTTAACATTTAAACTACGTCTTATAGTCTTTAGTAAAATTTACTAGTTTTTTTAGTAAATAAATTTATTAATTAAATAAAAAAACAGTTTTTGTAAATTTTGAAGTTTCTTACAATATGAAATATTTGAAACACTAAAATTACAAATATTGAAATATTTGAAACACTAAAATTACAAATATTTCTTATTGTATAAATTCTGTAAATATTTTTGGTGTGAAAAGAATTTTTTAAATTCTTAAAAATTTATTGTTATTATAAAATTATTTATTGATAGATAATTAGAAAACTTGTTTTATGAAAAATAAAACTTACTTTAGAATGTAAAATTTAAAAAAAAAAATTATACAAGAACAATGGAAACTATGTTGTTTTTATTTCGAAATTTTATTTTCTTATTTCGATTATACATTTCGGCTTTTTATCTGTAACTGAGTATGAGAAATTCCGTGTATGGTAAAAAAGTTTTTCACAATAATCATACATTCATGGGGTAAATGTATGTCAAGTTACAATATAGTCCTAAATGTTGACATCTCATGATTACATTTCTTTTAAGTTCAATGTAGATATACATTTGTAGAAGGCATTTTTAGCTTTGATTTAATAATTGCTATGTACTGATATTTTGTTTATTGTATAATTCAATTACATATTAATTCTTATATTACAATCTTATCCATCGATAATGCTATTGATGTAAACTGAAGAGCATTTGCAATTATGAAAAAGAAATACCTTACAAAATAAGAACTTCTTTCTATTATATTATAGGAACAATTATTTAATCCTACTTCTATTAAGAAATTATTCCACTGATCTCTTTAGCCAAAACACGTCAAAAATTTAAAGAAAAATGTTTTTGCACACATTTATTTGAATATATAAGATAATTGGATTAATTTTTTTAATTCATGCTGTTAACCGATTATATTATTAATAATTCATATTACTGATTATAATTCATAAGCAATTAAGCCATTATTTTTTTACTTTTTCTAAATTAAGAATTTTTTAAGATTAAGATCAGTGGTTTTTGTAATAATCTCTAATAAAAATGTGCAGCTATCAGAAGAATCAACCATAAAATCCATCACTACATGAAAGGCTTCGACAAATGAAAAAAACCATTAAAGAATATTTAAGAATCAAATATATTTTTACATTGTTATTTTTTCACTCATCACGAAGCCCACCTAAAACAGTATTCGTTGTAATTGTCAAGTATTGCTATATATATAATAACCTGTAATCATTAAATTATCAAATAGATCATCTCAACTTTTATTATAATCCAGTGTTGAAGTAATTATTTTGGCTTGCAATTCATAAAAAAGTATTTTTATGTTCATTAATGTATAATTAATGCTTTTAATGGATAAAATTATATTACTAATTAAAAAACATTAATGAATAAAATAACTTAATTTTTATTAATGTTTTCAATCAATAAAATTACTATTCATTAATAGCATTTAAAATTACAATTTATGACTTAAATTTTATATTTAAAAATTAATAAACAAATAAAAAAATTGCACTTCTTGCTAAATAATTCCTTATGCAATAAATTTGAAACCCACTTAGCTTTGAAACAAAAGGAAATTCTTTTTTGCAAATAAATAAAACAAAACTTCAAGAGGAAAAATTTGAATACAGAGAAAATAAATGGCGATACTTTCAAAGAATTGGTATCGATATTTCTTGCAGCATGTAATAAAATTATCGTTTGGTTCTCTGCCTTTCCCCTTGATCCCCGGGGTCAGCGACCGCCCATTCGGACTCGATTTAATTTATAATAAGAAATCGAAAGGAGCCAAAAGTTATGGCGGAACCTCTGAAGAAGGTGGAATCGAGAAAAGGGGTTCTTCCCGTGCGACGGTCACCTGCGGTCTGCTTCTTCTTCTTTCCGGGTCGCCACGGGTCACCTGGCGCGACTCAGCGTGGGAACACGCTAGGGTTGTAAGCACCCTGGCAGCAAACGACAGCGAGACAACCGCGTTCTTCCGTATAAATCGAACGTCTATTTTATAATTTAGTTAATTTCACATCGATATGAGGTTTTAAGTACATTAAGCCATTTCATTTAATGGAGAAACTTTTCGCTTGTAGCTTTAATTATGAAACTTTCCATGTTTATTTATATTTTTCAAGGATTTAAGTAAACAACAAAAAATTTTATTACTCATTGAACATTTGAGGCTTATTACACAAAGCTACTATTTTCAAATCAATAAAGTGATATAATTTTTAAGCAAGGATGGCAATATTGTTATTTTAGAAAATTCAATAAATTAAAAATTTATTGTGTAGTTTTCTTTGAATAAGATTCTATTACATTTATAACAATATGTGCTAATTTTTGTACAGCAAAACAACAATTTTATACTTAAAAAATATTGAAAACTTTATTCGCATTAAGCCATCAATGGGTTAAATATACGCTTAGTAAAGCAAAAGAAATAGAAATTTTTTTAATCAAAAAATTTACCAGTGCCTTGAGAAAATTATAAGCATTTTATATTTTTTTCTTTAAGCTTATTGACATTGAAACAGATGGCATAATTTTTTTAATGTTACACACCTGAATCTGTTAATTTCGAAAATAATCAGAATAGGTTCATTTTTTCTGTCAAAGTAAATTATATCTGTAAAGTCATATTTTGTTTTACAAGTGCAATCAATCACTTCTGAAATTTACTTACTTCTTGTACTTTCAAAACAAATTATAAGGAATTAATAGAAAATTAAGGGGAGAAAAAATTGTTTCGTACAATTTATTATAGCTTCTAAGCCTGCGATTATGAATCTGAAAATAAGCCTTCAATTCTACAAGTAGACTTCTGGCTTTTTAAGCAAAACCTTGGTAAAAATTCTATGATTTGTTATTTTTTATATTACGTAGTGTATCACATACTAAAGTAATAATGAATAAATTTACAAAACAAAATGGAAAAGCGCAGCTGTTATTTTAGTTTCGTCCCACCAGTAGAAAAGAAAAGTGAAGAGATATCTACGTGACTCGGCATTATTGATATTGTGGACTTCCTACAGCAGCTTCAACAACACTTTAAAACTGTGTAACTTGTTTTTCAAAACTTAACATTTCAATTATTATGAATCTTAAAGAGCTATTATTTTAAAATGTTTTTACGAACAGACTAAATACATGACAATCATATATGTAAAATATTATCATGAAACTAAAAAGAAAACCATAATATCTTTTTTTTTTCAAATATTCTGAAATTCAAAAACTTTAAAATTACTGATAATAACTTAAGTTTGTTATAATAGGCACATCGATATGATTTTGTCGTTTAAATATAATTATTTCCTTTTATGAATTTCTAGGGAATTTTTTCTTATCCTAATAATGTGCACTTGTCTACACTTTTAATTTCGTCAATTAAAAATGTCTGACCTGAAAATGCCAGATTGTTCTTAAATTGTCTTTAATCTGTACAGCAATTTCAAATTTGAAACCAATGGAAAAGATGTTTTAAAAGCGCCAATACAATAATATAAATTTTACAGAAAATACTTTTTTGGTTTTCATGTTACATTATTTCCAATTAATTTTTTAAATTTTATATTTGAATGAATTTATAAAATATTTTTTGGATTCATAAAATTTTCTTAATTTAAATAAAATCGAAACACATGAGAAATCATTATGACAAGTGATAAAAAAGTGTGAGTTACATTGTTTAGTAATATTTCACAAATACAATTTAAAATATATTTCTGAACAACATTTTTGCAATACATATAAATAAAGTAAAAATTCTTTTTAAATAAATTTACTATTATTATTATAATTACTAAGTGTACTAAATATATAAAAGAATAAAAAAATTGGTTTTCATTTATAAGGACTTTTGTTCAAAAATTGTAATTCTATAAACAACATTTTATATTTCCCTAAAATTATCATTATGAATTTAAGACAATGAAAAGAATCGTTACTTTTTTTCAACAACGGAAAAAAGGGTCCAAAGACATTTTTATGAATATGAAACAATCAAAAATGGTTGTTTATACTGATAAAAATAATCATAGAAAAATTTTATGAATATGAATTAATGAAATGTCATAGGAAAGCATGATTTTCGAAAAATCCTAGAAAATATATTCCCAAGTGTAAAAATTGTGTATATAAACATAAATTTTAACTAAATTATTAAAAAAAAGGAAATTAAAAGAAAGATTTAAATTGTAGTCCCCACACAGCCTTGTTTCATGTCCTTCCAAAAGAAAAGGAAATGGAGGTTACAAACCGTTGCCCGATGTATAGCACATTGTTTCCTTAATCAGATCGCGGGTACTTCTTAATAACTGACCAAGTGTCTTTATTTTATAGTCTGTAAATCTATTCTCAGGCTGTAGTGAGACAGAAATACTTGCAATGAAACCATAACCGGATGCATTAACTCGAATGGCGCTTTAGTTTTGATGTCGTATATATAGAAATTTTCTTCCTTTGTTGAATTTATTAAAATTTAAAATATTTTGTTCATGAGAACGAAAGCTGCGTGTTTCAAATCTATGCGAAAGAATCAAATTAAACTGTGTTGCTCCCTGGCTGATTTAGAAAAATATAAATTGAAGAATGAAACAATACAGTCCAAATAAAAGGGAGCGTGCTTGAGAGTTTTCGAGAATTCGATTTTGAAACAATAGAATACTATCTATGTATACTAAACGCAATGGATATCATTGATCCATGAATCTGGTTTTCTGTAATATTTAAGGCAAAGTCATACATGTGAGTTTCAAGAAAAATCGTCTCATGAGTTTATGAATGGAAGTGATTAAATATTCATGAAAATACTTAGATTGGACTGGACATTTATGTCAATTTTCGCTTGCCATTTGCATAGCAAAGAACATAGGATATCAAAATTATCCTACAACATCTTTGAATCGTTATGATCTTTACTATGCATTGCGAAGAAATTTTTTACTCACATCTCTCCATACAATATAATCTATATCAATATGAAGTGGTGAACTACCGAGCTTTTAGGAAAAAATATTTAAGTGCCACTTCTTAAAAGATCATAAATAGATTTTAAAATCTCGTTTTATGCTGATATATTTTTCCCCATAAAATTAATTTTTCCAGGTTTTCTTATTTTACAATACTAAAATATTCCAGGTTTTCTTCTTTTGAAACACTCGTAATTTCATTTTTCAACATTATTTAATAGACTTCATAACAAGATCGAAACAACCCAGTATATTAAGACAAGATAACCTAACGGGTAGCAACAAGTTTGCGTTTTGACCTTCCCATCAGTTTTTGAGTGTAAGTTTGTGGTTATGATTTTTAAAAAATTATAAAATTTAGTTTCTTATCAATCAGAACAATAAATTATACAATTTCAAATTTTTATGTTTCAACTACGTATATATTAAAATTTTTCGTAAACCATCAGTCAGTTAGTTGTGTAATATATAAATTTCCATGCAATAAAAGTATTTATGCTGTTAAAGTTACTTATAAATAATTACTGGCTTTAAAAAATGCAAAATTTAATTGTCATTAAAGAATTCAATAATCCATTTTCCTTGCGATTCCTACTACTCGTTTCGCTCTGTTACATTTATTTAATTTTGAGCAATTACAGCGCCAACCCATAAAAGAAACAGCGTATGATCCGCTGACATGTAGCTTTGTTCTTGTTTATTTTCTGTTCTATACAACCCCTTCGGAATTGAATGCAATTTTCGCGACCACTCGTTCCGGGGTTACGATCAGACTAACTGCAGCTGCAGCCCTCTTCCCTAAACTCTGTATTCCACTGTTTTAGCATCTTTTATCGTTTTCATTATTATTAATTTTCGCAAAGTAACTCAACAAAAAGCAAAAAATGACACTTAATCTCTATTGGCTCGTAACGTGTGTATTGCATAATAGAAAAAAATTCCCGAGCTGATGAGATGTTGTTTCTTAAGGTCCCCTGGCGGCGGATATCAGGAGAACTCGTAATCAGTGTCCCTGTACGTATTAAGAAATTTTTTCTTTATATTATTTTCTTTATTCCTTTTTGCTGTTGCCTAGTTACGTTCTTGAATTGATTTGATACTTTTAGTATTTTTTGCTGACTTTATATTGATTGCGGTTCTTATTTTTTTTATTTTATTTTTCATTAATATTTTTTTAACCGCATCAAGTAGGTTCATTTATTATAACTTATAATTATTTTTTTTACTTATAACTATTTTTTGCCATTTTAATTTTACTTATATAATTTAATTAAAATTATATTAAAGCCTTGAAATAATTTTATTCCTTGAACTATTTTAATTTATCGCACTACACATTAATTAAAAAATAGTTATTGAAACTGAATAATACACACACAGCACTAGAATAAATTAAAATATTATAAATAATATTAGTTTTTTACCACAGTTCTCAACTAAAGTTAACAAGGCAACAAAGCATAATATTTTTCAAGATTGGAAACTTCCTATATTCGTTGTATATATATAGTTGTTTTTTACATAATAATCTATATTAATCTGGTAACAAGTAATAATAACATACAAAATTATAAATAAAGAAAATATTACTTAATCATCAAACAAAAATTTAAAGATGCCGAAAAATAAAGAGCATTGTCTTAGATGTGGACAAATTATCGTAAAAATGCGATGTAAATTTTGCTGACGCAAACAATATTTTGCTTCGAAATAATCAGTTTTTTTTTTAATCAGAATATTTGAAGAAATTTTTAAATAAGTACAAGTGAGTTAAATTGATCATTTATGGTAATTATTATTTAAATTATATAGAAATGTTATATCAGAAATGTGAAATTGAAGAAATAAATTAATGACTAAATATTTAAAAAAATTAATTATATCAAACAATAATGATTAGAAATAATTAAAAATCGATACAAATTCATTACATAACATAAATTAATTTTTTGTACAATCCTAAATATGAGAAAATTACGTTGAAACTTTCTCTTCTAAACTACAAAATGTGACATTAAAATATTACTTTTTTTGTCAATTTTCGTGAGATTTCGAAAGGAATATTTTAAAATTATATTACAATGTACAAAACTGCTATGTATTTCTTATCCAGATTCTAGAATTTCCATAGTTGTTTTAATTTAATTATTAATTTTATTATTTTGCAAGTTGAAATAATATTTATATCTCGAAATAGAAAGAATAAAATATTTCGTTTCCTTCCCCTTTCTTCCTACCTTCGAAATTTCTGTAATTTTTGAAAAAAAAAAATATCAAAAGCTGCCAGATTTTCTCAATATTACTGATGCATATTCACAAACGACATCCTAATTAATGTCTCATTCGTCTGACAAATCGTTCATTCCTTTCGAATTTGCACCTCTGCCCCCCACTCCACATTACTTCGAATGAAATCAAAAGAATGTTTTATTATTTTATTTGCTACTCTAAATATCGTTTTCGGTTCAGGCGGAAAGTCTGCAGTGTAAGGGAAAAAGACAAGAGCACACAGAAAAATAAAAATGTCGTTTGCGGATGACTCACTGGCAGACGAAATACTCGTAGAGGAAGAAAATTGATGCCGAAAAAACTCTTCGTTGGAGAAAAAGTTTAAATACCTCTTCAGATATTTTTGAATTGGTAGGCAGAAAACCGAGCCGGAAAGCAAGAGGTAGACTCTGAACAATGCGCACAGTTAGATTTATTACCAACTGCTTTATTTACTCGTTCTGGACTCATCTACAAACAAGGGTTACACTATTAATGATCTTTCTCAAGAAGGAGGAAAAGATATTCCAAGGAAAAAAAAAAGAGCGCCAAGTATGGCTAAATAGAAAAAATGTACTTAAAAAATTGAAATACGAAAATTCATGCGATATTTTTTAAATTGTGAAATAACATTTATATGATAATAGCGAAAATCGTAACTGTATATTCTTAATTCTATTTCGTTTTATGTTTTTTTATATCAGAAATTCTAAAAACAAAACTATATTGGGTAAATATACAATTGTTTAACCGAAACGATATTAATTACTCGTATTTAATTTTAGAATTCTGTCCGCATAAATCACAATATAACTTTAAGGAAAAATACTTTTGTAATCCTTGAAAAATTTGACCATAAAAATTACCTACGAAATTTTCCCTCACTTAAAATATGCAAATTAGAGGATTGGTATACGATTAGCAATTTGAAGCAATATAATATTAATATATCTGAGAGAGGCATTCTCCCAAAATGTTTATAAAATAAGCAATTACTTCTTTGCAACTATTATGATTCAATTTAAATTAGGTAAGGATAATTATGAAATAAGTTTATTATGAATTTTTATATAATTATGAAATAATAACTGACTTACTTAATAATAGTAACTTAATGATAGAAATCTGATTAAAATCTGAATGAAAGCAAAATAAAAAAATAAGCTACTTTATTGAAATTTATGAACAATAAAGTAACATTCGTAAATGATAAAATCCGTTTTAAAATTGATAGAAATGAAACTATAATCTGATTTTTTTATTATTTTGAATTATAGTTTTAAATTTCTTTTAATGTTAAAGGAGAACTTATTTGTCATTAATAAATGCACTGCAGGATTCTTTAGCTAAAACAAAAAGGAAAGATAATGTACATTGTACAATTCCTCTTTCTCCATTATATTGCAATCAAAAATTTAGACTAAAAATAACTTAGTCTAAATGGAAACTTAGTTTAAATTATAAAATTTCACAATAATATTCATTTTCTATCAACTATTATACCAGTTAGTTTTCTCTAAATATTTAAAATTATTCACAGCGATGTAATTAAAATAATTTCTCGTGATTATTCTAAGTACTTTGACGGATATTTTGGGGGAGGCAGAAAGTTAAATTTTGCACACTCACACTTCTTTTAACTCCTATTGTTTTAATTACTTTAAATTTTTCATTTTTTTCAATGCAATTCTATTTTTAATTGGGATAAAAATTTAATCTCGCAATTTGTCAATCTTTCTCTTGGGATTTGGCGCCGTTTTTTGATGACTTGAGTTGGCGGACCATTTTCCATGTGTCAGGGTTTTGCTAATTTGTCTCACCGTTCGAAACGCGCCATTTGCAACCCTAACTCAGATTGTGAGGCATCCCTTACAGGTGTATACAAGAAAGAAAAAAAATAGGACTCAGCCAAAAAGTTTGCTATGTCATCTAAGCCTAGTTTCCCCTAGTTAGAGAGAAAAATTCAGAAAATACTTGGAATATCTGCTTCAGTGCTTTCGAAATGAAATACTATTTTTTAAAATTATTTTAGTCGTTGAAACGTACTTAATTCTGATAAGAAAATAGTTATTCATATTTAAAAAAGTCGTAAAAATAAAATGCTTCTCAAAAATATTTGTATAATTGTATCAAATACAGATTTGTTAAAATCCTTCATTTTAAAATTATTACAAAGTAATAAAGAAATAAAAATTATTATTAGTGTTTTTAATACAATGTATAAATTATATTTTTAATTTTAACTTGTTGAGAATATTTTTAATTTTAACTTGTTTTAATAAGGAACATTAAATCTTCTACATTTAATAAGATATTTTTTTCATGGAATTGTTTCAAGTGATTTAACTGTTTGCAAACTCTTCGAATGAAAAAAATAACTAAAGCAGCCTATTACATTGACAAGAAATAATAATTAAATGAATATTCGCTTTTAGCAAAAATTTTCTGCACAAATACATTAATTTTCTTGCACAAAAAAGTTAATGAAAACTTTTTTTACACTCAAATATCGTATTGAAATAATTCATTTGTTTTTTGTTACTTAAAATTTAATTGCAAATCTTGAGGTTATCAAATTATTATTTTGTAATTAAAATATTATCAACATAACACTAGAAATAACGCACCTAATTCAAATAAATTATAAAAAATAATAAACGCAATTTTATGATTAAAACTATTTTGTAAATTTTAAATTTGTTTTACATTAATTTATATCTAAAATATTATTTTATGCCATTTTATCTTTCTCTTGATTAGGGATTTCAGACATTTTTATAAATTTATTTCATTATAAAATCACAAAAAATATGAGAAATAACTGTCAATTTTTCAGTGCAATAAGTTCAAGATTGGCTTTTTTGAATTCGAGAATGAAAACTATTGTTAAAATTCACATTATATTTTTCAGGAATTCATACAGCAAATAAAAATTTTGGATTATGTAGAAGCAAAGAATTTAAGAAATTTATACACAATTAAAACCGAATTAATATAGTATAAAAATGAACTTAAAAAACAGTAAAAATTTATTTCTTTATTAAGCAGATAGGGTTCAACAAAACGATAAAATGTGTAGACGATTCTGATAAAATAAATTATTATTTATTTTTTCTTTTATTATAAAGTAAATTATAAAAAATGATAAAATTAACATAAAATCAAAATATCGCTTTCCAATATTTCAAAACGAATAAAATTTGATTTCTGGAAAAAAAAAAGTTGAATGGAAATCAGAAACGATATAAAAAGGAAAAAGAAAGAAAATAGGAATGATAAATATCTTTGAAAAGCAAGATAAACAGAGAAAGTGTGTGTGTTTCACGAAAAAATAAAATAATAATAATACTAAAGCTATTTGAAGGCCGTCTGTTTTCAAAGTTTTTAAGACAGTCTTAAGCGCACACTGCTTGCCAAAACCCACATGCGACAGTTAAAAAACTTTTTTTTTCCACGTCTGGTTTTACGGAAATGTTTGTATATGAAAATATATGATTTATTATTATTATTTTTTTTGCTTCCTAATATATTTTTATTTAATATATTAGTCATGAAATTCAACCATTGGAAATCAATTACTTAAATAATAGTTGAATTTCATAAGAATCGTCATATCATTTTGAATAAATGATGTTATTATTAATTTAAATACTATTAAGCGATGACAAAATAGAGTTTTGCAGCTTAAAGTAATGATATATAATTAAAAATTTCATTTCAACAGAAATAATCATTTGCATATATAGTAATGTTGAATGAATCGTTTGTATATAAAATACTGTGGACATTTAGGTAAAATCATTAAATAAAGAGCTAAAGAATTTACTATGTAATTCAAATTAAAAATAGTACATGAAAATTATTAGTTATACGTTTAAGAATCTGTTTTATTGTCTAACACTTTTATTTTGCAGTAATTTTCGTTTGATATTTATTTAAACTAGGAATTTAAAGTTTCAAAATCACATCAATTTTTACTTATTTAAATTTTTAGAAAATAAATTAGTGAAAGAGAGTGGGTTTAAATTAATTTGTTTTACAGATTTTTACTTCTTTATTTAATTTTGTTTACGTAATTTGTTACAGAAATGTAAAATTATCATTAAGAAATAAGATATTAAAAAATAAGAAAATAAGATATAGTGCTGAAAAAAAATTCCTTTTCAAAGAAAAATTCAATTTTTATTTTGGTGACGATAAAAACCCACACTCATGTAAGTTTCCTAATTTCCTTTTTAATATAAAATTTATATATTTTTATTCAGGTAAAAAGCAACAGTTCTATAAAGCATATTTTATATAATGTAATTATTATTTAAAATTAAAAAAGTTGTTTGCCTTTGTAGACACATTTTTCTACATGTGCCTTGGTATAAACTTATTGCAATGTACGTAAATGAAGATGTGTCATTTTATCAAAGAAAGGGAATTTATAAACATAAGTTTTATTAATTCCCTTTCTTTTCAAAGACAGAAAAAATGTATGTAGTCTCTTCAGTTTTCGCTTTTTAATAAAAATTAACCTTACATGTACTAATTTATTTTAAAATGTACTAATTTATTTTAAAAAAATTGTAAAGTATATTCTTATTTAAATCTTAAACATGTATCAAATTTTTATTTAAAAAAAATACTTTTTTTACCGCACAAAATAAAAGCTGTTTAAAAAAACTTTTGTAACAGTAAGCTTGTCTACAAAAGAAAAAGCGTGTAATAAGCAAAAAGAATTTTAAAATTCAGCTATGAATTAAAATATAATAAAATAGATAATAGTTAAAAAAGTTTTTAATAAAATCCAAATAAAGTCAAGAAAATTTTTAATTCATTTAAATGTGAAAAATTATATAACATTAAAATTCAGTATTTTGAATTACTACAGAGTGACTTTGATGATTTAAATTCAAACTAAGATTTTAGGCGTACGATTTAAATTAAAAGGAAAAAAAAAGATTTGTAATATTATTTTTCAGAATAAAATTTGAAATTTTTATTTAGAAATTTTCTGATTTGCTTGGAAATAAGAATGAAACAAACAAAATATTGGGTTGGCGAGAAAGTAAGATTTCGTTATTTTTTTGTTAAAGCTAGAATTTTTTTCTTTCCAGATTTGGTAGTCGATTCCTGTAGGTTGCTATAGAAACAAATTCGGTGCGATTTCGTTTATAACTATCAGTTTTAATATGGTGTGCAAAAATAAGCATTTTCGATACATATTAATTTTTTATTTTTTGCAAGGCTGGAAAAGCAGCCGGGCTCACTACGAGAAATGTGAAGTTCAAGGTGTTATTGTCAGAATAAGACATTTCATTCTGTCACTGCGACTTTCGGAAGGGACAAAAGGAAAGCCATCATTGAATCGAATCGAGAGTCTGCAAAAGAGTTAAATGTATCGCACACAACAATTAATAATCATATAAGAACTCTTATATTTGTTAAGAAGCTTTATATTCTTGTTCCGCAAGAATTGGAAGAAACTCACCCAACACAATGAATCAATGTTTGAGATACGCATTTCAAGCTTAATACAATAGACCTTTTTTGAAAAAGCGTTATCGCTGGCGATGCAAAAGGGATCGTCTACAATAACGTTCATCGAGAATGATCCTGGTCAGGGCAAGATTAAACAGCCAATTCGATGGGATTACAAAGGTGGTGTGTACTTTGAGCTGCTTCCAAACAACTGAACAATTAACTCAGATGCTCACTGTTAAAAATTTGTGAAATTGGATCAAAGAGGAAAGGCCATAACTGTCAAATTTCAAAGGAATTGAGTTCGAACATTGCAATGCTGGCCTCAGACATCTTTAGTAACGCGTTGGGAAGTGAACTTGCATTATCCATACAGTTCTGACCTCCTACCGAATTATCATTTATTTCGAAGATTTCTAAACTTCATAAATGGTGAAAATTTCAGCATTAACGATGCCTCAAATCACGCTTGGTTGAGTTTTTGCTGTTATGGACCCAGATATTCTATGAACAAGGGATTATGAAGTAAATGGAAAAATGGCAAAAGGATATCGAACAGAATGGAAGATATTTGACCGATTAAAATTCATGCGTTGTATAAAAAAAACTAAATTTTATTTCACACTAAAATTACTTTCTTGACAACGAATGAGGTAACCAATTAATTTAAAAAAAGAGCATTCTTCTACAAAACGAAATATTTGATACGCAAATGTAAGAATTTTTTCCAAACCATGTATAATTTAAAATCTAATTAATGAAAATGAGATCAGTAGAGCCTGCTAAAATTTTAATTCTCTTAGAGAAAATCCTAGGGAATTTCTTACAATATTAATATATAAAAACTCGTAAAAAATACAGACATATTTTGCATCACAGTTAAAGTAAAATTTTTATCTTCAGAATAAAAATGCTTGATTTTTGTAAAAAAAATCCCACAAAAATTTCAGTATTTTGCTACGAAAGAAAAAGACAGTATAAATAAAAATGGAAGAAAAAAAGAAGGGTGGCAGAAAAATGAAGAAAAAAAGAAACCCATATCACAAAACGAATATAGCTCCGATAAATTTTTGGGGTACGGATTTAGACACTTTAGTAGCATCCACAACCCCAGGCAAAGACTCTCTCTCAAAACAAGGGATCGTTGCCAACAGTCTCAACAAAAAGATGGGACGGAGTCCAATTTCTTACGCCAGGTATCCATTTCTATATATTTAAACAGAGAGAGTGCCTACTCCGAGACTGAATTTTTTTTCTTTCATTTAACTGCTCTGACAACCTCCGTTTACAGTCGGAAGGGGTAGGACTGGTTGAAGTTTTTGGAATCAGAGAAGGTGGTGTTTTTTGGACATTTGATAGTGTGAATCTTGTTTAATGGACTCCGCTATCTTAAGAAAGAATGCAGATATCGATTTAAAATAATTTAATCGAAACCTTCCATGTTTTTTTCACCCTATTGGAAAATGGTTCGAATAAGCACGGTGGAATGAGCATGAATTGATTGCGTGCAATTTCTTAGACAATTTAATTAAAAAAACTGGGAATGTTTAGTGTCAATCTCACTGTTCTGACTAAATCTGGAATAGTTTCGCAAGTTTGTCAACTGAAATTGCTTAGCATGAATGTTCATGGTTTAGTGCCAAAAGTGAGAAAAAAGATCACCGAATTGATAACGCCATGAAGTGAATGTTAACAAGTCTTGGAATAGTTATAAATTCATGAAGATTTTTTCTGATTTTTTATATAAAGTTACTCGAATTAGATGTTAACCTTTTGCTAAGTTATTCTGGCTCCATGTTGCTCACGTTGCATACGAAATAACTGACTTAGAAAAGGCATATGAGTTTCAAATGTTTATTTTTAGAAGATTTCATTACATGGTTTTAATCATGGAAAACAGAGAAATGAGATGGAATTCAGAATTTAGAAAAGACAGCGTTATTTAGAGGAATGCTAAATGTAATTTTACCGCAAGGCTGTTGTTCCACCAATATACTTTCTTGTACTTAGCCCGGAGTTTGGATCTACTTATCATATAGAAGCAGCCAGGTGGAGTCTTCGTGATTTTGAAGCAGGGACCAAGCAGAAGACTTCCAATACACAGCCAGCCACTCCCAGAGGCATCATTTCACTTGGAGGACATTGCGACCACACCGTTTTAATATACTCCAGCCGCCATTAGCGAACACGACCGTGATTCGAGCTCCCTACCTTCTGATAACGAGCACGATACCCTAACCAACCAGACCATCGTCATCCCAATAACCGCAGTGCTGTAGTGGCCTACTGGTTAAGGCATCCACCTTCCGCCGGGAAGAGCTGGGTTCGATTCCCATTGCTGACACTTGCGACTTCACTGCAACCGACCGAGTACATGCGATATACGTGCTCGCTAAATTTGTGAAATCGAAAGTCCTGTTGTCGGTAACGTTGAGTACTTACCATGGGTGTAATAGTCTGGATGAAAATTTCCATCCCCTCCAGATCTATGTCAAAATTGAGAGAGTGGATTCTCTGATGGTGCCATTTATCGGAGGAGTCTTACAGAAAATTTTCACCTTCGTGGTGCTCTGAATAAACGAAAGACCCACCCTTCTGATTTAATTTCGTATCAGTCGGCTAACAAACTTGATTTATCCAAGTGTCATAAGTAACAATATCAATTTCATCGCCGCATAATATAAAAGTGTTATTGTTACTTATGATACTTGCGACTTCACTGCAAATTCTGTATACATGAAAATACGGGAAAAGCCTTTCTGCACAAAACATTGTTAGTTGTTTATGTATGACCTTTTATATATATATATATATATATATATATATGTGTGTGTGTGTGTGTGTGTATATATATATGTGTGTGTGTGTGTGTGTGTGTGTGTATGTATATATATATATGTGTATTTATATATATATATATATATATATATTTCTGTTTAAAAACTTAAAAAATATCACAAGCCTCATATTTTTTTCATTCTTTTCCTGGTGTCTTTATATTTCCTTTGTCTTAGTTGCAATACTCACTTTGAAATTTATACACAATAATGAATCGATAATATCTACAAACGTATAAAGAATATTTGAATATTATTTGTAAAGTAGAAAAATTTTCAAGTTACTTTTTATTGCGTACGAACAGCAAGAATTTTAAATTCACGTCACTGGAATAGAAAATATAGAAAACGATACAACACGATAGAGAAAACGATCAAACGAAATTTTGAAAAAATACCTTGTTGAGGCTGGCATTGACCAAGTCGAATAATATTTTCAAGACCGGTGCCTCATATACGTGTTTTCCAGCACACGAGTACGTGTACCTTACCAGTCTCAGAATTCAAATGATTTCAATGTCACGATACGATGAAGCGAAGTGCCACCACACAACTTGGATGTTTGAAAAATCCTTAAAAAATTCTGTTTGTCTCTTTATCTCTCTTCATTTTCTTTCTTTTTTTTCCTACACCAAACGATTTGGAGGACAGGCCTCACCATCTCACAAGGCTATTTCATCCGCCGTCACTCCACGCATGGTTGGATAAGGAGCGGGGAGATCATTTTCCTAACACTTTTCTGAAGGACTGAGAAACGCAAAGCCAGACCAATGAGACAGAAATGACTTTTGGAGTGCCCTGTTTCATTTATTTATTTATTCTTTACAACGTACTCCCAAAACCACCTCCTAAATTGTGGCAAAGTACCTTTTATTCTAGATCCTCATCTCCAATTTGGGACTCTTTTAAAAGTCAGCATTACCTGCTTTTTTTCAGTCCCCTTCCCCCTGACGTGAGACTCCTTTGCCAGTTCCATGTTTTTTTATCTTTTGAATTAGAATTGAGGGGGGGGGGCGAGAAGACTTTGTATTTTTTATTTTCTTTCTTCTGACGTTGTTGCTTGAAGACAGAATAGATGATAATAATAAAGAAGTAAATAAAAAGAACTTGTAGTAAATTCTGAGATCGTTTTTAACTGAGACTGTGGTATTTGTATTTGTCCGTAATAGGTAAGTGATTTTTTTTTTGAGTGAGGTCAACGTAATGATTGCGGTTTCATAAAAATAATGTGTTGGCGATTTTTCTATGAGAACATTTCCTCCCACTATACAGTACCCCCATGCTTCAAATGCTGAAACCCCTGCGTTTTATTCTGTGGCTTTTCTTTTTTATTTTTGAATATGTGTTCTATTACTTCCTTTCTTTCTGCGTGCAGAAATTTAAAATCATACATTCTAGTAACTGGGTCTTGCTGTTTGATTTTTTTTTTTTTTTTTTTGGCTACTATTGCTATGTTGGTGTAATTAGTGAATTTTATGACTAAAGTTTGGTATATATATATATATATATATATATATATATATATATATATATATATATATATATATATATATATATATATATATATATATATATATATATATATATATATATTCGATTTTGACAGTGATCTGGGATCTGGTAACTAATTGGAAAAAGCTATGTACACTCAGAGATATAATTTTCTGTTATTAGTAACAAAATCGAGATAAATGAACTAATTGGTCACGACCTTTGGAAATTCTTTTTTACGAATAAAACTTTTGTGCCATTGCTCATCTACGCGCACAGATCTTGTCGATAGAGTAAATGTAACTAAGTTAAGAAATAACACTTTTATAATATTTAAAACTCAAAAACTGTGCCTTTACTTAAAGGTTATTGTTTAAAGAGTTTTATTCTACTAATATTAAATAGAGTAACCTTGAAGAATATACCTTCCAAATGAAATCTAATTAGCATAATTGCTTTTCACTGGATAATTTTAGAATAAATGTATAAGTATGAGTCAAGAAGTATAATTGACGTTTAAAAACTATTGGTATTCTATTCTCTAATATATCAATGCTTATCATGGAATTTTTGCAATATGTCATTTGTACTTGTTGGGTCATGCGCTAGCACAGTTTTTGTAAGAATTCTCAGAAAAATATTTTTGATAAAGTACACTTTAATTACGTCAAACAATTATTTTTATTGCTATTCTCCCCGATTTTCGGCATGAGTGCTAAATAATTTTTAAAAGGATTTTGAAGTTGGGACTCCACATCATTATCGAAGAGTTCAAAGCGTAAGAAGGATTAAACACCAGAAAGCTGTTTGCTTAGTGTGTTGCTCAGAATTTTTACTACAGCGTTGCCAGGAAGCAAAATGCACCTGTATTTGTTGAAACTGCCCAAACTGATTAGTATTTCGAAATTTGATTAGCGATGGACTCATACAAATTTCGATTAATCATGAACTTCGGAAATTTTCTCTCACCAGGAACTCTGTGATAGTTTTCATAAACTTGCTAAAATTTTAATTAACAATCAGCTCTATAAATTTCAGTTTGTACGATGAAAACACGCAACTTTTAATTAAGAATGAAACTCCACAAAATATAGCTTATAGCAACAGCCATTCTTTTATCTACGACAATAAGTTGTTTTCGAAATGACTTAAAAATTTATGAGAGCTGTAAAAAAACTCCTATGACCCAATCATTGAATAAAAAAATAAGATGAAATCGACATCACAAAATTGTTTTTATTTCGCATTATTGCTGTTAAAAAGGTTTTCTATAATCGTTGTGATCGCATTAATGTTTTAAATTTATATTGAATTTGCTTATTATTACACATAACCTCGTATTATTTTTTACTAAATGAGCATAAAACATAGGTTTACAAAAGTTTATTTTACTTATCAAAAAATAGGAAAAACGAATTAAAGTCATATTAAAATATAATATAAAATCGTTCTTAAGTAAAATTATTCCTCTTTTGGGAGAATAATTCGAAAATTATATTTTTATATTTCCCTCTTTTATTTACGCTTTTAGATATTACATATGATTAAAATAACTTAATTCTTACTATTAAAAAAATGTAACAAACAAATATTTGAGATACATGACGTAAAATGGAAACTGCAATAAAATAAATTTTTTTCTGTTATTCAGTTAGCATTCAGGAAGATATATATATATATATATATATATATATTGAATATTATAATTTTATAATTCATAATTTAGAAGCAGTCTGCATGCAGCAAAGGGTTAAGGCAGTGAATGCAAAACACAGATACATTTGAAGTAACATTCATTCAATTTATTCAAAGAAGAGATGAAATGCAGTTAAATTATCCATCTGTAAACTAGGTGTGATCCTTACTGTGGTTAGCAGACCTTTGTGTGTTGTTTCATAATGAAGGGGTTTCATATAGGAGATGCTACGGAGTTGTTAAATGTATAAGGTCTTCACTTCCACTTGTTTTCCTGTAGATTAGGACTTCAGTATAGGGTAAAATAAGGAAACATTCATAAATTTAGAAATGTATTAAATAGGTGAAATTTAATATTACAAACACACACACACAATTACATACACACACACACATATATATATGTATATATTTATATGTACTAACATACTGTCAGTGTAGAAAAGTGAAATAGTGTTTGTTGGGGCACATTTACAGAGGAGCAACTTTAAGAATCGCATATACTGTAAACATTATTTTAATGATAGCTTCTTTCATAAAATTTCATTTTTAAATTTCAAAATAAGAAAAATTTTATGGTATGAAACTTTTTTGGGTTTAATTCCAACATAATGTTGCATACGAAACGACTTCCAAGAAGGAAAAGTGAGGCAGGAATCAAAACCGAAACTTTTTAATGAGCAAAGTTAACAAAAAGTGAAGCCTGCATTAGCTTACTGTGTAAGAGTTAGCATGTACTTAAGTATGTGAATAGGAATATATTAAAAACATTAGCAAAACAGTTGTTTCGATGTATGCTTTCGGGAGGGGGAATGTTTCTTCCGGTTTAGCTCGAGCGGCTGGATGCAGTTAACTCATGCCACCATGCAGAGGGTCGTGGTTAGGTATTACAGATGGTGTACCAGGTGTTGGTTTGCGGTCGGTAAGCACCTGGAATACACACATCGTAGTTTTTTTTATAATTATTAATGTGCGACTGTTGAAATAAATGTATTCCAAGGAAAAACATTGCTGTTAAAGAAATTGAATTTTAAAAGGACTGATATAAAGCTGATATAATGACATTGCGTTGGGAACAAATAGTAGAAGAGTTGTTCGTTTCCTTAAAAATATCTGGAGATATTCCACTCAAACGCTTCCATTCTTTTAATTCGTAAAAATCAACCATTTTAAAGGAGCAGCATTAACTTTGGAGTGTCTATATTTTAATGAAAGTCAAATCCTTCTTTTAATTTAATACCACAAGAGGTTTATTAAAAATCGTAAATAAATATAACTAACTTGAAAATTCTTTATTGATGAAAAACATTTGATGTCTTAAGAGCCTGGTATAAATTAAACAAATCAATTTCGAGAAGACTTTTGAATATGTGACATTATTAGAAAATAATTCAACAAAAATTGCTATAAAATTATCATTTCAACGAGTTAGCCTTATTTTTTCAGAAAACTCACCACCAGAATAACGCTCATAAACGCTCGATTTTTTAAAAGTTTAAAGTTTAATTAAAAAATTTTTTTAAAAATTTAATGAATAACAATTTAATGAATAACAATTTAACAAATGAATTTCTAGAAACCTGATTTTCAATTGATTACTTTATAGGTAAATATAAAAAGATAGTAGCAAAATTATCGTTTCCCCGAAGTAGCTATATATATATTTTTGAAGGAAAAAACCACCTGCTTTTTGAACATGCTTACAAGTGATAACAGTATAAAATATAGCTTATCTAAAAAATAAAAAAATGCTGTACGTTAGAGGAGAGTGGCTGCCTTGGATACAAACGGCCGCCATCCCTGGATGAACTCGAGGTGTCACCGCCATTGTCGCGAGCATTCAACCCCAGAAACCGCACAAGTTGAAGACCCTTATTACGTGATTTATTGACACCACCACCTACCATAAATACCTCCCTGTTGCCTTAGACTTCGGAAATATCACCAAAAAGTTTCTCAAGAAAGACGTTCGGATCAAGAGAGGGAAGGTCTTAGAGAGGTTATCTGAGATGGGAAGAGAGAAATGATTACGCTACGAAGCACAAAGGAAAAAAAGACATTTTTAACAATTGACAAATTCCCGTTACGAGGTTTTGGAAAAATTTAAATAAAAGTATACATTTTCTTGATGAATTGGCAACTATAGTTTCAGACTCATCACAAACATTATTGACTTTTAGAAAAAATAAAATCATATTGCCTTATTTCCTTTTCCAATTTTAATTCTTAAAAATATGTATTAGAGGAAATACACAATAGCGCATTCTTTACAAATGTAAATCCTTAAAAGAATATTTATTTTTACAGTCGTTTGAAATTTCTTTACGCCTGCCGACTCGCTTTGCAAGTTTCTAATTAATATGTTGAAAAACTAGGAATATATATATATATATATATATATATATATATATATATATATATATATATATATATATATATATATACATATAATATTCACTTAATAAAAATATAATATTGACAATGAATAATAAACTCAAACAATTTCAATGTTCCACAAGAAGATAAAGAGAGAAAACAACTCACACGAAGTCTTGATTTTAATAAATAAGGAAAGTTCTATAATTGTGCTTTCGACTCAAATGAGATATATAACACTTAATAAGTGAAAAGGAAAGTAAATATTTGTTTTTTCCTAAAAACGAGACAGTTTTTGAAAAGAATTTCATGATATATAAAAGAAAATGAATATTTTAAAATTAGTTTCAAATTTGTTTCATCAGGAATTTTTATAATACATTATGAAATGGAGAATCCTTAAGTTTATAATAAACGAAATGTTTTGATTAATATAACAATTTTCTTTATTCCTTTGAATAAATAAATAATTTATATAATGTAAAACACGTTATTTTTGTTGTTAAAAAGTCATAACACTATTTTGAGCTTCATTATAACATAGAAATATTTTATGGTACTTTAGTTATTATGAAGTGTAAAATGATATTAGAAATCTGTTTCGAATTTCTATAAATCATTCTGTAAATGAATTTTCCTTTTATTAAATTCATTTCTACTAAACAAGTTCAGTCTATATTTTGATGTTAGAAAGATTCTACATTTTGCATTAAGTTTAGTTAATTTACTTGTTAAAATAGCTGAAGTAATGCATAACTTTAATTAGCACATTTATCAAATAATAAATATCTATCCTACATCTATTTATTCTTTTCTTCAAATACATTATTCTGCATAAAAATTCGATACTATAATATTTCATTAAGAAAATGTATGCGACGTCTTGACAGATGTGAATAGTATAAATTCGAATTTAATTCGGGATTCGCTAGTTTTTTAACTCAAAGAACAAAAAATAAGAATACATGACTAGCATACTATTAAGTTTTATGTAATTTTTACTAAAAGTAAAATTTAAAATGTTATATTTCTATTGAATTGTGACAGAATATGTGATTTACGTACTTCAACTCTTTTGTGAATAAATATAAAAACATACGAAAAAGTACGCATAATTTCGACAATTTTCATTCATTTTTGAGCAGTATTAAACTTTTTCTTTTTCAAGTGAAATAACCAATATTATCTCTTAGATTGCTTTCTATTATGCACCATTCAATACTTCATAAATTTTAATCGTAATATTATGCCGAAATTGAAATTAAATCTTTTACGATTTGTTTTTCACGTTTCCATGAAATGTTGATCTAAAGAAAAACAAATAAAATTCAAACAAACTAAAATTAGTTTGATGTTATTATTTCATTAACTATAGAATTATTTAGTATTTGAATTAAACAACAATAAAAATAAAGTTCATTAAAATTTTCTGCCTTATGAAATTAGTAAATTTATGGCAACATAGCTGTAATACATTATTAATGATAATTATCAACAAATGATGATAGAGATGTCATAAAATTGTTATGAAGCATTTTTGAATTTTGGTAGACTTAACGGTGGCTAAAATGTCAGAAGAATTTTTTTATGTCTTCATTAGATTTATCACAACGTCTTATTTCTTCTTAAAGATCAATAAACTGCCCTGGAAAACTTGGCTCTTAGAAAATAGGGGGACAATTAGTTTCTTCTAATAACGTCTCTTTTTCCTTCAATTTTTTTCAAGTTAACTGAAGTGGATTAATACTAACATTTTATTTGATTATTTATTTAAAAAGGAACTATGACGTACGTCAGCTTTGCGACATTCTGCAAAATCTCGCTAAAGAAAATGAGCAAAAACGATTCATACGACATTTATGCCCAAATAATAAAAAGTATACAACACAATATATGAATGATGTTTAAGGAAATAGAACTGAAACAAGAAATAAATTATACATTCGAACATTTTTCAAGATTCCTGATTATTGATAAGAATTCATCGAATCATTAAAATAATAAGCAAATTATCAATAATCAATGAAAGTTACCTTTAATTGATATATTTTTATCATTATTTAAATGAACGTTTCATCTAAGAGGATTTCTGTTGGTAATACAATATTGGAAACTATAAGTAACATGTTAAATTGTTATAGAAGTTTTTTGAAATAAGTCGTCCATCTTCTTTCAGTTTACTTTCTAGGAATTTCCCAGAATAAAAGCTAGCGCGTAAATTAATTTTTTTTCCTTCGGTCATATTTTAGATTTGTTATGTCAGTGGCTGATCAGTTGCAAAATTAAAAGAATGGTTTCGCAGCCAGATTGTGATCTCGCTATTTGTTATGAATTCTGTTGCATGTGAATAATTTTGGCGACAACATCACGGGAAAAAATTATGTGCTCAAATCAATGAGTCAAAATTCTGAATAAACTATTGACCAGAATTGCTTTCACATTAAAACTTTTTCAATAAATATTCGTGCATTTAGATGTTTCATAAAAGTTAGGAAAAGCAAGAAAGGAAAATAATATTACAAGTATAATTGCATGTGGTACAAGCCCGAAGTTTACGGAATCATATTAAAATGTTTTATGCTAGTTGTATTTTTGAATGCAGTTTCTTAACCATTTAGACAAATTACTAAGTATACCAATTTTTTTGTCATTAATGCAATTTAAAAAATCACTTATATAAATTTCTAAAATATCTTAAGAACATATTTTTTACTCATTATTTATACTAACATTATATGTATATAATTATTTTAATGACACCAGAAATTGAATAATAAATTACTCATCGAAAATACTTCCATTCTAAATATTCAACTTTAAAATAATGCTTTTGCAACATTTTTTAATCCTGTTGCATAAGAAAATGATATAACACTGTATTTTTTATAACTGAAATCCGACACAATTTAAAGTTAAGTTTGTGAATTAAATATAAAATAATTATCTTGTTATTTTTTAAAGTATTTCCACATTTTTGTAATTTTTTCTTCAGAAATGAAACATTAATCTAAAAACATATAAAAATTCTCAAAAATTCTTGTAATTGATCATAAATTGAATCAGTACACATGATTTCTATTATTTTTTATAAATTTTTATTAGAAATTTATTTAGTATTTTGCACTTATTGACATTACATGCATAATAAGTATTAAGCATGCGCAAACGATGAATGAATCCTAAATGTTTGGAACAAATCGAGCAGAAAGGAAGTTATCGCAAAATATATAAATTCCAAAATCAATTTCTATTGTAGAGTTTTCTGGTTTAATTAGCTCTGAAAAGTATTTAAATTTTGCGAAAGAAATTTTTAGTAGAAGTCATCAGTTTAATTTACATCTAATAGTCTGTCTGTTAAAACATTTGTCAAAGGCATAAAAGTTTCGAATTTCCACATTCATTAAGTTAGTCAGCAGTCAAGCTGCAAAGTTTCACCACACACATTCTTTTAACAACAAGTAAATTGGTTTATAAATTTCTAAACTGTTGTGTCTGTAGTTACTAACGGAGTAATTTTCCAAAAAATGACATGAAATTAGTTTCTCTGAAAGTATATATATTAAACTTCTCGCATAGTTTTTCATTATTTATAAAAAATGTCTTGACTTGTATATATAATTACAAAATATCTCTTAAAAAATCATACTTATAATAATATAATATGCAATTACAATTTATTTCATCAAAAAGAATTATAGCTTGTGTTTTATTTAAAAATAATTTCATTCAACAACAAAAAAAAAAAACAAAAAAAAAAACAAGAATGCGTTACTTTAAACCAATTATTATTAATTATAATTAATAGATTTTCTTGTATCAAGTGTAAATTAATAATTTTGAAAACATTTGCCAAATGATTTAACAATGAGCTAAAAAAAATAGTTTTATAAGTATTATTAAGAAATTTATAAAATCAAAAATTTGCTTCATTTTCTGTTACATGTCATTAAGTTCATACGATTTTTATTTTTTCATAATTAATGTAAGTAGCTGGCAGTCTAAATAATAAGTAAATAAAGTTTAAAATAAATATTAAAAATAAATTTTAATACTATTTATATATATTAATTTCATAATAAAATGATAAATCACATTATTTTACTTACTTCATTTACTTGTATTTATTCATGTTTTGTTTAAAAATCTCTAAATAAAATTTTATAATAAAATTTGAAATAAATATGATATGTAAAGAAATTATAAAATGTAGAATATTATAAAAACTTTTCCATTTCAAACTGATTAATAATTTACATTTGGAGTCTTTATTATTTGTATGCCGCATTTATTGCTCAATCCTATATTTATATGTGATTTAGGAAATATTTAATTATTAAATTTAAAATAAAAAAATGTGACACACACACATGACATCCAAATATTTACTGAAACACTAAAACTTTTGCTAATGCTATGTTACAAATCAATTGAATATTTTAAAGGTTACTATCAATTATTTCAACTAGAAATTATTCTATTTTTAGAATAGAGATGTTTTGAGAAACAGTTTTGCTATTTTAAAGTGATTTATATATATATATATTATAAAAATATGGAGAAACACTTTGTAATGTTAATGACATTCAACACTGGAATGATTAACAATACAAATAAAAAATTTCGTAGGAACGATTAACAACAAATGTTTGTAAATTAGTTAAAATTATGAAGATCAAAAAAATGTTTATTTTTTTCTAATATTTATTCCTGTACTCATCCCCTGTTCTTTAATGGCGACAAAATATTAAAGTTGTTACTAATTATAGCTTTGAACACAAAAATTAAATCATTGCTTATTGTATTCAACTCGAAGCAGAATCTTTTTTTTATTAATTAGCTGAGCAGGCAGCCGAATAGTTAGCACTAGTGCCTTCGGTTCTAAAGTTCGTGAGTTCCAATTTAAGCATGGTTGTTTGTAGTGATTCGGAATCCACTTTAAGCCGTTGGTCTCCAAATAATTAGCTTGCATATGCAAAAAATAAAAGTTGAGTAATTCACAAAACCCATCTGCTAAAATTAAAAATTTCGAGGCTGTGGAAGACTTTAGCGAATCGAATTTCATTCACTGCTCATGCGTAAATTTAAATGCGCATGACCAAAGTCAAGAATAAGTAGTTGTTGTGTCGATCTTAAGCTCAAATGACCATTTGATATTGAGCTGGCTGGGCTAGTACAAAACTACTAGTATTGTCTTTAGCTTTTGAATGAACAATTCATGGGTTTGATTCCCACCCAGCTTTTGTATGTTTGTAGTGGTTCATATTCCACTTTAAGACCTTAAACCCCAAATTCTTTCTTTTTTGCAGAAAATGACTGTTTGATAACAAGAAATTATTGATGATTAGAATGGATAAATAGTTTTTTAATAAGGAATATAGAACAGCACAAATGAATGTATATAATAATACTTTTTGTAATTCTCTTGACATAAATATTTTATTTCATTTATTTTATTTCATCTTATTTAAAAATATATGGAAATTCTTTTCAACATTTTCAATTTGCTTATTTTCCAGATCATAAAGTTATCACAGAAATAGTAAAACATTTTTATATCTGTAATATTTATTTAAAATTGCATAAAAATATTTCTGGGAGAAGTACCGAGAATGCATTTTGATCCGAGCATTTATTGAAATCTGAAACCGAGTCAAAACTAAAAAGAATTTTTAAAATTCGTTAAATATGCTAATGAATCACGCAACGATAGGGTTATCGCAATTTTGGTGTTTGAACTATGGTTTGTTACTGTGGATTCACATGTATTTGTTGAAAACCAGGTGCCCAAATGACACCTGCAGTACACAGCCAAAGTGTAATCTACAGCTCGAATCCATCATTATTATTCCATGCGAAAATAACACCTCTTCCAAATAAATATAATGAGACACGCGATTCTATTATACAAAATTTGAGACAGAAGATTCTAGCAACATATGAAATTAATATTTGAATAAATATAAACCGAAATACATCTTCATGGACACTTGTGCTGCAATGGCCTAATGATGATTTTTAAATTTTTAAGTGTTTTATTCAAATTTATTAAATTTTGGTGAAATAAGGACAGTAAAATCACAAAACTATGCAACTTATACAGTTTACATCTTATTTTGTTTTTGTATATAATCCTCATATTTTTTATAATAATTTAAAATTGCTTAATTTAAATTATTGAGAAAAGTTCAAATGAATTCAGATTTTATTTTATTTGCTTTATAATTTAATTAAAATTTAGGTTTATTATATTGTATTTATGTTACTTACTAAAACAACATGAATGGAATACTGTTGTGCATCATTAGGGTATGCACTAAAGATTAAAAAAATAAATACAATAGTCAACTCAAAATACCTAAACTGAAAAAGCAAATACTCTGTTTTTGGACAGATGATGATATTTATTTCTTTAAGTACCGCCTTTTATGCATAAAAATAAAAAGAGTTGAAAATTGATTTTCTGTCCAGTGATGTAAAATAACTCTTCAATCATTCATTATTCATATTGCGTTTTGCGACCTGGATTAAAGTCTAATCCCATCAAAATTACTCCATTTTGCAATGTATTTTTTATGAAATGTTGCCATCACTTCGATAAGGATCGGATTTTTAATCCATAAAGTAAGTTTAATTCAAATTCAGCAATAATTTTGTCCAGTAATTTCGTTTTCATCTAAATAAGTTAATAAGAGGTAAAATATTAGGTAATCCAATAGAATTAATAACTAAATTATTTTAATAACAATTAATAATTTCTTAAAAATTTGCAATTAAAAGTTCACTAGAAATATTCCTGTTTGGGAAAAAGAATCGAAATTTTATGATACTTTCGTGTTTATTCTATTATGATGATTCCGATTAAACATATGATCATCAAGTTAGATATTTTGGTGCAATATTACTTTTTTTACAAGATGGTTAAATTGATGTTAAAAGCAATGTCTTAACAAGATAACTGCAAAAAAGGACCCTTTGGAGAGGAATTTATTGCAAATTTAGGTGAGAAAATAAATTTTGAAATTTTTAAATATTTCAAAATCTAGCAATTAAATTACAATTTTGGTATAGATGATTTTAAATACGCTAATTCCCAGATAAAAATTAATGTATAAAAGAAATTACTTAAAATCTTAAGTAAGGAAATATTAAGTTCAAGTACTTTATTAATCCTTAAATAAATTTTTTTTAGCATCGAAAATTATTATCCCTTGCTAATATTTTAATCAAAAGTGTTTGATCAAATTGTAAGAAAAATAAAATTATATATTGAATATATATTTTTAAGAATTAAAATAACTTTAGAACAATACATACAATCAACACAGATTGTATTGAATTTACCTAGAAAAAATTTAAACATGAAATTGTTTAAAACTATTTTTATAATTTAATTACATTGAGAATTTTTGTATTACTTTCTTTATAAAAATTATATTTTTCATGATTTATATTTTTGTAAGGCCTAAAATTGTTAAAAATTGGTTTTAAATTTGTTTTAAAAATGTATAATAACTGAATTATTTATAACTTAATTTTTAAAAATGTTATTTGATCGATATTGCTATGCATATAAAATTTTATGTATCTTTATCATGTTTGCTGGAAATTAAAGTTTTTTTGGCATTTTAAGCATTAATGATATTAATCCGATTACGTAACAAAATCTACCAAATTTAATATCATAGGATTAAAGAATATGATTTTATTGATATATATTGCAACGACCACTATTGGGAAAAACCTTGTGAATAGAGAAATCAAAGGCTTAAAAAACATCAAAATGAAGTAGTGCAACTTATCGAAAAACAATAACATATAAAAATGTTTTCAGCGAAAAATAAGATAACTATAATATGCCTCTTCGTGTATACTTTATCTTTCTTACTTTTCAAATATATTTTCTGCGTTGTCAAGTTTATAAATCATTTCAATTTTTTTTAAACATTCATTATTTATAAATATTTTTAAGCCGATTGTAAGAAACAAAAATTTCTAGACGAGCTCGTCCTTCGTGTAATAAAATTGTGTCTTAGTGGTAATAAAACCTTTATGTTTTGATTTCTAGGCTTTAAACCTGTGAACTGAAGAGGGATAGTGTTGGGCTGCGAAAGAGTAAAGTTCATCCCTTTGAGCTGACGTCATGACTTATTTCCAATGTCTGCGATTGTTGGTGGAAGATTGACTTTCATAAGAAGTTATAAGATGAAGAGATCGATTAAGTTATGAAGTTCCTAAAAATGATGCATCTGCGTCTTAACTGCATGAGAAATCGCAATTAAGAGACAAATAAATACCAAAAAATGATTAAGAAAATGCCATAAAATTCATGAATCAGTTTTTAAAATAAAAATATTGGAAACAAATACAATACAGGAAAGAAAACATTTAGTCCAAGATTTAATCGTAGAAATGAAATTAATAAGAAATAGTTTTGTATAAGTTTTATACAAGAATAATAAAGGAAAGAATTAATCATTAGTGCTGGAACATTGCAAAGAAGCTATCACAAGAAATATCAGTCAAGCTAATATTTCAGTATATTTGGGGAATGTATAACCATATCGAAAAGCAATGCATATATTAGTATAGCAAACAAGAGTAACTAATATTTAAAGTGGATACATAAAACTTCTTTTTCAAAAGAAATCATATTTTCAGTTAAAATCACAGAAAATCTGTGATTTTAACTGAAAATATAATTCTTGTTATACAGATTTTCTATCTCAGAATAATTAATGCGTTTTATATAGTTCAAAATTTATATTTGTAATTAATTGGATATCATTATTTTAACTAAAAAAAATCGTGAAAAAAATACAAATTTGATTATTTTATATTTAGTTAAGATTTTGCCCTTTAAATAATTCTTTTATAAATTATGTTATCCATTTTTTGGCACTTTCATTTTTTTGTATCTAAATTATGTTGATTTATGAATCTGGTTAAAATATTTGCTATTTTAGACTATGTTTAAATATTTATGAAAAACGATTTAATGTTTTGTGACTGAAGAATTAAAAGTTTCTGAGCCCAAATTTAAATATTAGACAAATTTAACTATTAAATTTAAATATTTTCATATAAATTTTCAGACATTGCTGTTTGTAGAGAAAAACCTAAATAAATAAAAGAAAGAAAGCAAAAATAATCATAATCTAAATGCTCATGAATGGAGACGTTCTCATTTTTAAGACTAATATCATGCTCATAAATATAGATTATTTTTAAACAATGACCATGAGAAACTTGTTGAGTTATCAGTACAATAACCAAACGAAATCATTCAAGAAAAAGTGTGAGTTAATATTTTAGTTTGTTAGTAAGCAATTGTTATCAAAATGTTTTAAGAAAAATGCTAAATGTTATGATAAATATTATTTTGAGAGTTCAATATCAAGCAAACAGTAATCAAGAGAACTTTTCCTTATTTTTTAAAATTAATTTTACCTATAAATGATTATTTTTATTATTTTATAAAAGTATAGAGCTATTATTTACAAATAGTTGCAATGAAATCTGTTTACATAATAAATACTGATTATTCATTTCTTAGTTGAAATTTAGGAATATTTATTTCAAAAGTGTGTTTTCATATAATTTAATATACAAAAATATGCATTTTATACATATCATATAGATTAAGCAAAAGTATATCCCTTTTATTTTTGGAATTCACTTATATTAATAGCTAATTTAACTTTCTTATATGTAAAATGATATGTAAAATAAGAGTGGAAGTTAAAATCTCACATACTTTAAGGAGTGTGTGAGCCAATGTAAAAATAGTTAATAAATTGAAGTGGGAAATTTTATTTTGGAAAAGGTTTGAACCACATGGAAATATAGTTTTTCATAAAGGAAAACGTTTTTAATTAAAATTAACTTTTAAGCGTTTCTTACTGATAATTTTTGTAATTAAAGTTTCTTATTTAGTAAGGCATGATTCACTTAGAAATAAAATTACTTTTATTTCTAAAATCGAATCATGCCTTTCGAACCTTTCGAATCATGCCTGTCTGCTTTACAGTTTAATGTTTCAAGAAGATAAGAAGAACTATACAGTAGCTAAGGATAAAAAAAAACAATATAAAGCTATCTCTAAATATATTTAGAAGTAACGGTTTCTGTAATTTTCGCTATCATATCGTTCGCTGCAGCAGAAAAGTGTTACAAAAAGTCGCGCGATGGGGTCCGCTGCCTTGTTTAACAGAAGAGTGAAAACTGAACGATAAAGTACATAAAAAAAAAAAACGCTCATCATTCCCCTCGCTTGAGCAATGATTTGTAAAAGTGAGGGAGAGAGTGTGGAGTACGGTACAGAGATTTCGACGCGGCACGCCGTCGTCATCATTTGACGCCGTGCGGAATTATGAATTATTTAACACCGCTGTTTGATTTATATTTCACTTAATGGCAACAGAAAAAATTTTGGTTCTTCCACTCGATCGCTCGCCATTAAAGCCTAAATATGCATCGGTGGCATCTAATAGAAAAATTCTTGATGAAGTTGGTGCAGGAAGGTTAGAATATTAGCGATGAATATGTATTGATGGTATCGTCAGTACCATGTAGTGAGCCGTTAAAAACTAATTGAATTGCATAAAAATGTTGAGAAGGGCTGCCATATTTTACACTAATTCAACAGGTGTAGCGGGAGAGATTTTATAATACACGAGATCCATATTTAACATGAATGATGTTGAATGAAAAATATTTTCGGGAATCACCGTGTAACTTTAGTTGCATGGTGACCATAAAACAGTTTCTATTTAAAAGTTAAACATTTTAAAATATCTTGAATTATCTTTTTAAATTTCATTTTATTCCCTTCGAATTTCTTAATTTAATTCATTGCAAATTTCAATACTTGATAAATCTCTTGGAGAAATGTTAGAAAAAAATACAATTTTTTAAGACGCTAACTATAATTATTTTTAAATAATAAAATCTAACATTATAACGTCAAAGGAGTCACATATAAGCACACCTAAAAGCGAAATTTAAATTTGAATCATTTCATATACATATCTATATTTTAATATTATTCAAAAGATTAATATTTGTTTACGTATGATATATTATGATTATTAACTATTTTTCAGATGTTTAAATAAATATTTAAAAATATAGTTTGTCATAATTTATAGGCTATAGTTGTCTTCCGTTTCTTACATTTTCAGTCTTGAAATACATAAAGGTATGAAGATAGTACATTTTCAGCAGTCCTCGATTAAGTCTGATTATAGTATGGTCAGTAGATTCAGTAAAGTGGGAGTTAAAAGTCAAGGACTAAGCTGATATTCAATAAACAAAAGTTTTCTGTTTGATTATATAAAATTTTATTATAAAATTTTATTATATTCCTAAATTTTAAAATCATACCAGTGAAATAAAATTATCTTAAAGAAAACAATTCCAAGCAAAAATTAAAACTAAACACTTTGTTATGATTTAAGCGATAATCTCTTCAAATTCTTTAACAAATCTGCTGCTTTCTCTTAGCAGAACAGTTTCCTTGATCTATTCAAGATTATAAGTATTCGAGCAAATGAACATGATTCTATATATTCAATCATATGAACATGATTCTAAATATTCAAAAATATGCAGATGATTTTAAGTATTCGAGCACATGAGCATGATTCTAAATATTCAAGCGTCTAATAATAATACATTTGTTATATCTTTATTGTCATTTCTAAACTATAAATGTTCGCATTTTAAGAGAGATTTCCATAAAATTAAAGAAAATATAAACTGATTTAAACTTGCACTCGTTATAAAGGAACAATTAGACTCCTAATTTAATATCTTCTCAAAATAAAACAAAACATGGCCACCAGTAGTTAATTTTAAAACTAAAATAATAGTGAAGAAAAGTACTCGTACGTGCTTTTAACATTATTCAAAAACTGTATTCACATCACAGCTAAAAATGCAGTCACCTGTGACCTTGTACTTGTTTCAGAATGCATTAGAAGTACGTTATATTGTCATGTTTTTTAAAGAATTAAATAAAAGAACATCTTAAAATACCTCCTTAAGCCAAATGATATTAACTTAACATCAAAAATATAATTTGAATTTTAGGTTATTAATAATGTATCAAGGAGAGATGCTTGAAAGAAAAAATTGTTCTTTATCAGTAATAATAGTCCAACCAGAGCATTCCTTCATTATATAACAACGACGTTAATTATTGAGCTTAGTGACATAAAATCAGTGGTAATTTGTTCTCTGTAATGAAATATTTGGCTTATATCTGAATGGGTTCAATAAAATATTTCTCGGCACTGTAGACCAAGATGAGATTTATAACTCAGTGAGTAATATCTCTCCAAATCTTACAGGTTTGGCCTCAGATTTTAAATTACCTAATTTCTTAAGGGTGATATCTTTGGTTGTATTATTTAGATCTTCCTCTGTGTTTTGGATTATAAAGTTTACAATTATTCTTCAAAATATATCTTCTTTTGCTCATTCCTTTAATCTAAATCAATCGTGATGAACACTGATACTTAATAAAACGAATAACATTTGTTTATTGATAAGACATTATTAGAATTATTCCATACACATTGTTTTAAAGAGATAAAATATTTTGTTTATAATTCCTTTTAAATTTATTCATAATTCAAAGTAATTTTTCTTAAAAGAGTTAAATATGCTAAGCATTATTATTAATTATAATTTCGGTATGAATATTTTCTACTGGCTTAAGTACGTACCACCTAAAATGACAAGATCATATTAAGCAATCAAATCTTTAACGATTAATTTATAATAAAAAAAGGAAATGGAAGTATAAATTTGAGGGAAAATAAGAAGTAAGCAATATCAGATTTTGGAGACATTTTTGACAACTTTATTAAACAAAGATTATGTTTAGGCACATTTTTATAAAATAAGACAAATCAATTAAACAAATTTTCTTATATATTTCCTTTCTCACAATGGAAAAAAGCGTTTCATCTTTAAATTTAATTGAACAGATTTAATTGGGCATCTTAGATATTTTAAATGTGTTCAATGAAATTACTGGGCACGTTTTAAACAGTTAAGATAAAATAAAAATATAAGATGTGTGTTAAACTTTGTTATTTTGAAAGAAAGTTCTTTTTGCATTTTATTATATTTTTACGAATACAATTTCAAAAATAATCTCTTTATACACATATTTATATAAATTTCTGAAAACATTTTATTATTTTAATGATACTTAAAATTCATTTTAAAGATCCAATTAATTTTTTTAACCCTAATAAATAAATATATATTTAAAAGACTTATGATAATATTTCTAATTTTAGCATTTGTCACTGTTTCTGAACCAGAAGACAACTATTTGAGAGTGGAAAGTTTCGGATAGTTTACAAATTTAATCCAATTTATTATTGTAAGCGTCTTTAATGAAGGTTACCCTAATAATTATATTTATACATTTCATTATTTTTATAATTGCAAAAAATGGTGTAAATTCGTTTATTTTATAATTTATGATGACGATTAAAACTTCATTTTAATGATCTTAAATAATTAGTCCCTGAAATGATTAGCTTTAAGAAAATAAATTTATTTACAAACCGTTTTAAATCAGTAGCAATAAAATTTTTAAAAATATTTTTTAAGAAATAACATTTTAGAGAAATCAAAAATTAGGGATTTAATAGTTCACAAAGAAAATTTTTTTGTTGAAATTGTTTGAGAAATAGTTTCACTTATACTTGTAAGATTCTTTTTAATGTTTTAACCTTTTGCATAGTAATATTTGTTATCACACATCGACCAATAATATATTTAAAAATGTTCCATTGAAAAAAACTATAGACAACTCTTTATTTTCTTTTTTGGTATAAATGAAATAAAATAGAACATACAGGGAATTTTCATCTTAAAAGTTTTAGTAGAAAGGAAAATAAAATTATGCAAAATTTATTTTAAATGGTTTGAAAAAGTTCTATACATCAATCTTCACTCTTTAAAATTTCAAATTTTTCCAAATTATAAATAGTTTTTAAAAAGCAATTAAATTATAAATTGATGCGCAAATGATTACAGAAATTCATAACTGATGCGATAATTAATCTAAGGGAAAATAAACCCAAAATAAAATAAGAAATTGATACTAATTTTTATTTTAACTTTTTCATTGTGCCTCTAGAATTCATCAATAAATCAACTTGCGCTTATAAGTGTTTTAAACTTTTGTGTGTACGATAAACAATCATAAAACTTAATTAAAATGTATTTAAAATCGATTACTGTTCGTTGTTTTACGCAAGGGCTTGAAAATAAGGATATTCGACAGAAAGTTAATGCATTTTTGTTTATTTTTAAGTACCAAAGAATCAGACAATTGCTACGTGATTAAGATAAATTTATTAAGTTGTGATAAAAATATCAAGTCCAATAAAAAAAAAAACTAGGTAATCGAGAAAAATAGTCTTCTAAAACAATAAACCTCTCATAAGTTTCATAAAAATACTACATTTCTACAAATTTAAAAATTAGTTAAAACATTTTTGCCTTAAATAATCCATTTTATTAAGTTTTATTAATACTTATGTCACATAAAATTGTCTTGAAGGAGGAACTGTTTTCTGTAATATTTTCATTTTAATAGATATATTCAATTTAATTATGATATTATGAAAACTATACTTAATTCTTAGTACATTGGGTATGTCTAATTTACGAACAACAAATTTTTCTCTGCATTTCAAGAGATATTTTATAACATTACTTCATTTAATTTATCTTAGAATGCAATTTAAATTGTGCGTAAAAGATATGTTTTTGTTTCTCTAAAGTTTTCATGATTTCAAATATTTCTATAAATTTTTATAAATTTTCTTATTTTTATTTTACATGCATTAGCAACGTGAATCGAAGTAAACATTTTTTTTATTTAACACACTTTACTTAAAGAAACAGATGTTACCATACACAAATAGAATTATAAAATATTAATTTTTATATAAGCGATTAATATTTTGCTTTTTGACAAATACTATTACTATGCAGTTAAATATAACAAATGTTATTGATTTCAGCGGTGAGGGGAGGTCATTTTTCTGGAAGTCAGCCTTTTTGTACTAATTTAATTGTCATGGTGTATATACAAATGCATTAAGATAATTCGATCTCCAAAGTTACGTGAAAAATGTTCTAAATGTGAATTTTACTTAGTGAAAAATCCTTTCTAAAATAAAATTAATTTCATTAATTTTTCGCTTTGAAGAATTTACACTTTAGTAATATTCTATAAATATAAAATTTTATATCGAAGTATTTGTTCATTATTAAAAAAGTCTTGTTATTTAATTAGTGAATGTTTTAAAATTTCTACTTTAATTAAAACTTATATTTCAAAGTGAGAAATTTATTTTTTTCTTTCCATTTTTTATCGACACAAAAGAGATAAAATATTTAAAAATTTGACACATATTCGTCAATTCTAATTTAGGAAATGTGGTATTTTTCACTTCGATTCAAACATTTAATGATTGCTCGTATGTTTCAATTCAGTTTTTTATTCTCATTTGGCATTGTGGTAAAGTAAAAAGACTTTCTTAAGCCTAGGTTGGTATGTAGTTGGTACAAATATTAATTCTAGTTTAAAATTAAAAATACTGTAATTTACATTTCGCATTCATAGTTGTCATTGAATAATCATTATTTGAAAAAGGGTGAAATAATGTAAAGTAATTTCTTATGGCAAAGAGTTCTAATTAACTATTTAAATGAGTATTTCTTCGCGAAAGAAAGCTGAAATCACGTAGTTATATACATATATATCGATAAAATGCTTTTTATGGGCTTATAATACAAATAATAAATGAATATATTGTATATTCAAAGTATTGAATGTATTGTGTATAAATGTATGAATGTATTCAAAGAATAAATTATGCATATCTTATATACCATGCAACTATATTGTATAGAGATGAATTAATTATTCCTCTATTCCTTAAATTCTTTTTCAATTATTTGTATTCAATTTCTATTTATGGAACTTATTGAAAATAACATTTTGTCAAATCGTAAATATACCAGCGAAAACAATGATGTACCTTTGGACTTTATAGGAGTCGTAAATTTTTATATAGACTAAATTTTTAAGATGTTGCCTGTTTGAAATCATAAGAAAAATTTCTATTAATTTTAGATGAATGAATTGAATTAAAATTTGCATACTTAAATATAACAAAAAGAGTTGTATTAGAAAAATGAAATATCAGTGGAAAGCATTTATGTATAAAAAAATTAAGTATATTGAATAGTTATATGAATTATATTTTACTTTATATGAATGTTTTAAAAATGTAATGTTATATGGCTCTCAAATATACTAATATAATTTGCAAGCACTTGGCTTGTGATAAGACATATTTTTAACAATCGTTTTTAGGTACCAATATGAATATTGCAACAATTTAACTGAAACTATGTTAACAAAATCAACACTGAGCAAAGCTTATTTTTCAGGTCTCACGAATATTTCGGCTTAAACGAGTATTTAACTGTTTCGTTTGTGGTTTATAAGTTTAACTTTCTAATTTACTTTAAGGTTTCTATTTGAATCACAAAAACTGAATTTTTCCAGTTATTAGTTTAAAATCCTGTTTATAATAATTAACAGTAGTTTTTAATTACCATGCATTTTTAGGACACATATTGAAATAAATTGAGGATTAGAATTAAAAAGAAATAGCATTTTTCTGTGATTATTTTAGTGAACTCTAATGAACATGGATATACATTTGCTTTGAACAATTTTTTCACTTAAGAAAATGTGATGTACCATTTTATTCTCGAACAGTTTAATATCAAATATTGGGATCAAAAAGCGTACATAAACTTAAAATAATTTTAACAATATTTGAAATATTAATTAATTGCTTTTGTTTAAGAGCAAAAAAATACAATGTAAGATTTTCAATTGTATTAATTTATTTTTAAGTCTTTTGAAATTTTAAGTAGTCCGATGGAAAACACAATTTATGTTCACATTAAGTAACACTTTTCGAGAGAAGAGTTTTTTGCTGACTTACCCAACATTTTGCTGAGATCTGCGTTGTGTAAGTCCGGGTTTTCATCCGCCAGTCGTTTCCTTTCGACTTTGGCCCACACCATGAAGGCATTCATGGGTCTCCTGATCCTTTGCTCCTGGTTGGCGCGGCCACCCTTTCCGGTTGCGGGCGCCACTTCCACGGGAGACTCCGCCGCCGCCATGGGCGACGCCACACCAACAACATCCCCGCCGCCGTGCACGGGCGAGCTTCCCGGCTCCCCTTGGTTCACCGCTCCGTCCACACCGTAGCGCCCCAGCTCCGATGCAGCTGGGCTCTCCATGGACGCCAGATCCGCAGGGGCGGAGTTAATCCTCGAGAGTCCATAGGCTCCGTCCGGTAACCACGATGCAGTCGATTCTTCAGACACTGCATATTGTACCATTCCCGGATAGTCCCCTTGCTGATGCTGCTGAGGAGGCCATCCTCTGGCATAGGGAGATCCCCCGGACAAGTAATATCCGGCAACTGGACTGCCCTGTTGCTGTCTGGAAGTGCCCGGACTGCCGCTGTAGTCGCGAGGATAAAGTTCCATCATTCCTGACATGGGGTCCTGGGGAGGGAAGGGAGACCCCGGATCGTTGGGGGGTGGTTCCTGCTGGTAAGCAGCCATGGTGTCTTCTAGTAAGAGAAGATGCATAAACTCGACCACGCTAACATAGAGCAAACTCTGCTGAGTGCAACAGGTACGACTGGTTTGGTTTGTCCTGACTGATCCTTTGCTCTCTCTCGCTCTTTCAGTTCCCCTGCTTTTCGCGATGAGAGTGACGTCGACAAACTTTTCAACCAATGGCAGGCCTCCGTCCCATCTCTTCTACTCCAGGTGAGTGGAAAAGTTTCACTCTCATCTTTTGAAGTGTCTTCGATTTCTTAATAGAAAGCCCTTACGTAGGTGGCTGTGTTTTCCGAAGCGAATCAGCTGCTTAACGGGCTTATCACTCGCATGGAAGGGGAGGTGCAGCCACAGAATGTGTCAGTAACTAACTTGCATCTTATTTCCAAGTCTTGTGAGGAGATTGTTTCGGCATTAGGGTGACATAATTGAATGGGTGGCGAAGGAATGAGATTCGATTGTGGAAATATCGGCAGACAATTAAAGTACACACTCACTTCACAATGCTCTTATATGTAGATAAAATATTCCTATTGTACTTTTACATTATTTATTTCTGTAATTGATGAGTATTAAAATAAATAGTTCAAATACGGAAAATGAGTTTAATAGCCAATGTTGTTTCTGATAAAACATGTCACTCAAATAAAAATCATTATTATTTTTCTTGTTACTATAATAAAATTGGAGAACTTTATATAATATAGTAATAATTTATTCGTGGTCTTTGGATTTCAAGTATTTTAAAGTACTTAAATAGTCTGGATATAAACTACAAAAAACACGTGAAACACTTAATGCCAAAATTTTAACGACTAATAATCAATAACAATTATATAAACTGTGTTTGTGATTTTCCTTTTATAAATAGCTTTCCATTTCTATAATTCTTTATTTTTATTTCTTATTAAAAATCAAATGTGCTGAAATGTTACCATAATTGTGTTATCTCTGTAATCCAATTTCATATAATATATTTTCACATAAAATATTTCAAGAATAGAATCTTAAAAAAATTATGAATTCCTTGCACGTTAAGTAGTTTATAAATCAAAAAGTATTTAAACATAATGGATGTTTATTCCTTAACATTTTTATATATAATTATAATCTGTATTTTATTTAGAATTATATATAAATATATATATATATATATATATATATATATATATATATATATATATATATATATATATATATATATATATATATATATATATATATATATATATATATATATATATATATATATATATATATATATATATATATATATATATATATATATATATATATATATATATATATATATATATATATATATATTTATATATATTTATATATAATATATATAATATATATATATATACATATATATATACATATATTTATATATAATATGTATATATATATATATACATATATTTACATATAATATGTATATATATATATATATATATATATATATATATATATATATATATATATATATATATATATATATATATATATATATATATATATATATATATATATATATATATTTATATATATATATTCCATATTGATTTTTTAAATAATTGAAAGTTTTAAGTACATGAATTTTTAAAACAATGTACAATTTTTTTTAATATTATAGTACTGTTTTTTAAATGAATCAATTTCATAACAAATTTCATAACAGTACTATAATATTATTTTAAATAATATTATAGTACTGTTATGAAATTTGTTATTTGAATTTTAAATTGGTTTAGTATTTTACAGATTCCAAAAGCAAATCATAACTAATATCACAAAACTTTTTCATAAAATAGCCTCGAAAAATTTTAAACAAATGGTTTTCTCAATTAAAAACTTAATCAGTCTAAATATTACCTTTCGTTTTAATATATCCATTTCAATAAAGGTTTTATCTATAAATTTCTGATCCATAATTTCCCAAGATTCGGAAATTATTACATTTATTTTCACATAATTTTATAAAATGTAAGACAAAATCAGCACTACTTTCTGTAATAAAAAAGTATACGTTATAGAAACCACAAATATTGTAATTAAATGAATAAAAATTTTTTTTTTTTAAATTTAACAAATTGAAGGTTTTTTTTTATAGGTTTTGAAATTAAAAAAAAGTTATGCAATAACAAATAAAGAAATATTTTTGATAGATAAGAAATTCAAGCTATTTAAGGTTAGATCAACTTTGAATTTATTTCATTGAAACATAAGTCGTTTAAAAAAATTCAATTTTATATTATGTATTATGTCTATTGAACTACAGTTTTAAATAAAGTATTACATATTTTTAAATTTAAAACCGAGGAACTAGCTTCATTAAAATATTATAAGAGTGAATATATATATATATATATTATATATACATTTGTGGCCAAAACTGTGGACACTTTAGGAAATTTTTATGTTTTTGAAGCTTATAGAAAGCGTTACGTTTCACAAAATGCAAACTTGTATATATCATTTTAAAGCGAATTTATTACTAAATTCAATACAAAACACAAAATTCAATTATTTGCAATACAAAAAAAAGTTAAACGATAATACTTATCCATATACATTAGATAGTGATGATTGCAGTGAGTTATCAGTACTTACTAAATTACCCTTTATTTTTGATTACAGCTTCACATCGACGTTTCATTGAGCTGACAAGAGTTTTAAGCTCTTCTTTCGTTATTACATGATGCCAGGCGACAATTATAGCCTCAATTAGTTTTCTTTTATTTGATGGGTGCCTCATTTGGACAAAAGTTTTCAAACGGTGCCACAAATTTTCGGTTAGATTGAGGTCAGGACTATTTCCTGGCCATGACAACAATTTAATGCTCTTTGTACGAAACCACTCTTTCGATATTTTTGTTGTGTGGCAAGGAGCAGAATCCTGCTGAAAAATGAATGAAGCATTGTTGGGAAAGATATCTCTGATGGAAAGTAGAAACTTTGGTTCTAGAATAGTGTCAATGTATTTTCTGGCATTCAGTGTCCCACCGATGGCATGAAGGCGACCAATAACATCTGCATTTTTGCCGATCACTACCGAATAACAATAGCTTAGTTTCATCACTCCATATAACTTGTAACCACTGATCATCTGTCCAGTTAATGTGTTCCTTTGCCGACTGTAGTATTTTTTTTCTTTGTGGAAAATCAAGGTAAGACTTTTTTCGTGGAATTCTCTCAGTCCAACATCAGTTAATCTTCTCCTGATTGTTCTTGAACTAACAGAAACACCAGCATCATTCATATCACTTCTGATGGATGCTGATGACCTTTTTCTATCTTGGAGATATTCTTCTGTCATCAATAGATGTGGTGCACATTTTTCGGCCTTTTCCTTCTGTGTTTTTCATTGAATTTGTCTCCTGTTATCGTATATAAAACTTTCGGACTCCAAATGTAGTCACTGAACTGCCCACCTGTCTTGCAATTTCAGTATAAGAAAGACCACTTTCTCGCAACAGAATAATATTACATCTTTCCCTAGGTGTTCAATCTACTCTTTTATTTGATGTCATTGCTTCTTGACTAAATATTAAAAATTTTTACAAAAATTCCTACTTGTAATTGCAGTGATAAGAAATAGGTAATCCTTCTACAGAACAAAGCAAAATAACGAATTGTTTCAAGTGTAAACATGATATGAGTTTCTACTGGCATTTACTAACATTTAATTGGTTCTCAGAACAAGAACAGTGATTGGCCAGGAAAACTAGACATTACAAACCACTCCATAACCGTGTTTTTTATTTATATTAAAGTACATATAACTTTTTTGTATTGCAAATAATTGAATTTTGTGTTTTGTATTGAATTCAGTAATAAATTTTCTTTAAAATGATCCATACAAGTTTGCATTTTGTGAAACGTAACTTTTCTATTAGCTCTATTAGCATACAAAGTTCCAAAAGTGTCCACAATTTTGGCCCCTACTGTATACATACATACATATATATATATATATATATATATATATATATATATATATATATATATATATATATATATATATATATATATATATATATATATATATATATTGATCTATAGGCAAGTAAAATATAATATATAAATTTTTAAATCAATTATGTGAACAATTGTAGAATATAGTGTAAATGAACTATTTAATATATAATCATAATGACAGATATAATGCTGTTAACGTATCCCGTTAAAATAAATCATCATAGTATTTGATCAATCAGAGAACTTAGTAAAAAGTTAAGATAAATATATTTAATTTATAAAATAAATCACCTATCAAATGTTTTCTCCTTCAATACGTGAAAGTAAAATTGAAATTTTTGAATATGTGAATCGTGAAAAATATTGATTCTGGAGAATATAATATCTAAAATGGAGAAATTCTCATTTTTTCTTCCGAAGAATAGATGAGAAAGTATTGGTATTGAATTCAATTTACATCCTTTCTAGAGGAAATTTGTAATCTATTATTTTATCAAAATCAGTTTGTAAAAATATTCCACCGAAAATAATTAAATAGTTTGTCTCTTTTTTATTTAATTTAGAAATACTTCTTATATTATAACCATTAAAAATTTTGAAGAATATATTCACTACAGTAAATTTTCTTCTTTTGATCTTATTGATATGAAACTTTATTGACATTGAAATTTGGAAATAAATTTTATGATGTAGGAAGTTACTATTATTGTACCAGAATTGCATTCTTTTTGTCTGACGGATGATTGATTTTGAATGATTGTTATAAATAATAGGAAATGTTGAAGTTAAATATTCATTTTTTAAATAGCTGATTGTGATTACTTTTCAGAGTGTGATAAAGTTTTAAAATTCAAAACTGATATTATGTTGATACATAAGTGTGAGAAGCTTATCAGTACTTATAAATATCGTTATTTATTTTCTTATTTTTATCAATTTATCATTTAAAAAAATTGGTATAAAAAACTTTATACCAATTATTAATCATGTCATCATCTCCTAAATTTATAATACCAGAAATATGAAAGTAATTTTATAAAATGAGGTGTCTACAATATTATATAAATACAAAAATATTTTCTTGTGGCATAATTTATCATATTTATGATATAATTGACTATCAGAAGCGAATGTTTTCTAAATAATAAAAAAGGAAAGCAAAATAAAATACAAGAAAAAATATAAAATAGAATATGTAAGCAATAATATTATTATTTAATTAAATTAACTCCAATAATTTTCATATATATATATATATATATATATATATATATATATATATATATATATATATATATATATATATATATATATATATATATATATATATATATATTATATATATATGTATATATATATATATATGTGTGTCTGTGTGTGTGTTTGTGTGTGTTAAAAAAATATTTGTTGCAATGAAAAAAATATAAAAGTTTATAGGAAAAATAAAGTTTTAATTTTTAACAGTGTCTTCATTAAATACGCAGTTGAAAAACATGCTTTAATTAAAAATTAAAGATTTATTCTTTATATATATATATATATATATATATATATATATATATATATATATATATATATATATATATATATATATATATATATATATATATATATATATATATATATATATATATATATATATATATATATATATAGATAAAATGCTCATTGTTCTAAAAGTAGCTTTTCAGTGTTAAACATTTAGCTCAGATTTTAATAAAGTAATAATTTTTAATAATTAAATAATAAATTGTGTAATTTTAGAGATTTTTTGTTATTATTTAAAAGTGTAATATTTGAATGATCTATTCGAATTATTATTTCTATTAAACTAAATATAAATATTGCTTAGCATAAAAGAGAAAATTTAATACTGTGTTTTCCAATGAACACAAGCAAAATAGAATACAAATTTCAACTGAAAATTTACGTCAATTTTGTATAGTTTTAAAACAAAAACCTTAATTATTGAAAATTTCACGAGCAAATGAAATTATCAAATGAATTCTTTCCAAGATTATTTAAGCATAAAATTTAAGTAATTGCTTATTTTACTGGCTAAAAAAAGTGTCGCTTTTTTATACTGTTAATAAAAAGCTATGTTTCAAATATTTTTCATAAACAATTTCAAAATTAAAAATAATAACTTATTTTCCAGAAGCATGATTTAATCCAAAATTTCGGAAAACATGTATTAGTTTTGTTTAATGACTTATTAATATACAAAACACTAAATCATCAGATGTCATTGCATAAAAAAGTGATAAAATTCAATACAAAATTTCTCCTAAACTTATCATGTTGTAACGTACAGGATAATTTCATAATATTTATAGAAAATCTTGGATATTAAATTCTTTCATTTTTTATCTTATTTTTTTAATCCTAGTAGGATTAAAAAGTAGGATTTTTACTTTGTATGTATTATCATTGAAAAATTAACTTTCTAAGTTTCTTTTTTAATGTGTGGATATTTAAAGATTTTTATCTAACTTTATGAGAAATATAATTAAATGCATTTCAAAATAAAGTTATTCCCTTTCATGTTCATACATAGGAATGGAACTTCATTTTATATTAGTGAAATATTATTCCTGATAACATTATTGAACCTAACACCACTTAATATTAGGGTTTAATATTAATAAAAACACATTAAACACAAATAAGAATAAAGTTATCATGATTTTTTATCTCCTTAGATTTAATTGATGACATTTATTCCTTTGATTTTCAAGATTTTATTAGAAATATTTTCGTGAATAAATTATGATATTTTGATATATTTCTTAGAAATAGTATACTATATTTAATATTCATTTTAAATTTTAGAAATATTTATTTTCTGGCGATACATTTTCAGTTGAAATTAATATTATTTCTTCTTCTTTATTGGATTTGAAAGTCAAGGTTCCTCGGCAAAAGCATTTTGTATATCCAAAATATCTAGACTATAATGTACTATAAGAGTAATAATTCCTGTACTTTTTATTATTTCTCATAATTTTTTTTCCACATTATTGCAAGAATTTTTAAATTTTACAAATGACTTCACATATTTCAAATATATTAGTGATTTTGTAATTCTAAATTTCAAAACTTTGGCAGAAATTTCTAACTTTTACCCTGAAATACTAATTTTAATAAAAATTAAAAACAATCTTTTTTAATCTGAATTCTTTGTTATTTTTATTAGTGAAAAAAATCCTTTTTAATTTCAGTGATATTTATGATAAATTTGATTTAAATGATAAAAAATTAGCGTTTTGAAAATAGGATATCTCAATGATAAGTTTTAAAATATTTATTTTTTAATAATTAAAAGTCATTTTTAAAATAATTATAATGAGAATTCTTGTAAAATTTACTATAATCTTAATGATAATTAAAACAGCTTAAATACTTATACAACAATATACCAGATGTTTTTTATTCAGTATTTAGCAAGTAGATGAGGGCTTATAATTATGTTATTAAACTATATAAGAACACAAGAAACTTTAAAGGTTTTATAAGAAGCTTGAAAAAGTAATTTATTATAAATGTCTTCTTGTAATAATACCAATAAAATAAGCTGTATTTATAACGAATTTATTATAGTATAATTTTATTCTTCATTTTATTTTCTAACACACACACACACACACACACAACTATGCTTATTTCCTCTTACAATTAACATATTTATTCTCACGGCCTTATGTCTATTATGTTTACGTTTTATATAGAATGCAAAATTTAAACAAAAGCTATTTTAACCCATAAAGTGGCTGTTTCTTTAGTTCCAGTTGAGAGATTATGACTAAGCCACTTTATTACAATTTTTATTGGTTTAAAATATCCATGACGTCAGGTAACATAGATTTCATCATGTTATCTGACGTAGATAGTGACATAGATTTCATCTACGACACACACGTAATTAATTACGACATCGCATTCAGACGGCATCGTAAATTCGACTTGTCGACGAATTGACTACCTGCTTTCAAATTGAATTTTCGAACTGAAGCAAATAAGGAAAAGATTTCTTGCATAAAGACCAAAGCTTAAGAAGCTGTTTTTCATTGATAGAATAACACGTTAATAGAACCGAAGAAAAATCAAAATGAAAATGATGAGACAAAACATCCACTTTATTGTTAGTTTAAGTCTGCAAGGATAAGTTAATTTTTTTTTAAAAAAAAAGCACCAAAATTAGAAAATAAAATAATATTTATTCACCATAAGTACGTAGATGAGACTAAATGCAATTATCGCAACAATTTGACGGTACATGCTCAGAACCAGTCCTTTTACTACTAAGATTTTTTTTCTGTTTGAGTTGAAGAAAGATCCTCCCTTCAATTGATTCAGGACGGAAATGGTGTTCTTTGCGCCAATTGGCTGCAAAAGTCATTGATTAAGGATCAGCGCCAGATGAAGTCCATTTTCAACTTACCAAATCATGGTGAATCTCGAGAAAGGTCTGATGATGTTGTCCTGTAAATAACAACATTCGTTCTGAAACTGTGAGGCAAAGGATCTTGGCAGAAAGTCTCTGATTTGAGTCCACTGTGACCAAGAAGGACAGAAAGCCTAATTTCGGCGAGTATAATACAATTCGCAAAATCCATTCTCTCTCTGCAGCAATTAAGCTTTCCACTGTCATCCAAAGTGTAAATTTTGATCTTCTGTTTTAATTTTTATATTCTTCAACGTCAATCTTTTCTCGGTATTGTTGAAGCTGATTTTTTGGAAATGTCGTCATGATAATAATAATTGAGCAGATGATTTCTTTTTTTATGGACGCTATTTATTAATGAAACTAATCGAAATGTCTGTTGAAATTCCTAGCTGATATGGACTAATAACCGAGCGGATTTTTAGGGAGAGCGCTCTTCAGACTCGAAATCTAAGTTTGAAGGTTGTGCCTCACAGATATAGTCAATTTTCATCTTCTATTCCCGAATCAGTCGCTTTTAACTTTGAATATTTTTACTTGCGGTAACTACTGTATATAAATGAGTCAATTCTGTGATAAATTACCATCCCATGTTGCTTGAAATTTGAAAAGTTTTAAGTGTATACAATCACGCACGTTGTTCCCATTGATTTATATAAGGCAGTGGAATTGACATGTATCAGAGTCGTAGGTTATTAGTCATTATATGCTCTTTAGCATTTCATATATTTAATGAATTACTAAAGAGCATACAATAAAGTGTCAAAAAATATAATTATTAGTTTTTATTTTGGTATATATATCTTACAAAATATTGCCTACCAAAAATCTTAATAGAAATTTAGAATAAAAACATGTCGAATCATAATATATCAAAATTATTCTTTAATTTCTCCAACTTCTTTTAATAATTAGTAAAAATTTTTTACTGAAATGAAGAGAACAGAAAAGAATATATAAGACTAGTATGAAATCAAATATAATAATAAATGTACCAAAAATGTAAAGCTTGTACCTACCTCCTCTGACAAATCAGGTGAAAAGCTTCGTGCACACACACACACACACAGAGATGGGATGGCATGTGCAGATACAGATTCCCAATCAACTTCAACCCGATTCCACCGTCTATGAACCTTTTTGACTGGCGTATGGTAACGAGCCAGTCACTCAGCAACTACTGACCAGACGTCTTCTATTGGTGAGGCATCTAGACAACGTTGAATCCAGGGCAACATATGCAAATTTTTCAAATCAAAGTAAGCCCATGCAATGATAAAAATTATCCTTCTGAAACATGGTTTTTTAGTTGACTCAAACAAAAGGTAAAAGAGCACATAATAAATGCAACATGCATTATTCAATGTGGACAAGAGAGGACCGGGATGTGTATCAAATGACATCCCATACTACTACGCCACATGATTGGTCAGTATGATGATGAAGAATGCACACTGCCAATGTGCTTTAACCACGATACCACCAAACACGATGTAAAGATCTTGATGCTGTAAACAAAACTTGGATTCATCTGAAAAATAATATGTCGTACGCCTTGTTTCCTCATTCATCTCACTTATGAAGTCGCTTGATGCAGTATCAAGTGTAGCCGCATTCCTCGTTTCAAGTTAAAAGTCCGTGTTGCAGCAAGCGCTGTCAAACTGTGGGTGCAGATCCTTGTTGTCTTGCGAATTACCCTATTTCTTGACTTAGGACTACCCTCAGTGACGGGGTGGTACAATCCATTAAGGTCAGGCGGTCAATATGCTGGTCTTGAGGTTGCGGTGGCCTGGTTGGTTATGGTGTCATTCTTATCATTCGAAGGTAGTAAGTTTAAATTCCGGTTTAACCGAAGATCCGTCGTGTTCTCTTATGTTGGCACATTAAAACTGGGCTTGGTCACAAAGTCCTCCAAATGAAATTTTTACCTTTGAGGATGGCAGGCCAAGTATTGGGGTCTTCTGCCTAGTCCCTGCTTCAAAATCACGAAGACTAAACCCGGCTGCTTCTAACTGTTTGAACCCAACTCAGGGCTAGATACAGGGAAGCGTGCTTTGTGTTGTAACAACAACAACCTGCCTGTCTATCATGGAGTTCCTCATTGCCCCGTCATGCAACCATCAATTCCATACTCTTATAACAGTTTTTGGATCTTAACTGATGCTAACAGCAATGCTGAAATGCCGCTATCAATGTAAGCATCACCTTTATGAAAGTCATGAATTTGGTAGTAGGAATCTTATTCTTTCACGAGGTATTACCTCATGCAATAATAAGATTCCTGTTCTGATCAGCATTTTTCTACTAGAAAACTATTAAATCAGAATTTATGTCGCGTCAGAATTAAGAATTTAGAAATATAGGAGTATTTATCTGTATTGAATTTCTCATCATCTTTCACACTAATTCATTTGACTGTCTCATCAGAATCAAAACGCCTGACGGCTTAGACGCGTGACAGTTTTCTTGGTTTTCTGCTTTGCGGCATGTGAATAAGACCCACTATCTATAAAAAGTATTTCACAAGCGCAATGTATATGGTGGATATTAAAATACTTTACAATATCCACTACGCAAAATATATCGATATATAAGATGATTTTAGCTAATCATTCATGGCTCAATTTATTTCAACCACTAAACTAGTATTTCCTTTTAAATTTACAAAATGATAAAAATTATTTTTCATTGCTTTAAGTTTTAATGAGAAACGATACTTTTTTCTGAATTTGCTCATGCTTTAATAATATTCCTATAATTTTCATTTTCACTATTAGTAATATTTAACAATTTAAATATGTATATATGTAACAGATTTATAATTCAATCAATTTTGTTATTTACAATATTCTCATAGATGAAATGTGTGTGGTAAGTGAATACTTAGCACACACACACATTTCGGCCTTTTAATGAAAAGTTTATAGGTTTGATTCACACTTCTGACCAGGATGAGTCAACACCTTATAGGGGGCATCCTCTCAACTTAAGGCCATTGTGAAATTTTCTAATGTCCATCGCATGAGTTGCAGCTGTAAGATGGATTTTCAATATTCAGGTTGGAAATATAAACGCATGATAAAAAAGATGTAGAAAACTCCAAAGCGCTCGTCTCATCAGGTGTCCATCATTCTCCGAAGGTGGCTGTCTTTCCTTTAGGCCACGGTGAGTTTGAACGCTTGGAATAATTCGGAATCGCCCATAAACTTAAGAGCTTGGTCTGACAAGCTGTTCTAAGGTCTTGCAGCTTCATATGACAAAAACGTACAGGAAACCACCTCTTACAAAACACTTCCATATATTTTGAACACATTTTTGTAATAATAGCTATTTTTCTAATGGGAATTTATTGATTTTATGTAACTTCATGTATCAGTCAAGTAGCGTTATCTATATTTAAGACTCATATATAAAATCTCGTTATTTTCCTTCCAAATTGATTTAATCAGATTCTTTTGCAGGCAGCTGTAAGTTTTATGCGTAGTATGCATGTTTTTGAAATTTGCTCCCTATGGTCAAACCAAAGCATAATTTAATGCACGTGACGTGAGGAAAAAAACTGCTGATCTTACAATGTTGTATTAATCGGATTCCTTTCTTATCGCCGATGTGTGACGATTAAACATTAACCACGAAATGCAAGCATTGCTCCGACCATGGTAATGGAAAGTAGACGTCGGGCGCCAACGGAGGAGCACAGAGAGACAAAAGGGCCCTTGGATCTCGGTGCAAATTCTCCGCGAGGCAAGACAAGATAATCAATAAACAGTTTTTGGGAGCATTCGAATCGAACTGCAATCGAAAAAGTTCGAGTAGGGTTCAAGACTCTGAAAAGATTGGTTTAAAGAGCTTTCTTTATCTCCATGAGAAAAGGTACTGGTTCAATACGATAAACAGTCTTATCTGAAGAGCTAGGCACACAGTGCTCGAAATTACACACAAAAAATCTTTTTGTACAGGCTGCGTGCACTGCTTGTATACCACTTATGGGGGACATTATGTGCAGATGAAAACGATACAAAGGACACAACTTTCAACTGTTTTCAGATAGATAAATTTCGTGGTTGGGAATGTATTGTGTTATTTGATGTTCGCGTTAACAGTTCAAACTTAAAAGTTGGAAAATGCTTTAATTTATTACCAATTATCCCTTTCATCATTCCATACTTTACAAACTTTCTAGATATTTCGTAATTACGTTATAAATTCCTTTTCATGTTATAAATACATTTTAAATCATTTTTATGCTCATTTAGGAAAATATTATCATAAAAATCTATCTCAATGTTATAAAAAAAAAACATGTTTGTTACGTGTTGTAAATTCTTGTTCACCTAAAAAGAACCTTTTTATAACATCTTACAAATTCATATTAGAAAGTTGATGTTATAACTTGAACTAAAATTTACAACATGAATTTTGCAAAGGAATTATATTTTATAACATAAATATTAATTTAAAGAAAATTATAAATATTAGCACATTGAACTTATTTATTAATTTTAACTATATTAGTTCAAATATGTAAATAGTTATAACTTTTACTTTAATCATTTTTAACAAGAGTTTTGAATTTGAAAATAATTAAAAGCAAATAGCACATTCAAATTTACTTTGTTATTATTGGGTTAGTAAATTAATTTTGGATGCTCGTTGTGTAATTTAGATAAATTTGTGAAATATTTGCTTAATTTGTGGATTTTTTGGTTAATTTGTGAATTATTTTTATGATGTAAATTTTGATTTAAAGAAACTGTATTTTGCAGAGTATTTAAAGTGAATTAATAAATATTAGGAACAATATTTAAATTATTTTATGTATGAATAATTTTTTCAGTACATTTCTATTATAAAAAAAGATCATTTAAATTTCTTTATGGAATATCAATATACCTTTCGTTAACATCTTTCATAGTAAATACATTTTTATGAAACAAGCACTATTTAGTATAGATACTTTTAAAAAATATATAATTTAAATAATCATTGAATTAGTCGTTTTTTCTATGATTATATTTAAAAATAATAAAGGTTTATTAAGTGCCGAAAAAAAACAACTCTTTAATTAATCAAAATGTTTCCTTAGGGGTAAAACGCTTCACTGTTATAACGATTATGCAAAATGAAAACGTTATACACAAATATTATAATTGTGTCTCTCATTAAAAAGTCTCAATAATATACATAAAATACTTTAATTATATCAAATATATATTTATTTAATAGTTTTGATATAAATTTAAGCTGTATTTACTAAATACATGAAGTTTAAACCATAAAATTTGTTAATTTAGGAATTATAAATTTAATTTGAATTAATTTCTTTCCTTATGAAATAGCTTTCAAAAGTAATAAGCAATCAAAAAAATTTTTATATATTTCTTACAATTGTAATTCTGAATGTTTTCTAAAAATGTTACGTTACTAACAAGTAATAATATATTTAAATAGTGTTTATAAAGATTTCATAATTCATAGATTCCTTTATTTTTGATGATTAATAATGTTAAGATGTCTTTGGAAGAGAAAGAAACCTTAACTTGTAAATCTCTGTTTTACAATATACAATAATCACTTTCTAAATTAAAGGTTATATTAAAAATAACTATGTAGAGATCAAAGTTATCATGAATACTTCAATTTTTAATCGTTATTGCAGTACAAATAATGTTGCTAGCAAAAATTATTTAAAAATTTTTCTTCCACTTTTTTCTGTAAATTTACCAATTTACGGAATAAACGAACTTTTGTAATAAAAACCCTCTTTCTTTAACTTATAGATGCAGTGAGTATGGCTACTTTACGGCACTTTATCTTCTGTAATTTACTGTTATTCAGAGCTTAAAACTATGTGTATTGCAAACAAATGGAGAAGTATACTTCTGGATTATGTCACTTAGATTTACAAACGTAGTAAGTTTTTTGGTGAACTGATAAAAGATTGTAATCACACATAACATTCTCATAAAACAAAAAACAAAATAAATAAAACATTTTCTTTACACTTATATAATACAAAACACTTGCTTCATCCCTTTCTTTCCGAAATTTTGCTGAGTAAGGCTTTCCAATTACTTTAAAAGCGTTCCAAGCCTAGGTGGTGAGAAAATGTGCAGGCAAGTGAGAGAGGGGAATAAAACTCCGAGAAATATATAAATCATGATTTAATACTTGACCCCAGAAAAGTACGTTTATCTTGGATTCGAGGCATTAATCGTAAGATAAACAGAATAATCAGCCAAAATCTCTGAAATTTTTTGACGCCTTTTTAGCGCGCCAATTTCACATCAGCGAATCGTGAGGCAATTTTTTCTTCATACCTTTTGCCTTTTAATAGGTAGCTTTTTGGACTTTCAGAAAAGCATGTAATTATACGGAGGAGCTATTTATTTGCGTAAGCATTTGTGAGGCCTACGTGCCTCCCTGTGTGCCGAGATAGACTAATAGCCTCCACTCAGCCCGGGCACAGCCATGCTGGGTGCCAAAAAAACGTGATTCTATGGCCAAAATCGGTTGTTAAAAGGATGTGTCATATTTGTTATTATCATTTTTTTTCCTCTTCTGTTTTGTTATCTCAGTAGTTGGAATTATTATTTCACTTTTTTGCCCAATTCATCAGTTATGCCAGGAGGTGTTGAAACTAAATCCTTGTCGGCAAAGCAGCTTTTTTTTTTTGGAAGTGTCCTGCGGCGCCTATTTAAGCTGCAAAAATTAATCTTTATCTTATGAAAATGTAGTTTCTCGTTCTTATAAAGTAAAAATATTGGTCAGAAGATTATGAAATTTAATTATGAAAAATGTTATGATTGGTAAAATGAGAATTATAATATTGATAAAAACTTTAATAATAAAAAGTGAAATTTGTGAAAATTGGTTATAGCTCAATTCTATTTTACCTGAATCAAAAAAGTATTTGAGAAATATGATAATTTAGATACTTACTACTTTTGTAAAGATTTTTTTTAATTATTTGAGGTTTTCTAATAAAAGAAGCTGAAAATTCTAAACTTAAATCGAAAACAGTAACTGTTAATTAATTACCAATCTGTCTTTTCACAATAACAGTTAAATTTATAAACAGCTATGCTTAAACAAATTGTAAAAATAGATGCATTCAAGCAATTATTTATTAATTGGTAAAGTAAATTTCTCAATTTATGAATTTTTATTGATTATATATATATATATATATATATATATATATATATATATATATATATATATATATATATATATATATATATATATATATATATATATATATATAATTATATCCACCAGTTAAAGCAAAGGTAATTTACAATGTAAAACGAGTACACAGCTTAAGATAAAATAAGGATTTTGAAAAAGTACTGACTTTTCAATTTACTTAGACTTGTTTGACATATGACATAAGATATCCTGTACGGATGAGCTAACGATTTGGAAAAAGTACTGACTTTTCACTTTACGTAGAATTGTTCATCATCTTGTTTTTGCGCCATTAAATTCCCATATAGATCAGCTAACAACAAATCGAATGATATGTTTCCAACATTTAAAAATTCTTTTCAGTTATAGTTATTAAACGTTGAAGTAAGGATTACTTTCAGCCTAGTTCCAATATATTTCCTATAGACGGCATATTGAAAAAGCATAAATATCTACACTGATATTAAACATAAAACTTTTTCAAAAGTCGAAAAAAATATAATAAAGTTACTTTTTTACAAGGTAAAGTTTTTATAGAAAAAATTTATTCTGTCTTTAATATATCTGCTTGATTAATCAAAGATACCGTCTTTTATAAATGAGATAACAAAAAATTTGGAAGGTATCAAAAACCTTACTTGAAAAATATAACTAGAAAATACTTTCGGTTGTCTCACATGGATATATAAATAATACATCCCTATTCGCCTACTTTTACTCTTTATTGTTGAATTTCAGATGTGAAATATTAAACTATTTTATATAATCTATTCAGTATTTTTAAATTCAATTATATTTGCATAAAGTTGCTTTTACAATAAACATTATTTAGCGTTTATTTACAATAAATAAGAGATTAGTAAAATATTTTTTGCAATTAAAATTACTCTATATTATTCTTATTTAGTTTCTTCAATGCTTTGAAATAAAGAAGTTGATATTTTAAATTGATAAGTATTGCACAAGAATTAAACTATCTTTTAAGTGAAATCTTACTGACATTTCTATTAGTAGAATAATATATATGCAATCCAGTACGGCTTTTGACTGCGCATGCCGTCATGAGTGATTAATTAATCATAGTAGAATAATAGCCGCAATCGTTCTATAATAATTTATTAATGCATCATAAAATGATTTTGGACTTCTTACAAAAATATTTTTAATCAATAAATTATAAAAAGATTATTCATAAATTAACATAAGCATAATTTTATTAATACTATAATTTTATAAATACTGGAAACTATACGCCTCCATTCTTGAAGCGAAATTAGTTCCGGAGTCGAACGTTATCCCGTTTAAATCAATCTTTAGCAACTTTTAAAGTATTTAATAAATTAGCGTTTACTGAAGTTTAAATTAATTACAAATGATCTATTTAAAGTTTCCAAATAAAACCTAATTTTTAATTAAAGTTAATAAGAGAGCATTATTCTTCTATACATAACTTTATAGCGGTTCTCAATTTAATTCTGAACAAAATTGTAACAGGATAAGGATTTTATTTATATAGATTTGTGTGTGTGTTTGATCAGTTTCATGGTTTGCCTCAATAATAAATAAAAAAAAAGATATTATTTGTTATTTTATTTTGTTTATTATTTGCTTTACTTTTTTATTAATTAATATTGACATTATATTAAGCTTATAATATTCACAATAGAAATATTATAATATTTCATTCATTTGATATCTTAATTAATATTTTCAAACTTTAATTTTTTTTGTTATTTCTGTTTTCTGTTACGAATTTGTCACGTAATAATCAAATAAACAATTTTTTTGAAAAAAAAATACAATAAAATGAATTATATATTTTTGTGATTAAAGTGAGAGTAAAAATTATCTGCTAATTGTTTTGTTGTTTTATCGTCTTTTGATTGAATTGTTTGAAATTTATCTTTCATAATGCACTAAAAACACAAAACAATTTTTATATTTCAAACAGTATTTTCTAATTTTATTTTTAAAAATACATTATTAAAACTTTTGAAATATTATTCTCTTGAATTCGTGAGGCAGAAATGCTAACTTACAATGTTATTGAATACTAGTTTACAATTCTACGGATGCCAAATTATCTACTCAAGCAAAATTATGATACATACAGTTTGTTTCTGGAACTACTAAGACATGTAAACGATGTAATTTCTAATCTGTATAATAAATGACACAATGCAAATTTTTTTTTTAAAACAAACTACCAAATATTGAAAGATATTATGAAAACTAGGTGGTAGAAATATTTAGACAAAAATAAAGCTATTTGGAGTCAATTACTACAGATGAACATCAAAAATTAGGTTGTAGAAAAACATGTGGAGGAAATGAAATTTCTTTAAAACAATTGTTATTACAGGTGTCAGAAATTATAAAAGTAATCTTCTTTATTAGAAGTAAAAGTAGTCCTTTGTCAAGGACTAATAAAATATTCTCTTCTTTATTAAAAGTTTCAAAGCAACACATTTTGGTTTTATTATTTCCGAAAATAATATCAAAAGTTTGCTATTTATAATAATCAAATGTTTTTAATGTAATATTACTAGAATTTGTGCCTACAGCAGATTACTACTATTGAGCCTAATATTTTGAGATTTTAATAAAATCTTTTATTTCCAGTATAACCTAAACTATGGGAGAAAATGCTATTTTAATGTAAATTAATCTGCAATTTTATTTGTTTACTGAGACAGCTTTTTTTGGATGGATACCTCTAAAATCACTACAAACATTATTGTTGTTGTTGCACCAGCACCGGTACGTTAAAACTGAGTATGATCGCAATGTCCTCCAAGTGAAATGATACCTCTGTGGTGGCGGGCCAAGTATTTTGCATGCTGGTCCAACAGTACTCTAATTGGATGTTCAAGGAAAGTATGCATCTGCAAGAAATAAATTTATGATCCTTTGAAAACCTTAATGGAAAAAATTAAAAGTCATTTCGTGCTAATGTTGACAAAACTTTTAAACACAGGAACTTTATTTCTATGAAGCAGAAATATAACCCAGTTTTGTCGTTACACTATAAATGAAAACTGACGCTAACAGTGAATTTTCAAAATTCACCCACAATATCTTCCAAAAATTAATTTGAGGGAGAAATGGCTCATAATTTCTAAGTTGTTGGACCAGCAGCTTCTCTTGTACTTGGCCGTGAGTTGGGCTCTACCATTTAGATTGAAACAGTGGAGGGGTGTCCTCTTGGTTTTGAAGCAGGGACCAAGCAGAAGATCCCTAATACTTGGCCTGCACTCACAGAGGTTTCATTTTACCTGGAAACACTGCAACCATGCCCAATTTTAACGTACCCCAATTGCATTTAGCGAGCACGACGGATCTTCAGTCAGTCTGGATTCGAACTCACCACCTTCCGATAATGAGAATGATGCCCTAATCAACCTCACAGCCCATACACTCCGAACGTGTCCCTTTTTAACCTGCGCTACGGACGATGCAGTATGTTCATTATTTCCAAATTGATAAGTCATGATAAAAGGCCTTAAGATGCAGTTTCAATATTTCAAGGACCTAGAGGCACCAATGTGCACGGAAATGAAATTACTGATAATCTGGTCCAAGAGGGCAGCTATAAGGATACTACTCATGGTGGTTACCTTACTTTTTCAGAGATCGCCACCGAGTCAGGCAAGATATCTTTTCTTCTTGGAGGAGAGCTTCCATGCATGAATGGTATGAGGAAAATAGCTCTGGTGCTGTTCTAACTGGGGATGGCAACAGGCACGATCAGACAACTCTAGCGAGAATTCAAAGGGGAACACTCGTGTACAATGTCATGTGATGGGCCACAAAGTTTATTCTTTGAGTCCAAAATGCAATACGATTCAAGTGGCTCCTGCCCACATTTTGGCCTGCATCGGTTTCAATAAATGCCAGCTAATTTAGAGCCCTAAGGTTGTGCTCCATTGTTTGAGGGCGTTCAATCTCATGGAGCTGATTTGATATTACAGTCAACCGGGCGTGATAAGCCACAACAATAACACAAAGACAGCTGTTTAAAACTTCGCGACATTGCTGTTCTTAGACAAATGTTTCGGGGCACTAATGTTTGGGTGAATAGGCGTGTCTTTTTGGTATTATCGATATACGACTAAACAGACACGTCATATACTCTGTGTGACAAGCCCGACAAGTGTCATGGAAACTGTGACACTATCTCAACCCAACGAACTTATAGCATAGGCGTCATTGCTAAAGATATTTTTGACATTGTATCATAAGAATCATGTAAGCAGAGATATGACGAATGGAAACATTAGAAATCGGACAAGCACCATATCACTCAGATCACCCGGATTTTTCATCTGGATTCCAGTTATGCAAAAGCATTCCAAAGAACATTTATTAAATAATGGCACTAATCAGAACAGAAGTTATATTCATCATTATCATGTAAATTCACTCCTTAGTGGTATGGTGTACGAGGATTGTGAATAGTACCACTGTTCAGTAATCTCTTTTTCATACAGGAGGCAGCATGCATAGCAATTGTAACTTTCCTGGCATGTTTAAATCCCGTGATAAGGAATACTTTAAAAATATGAATGGCACCATACTTAACAGAATTTTGCATGTCTGCATATTGTCGGATAATTCTGAGTCTCTGTGTCACTAAGTGTTTCAAAAATTTCTCTAAAAATTATGTGAATATTTTGTATCACTCAATAAAAATATTTCATTATAAATTATTCAGGGAAAGGTATGATAGTCACAATTTACTAATCAATGCGATAAATGTGGCAAACATGTACTTTGAAGATACAAGGTAAACAAGAATGTTCTTGCCGTTTTAATGACCCAAAAAATAAGACCTACAAAAAGTATCCTATTATTTGTCTTCAAAATAATGACCATTGCCATCCAATACATTTTGCCAATATGTCCCCAGTTGTATAATCAATCCCCTTGAAGTAAACTCGGATGTTTTTTGACACAAAGAAACCCGTAAGTGCTTGGCGAAAATCGGCTTCATTAGTGAACGATTTTCCACGATGATTGTCCAGCGAATGGAAGATATGTTAATTTGATGGTACAAGTATTCATTTGAGTAAACTAGATGACACAAAGTCTCCCTACCAAGTAGCTGTATGGTATTCCTAGCCTCCCGCTTGAGTTGGGGCCTCACGTCATGTGCCAAGAGAAGTACACCCTCGCGATTAACCAATATTGGTTCCTTCTGTTTCAATACATGTTGCACACATTCAAATAGCGGCGAGTACAAGTCCGCAATGATAGTTTGGCCCATTGCTAGTAGCTCATACTGAATCACTTAAAAACTAGTCTACAAGACACCAGATTCATCAAAAATCTCATATCCTGAATTTGTGAAACCAATGATTGGTCGTACTTTCGTTCACAGTACTATTCCCAAACATTCTGACATATCCGGCGACTTGATGCAGCAGCCTACTTTGAAGCCAAACGAGGTCCTTGGACACTTTCGTTTTTCTTCTCTACTGTTGCGGTTGATGAATGTGGTCCAGCTTTTAGAATGACTCACAAGTGGTATCTCGATCCAAATCATACACTAATTTAATATTTATTCTAACTTCATTCAATGGCAACACGAGAACGGCAAAAACTCTCTTGGTTACCTTATATTGTTTGGTATGAACTCCATAGCATGGATGGTATTAAATCCAGGCAAAGAGATCCAACTTCTAGTAATTGGAAACTAATTTTGATTAATTTATTGTGCAAAAGCGCGAGAGCAACAACTTCGAACTTGAAAAATAATGCGAAAAGAAACCAGAAGGAAGTTCTTCGACAACTACAACAATGACTATTACGCTATGTCGTCACCTGTTTTATTTTTGTTTGGTTAATTGTAACTGAATATGCTTATTATAATGGACTTATTATCAACTATATAGCAACGATAAACCCAAATGGAGTGAAGATTCTATGGAGTTAGCCCAAGTTAATTTAAACAAGATACTTACGTGGATACCTTGTGTGTTGTATCCGTGTAAGTAAAAGATACCTTTGTGGTAGAAACAATTCTAACCATTGAATTTGAAATAAAAATTTTTTCTTTTTACCTTTCAAAGTTGATATGTAAGTAAAATATTAAAATTTTAAGATTAAATCCTATTTTTTATAATCATAAAATGAGAAATTTAATTCCTTTAATAATTATTTGAAGCAATATTTATGCAAAAGAATACATCTCTTAAAAATATTTCTTTAACACTTTAAAACTCTCAAGAAATTTTTAGAAAAAACAGTCGACGGAAAAAAAAAACACATTATCCCCGTTATCAAAAATTATTAACCATGACTCGTTTTCAATTTCATTTGTGAGTTAAATTTTCCGTTTGTGTGGTCCAAGTGCGAGTTTTGACTCTTGCACTTGAGGTATCGATGATTTCATTTTAATAAAACGTGCGAATGTTAGCAACATTGCATGAAACGAATGCCCCTGTTATTGCACTTACAGCTACGCGGTATTCGGTCTCTTATTAAAATTTTGATTCCTTAAGTGAGTATTTCGGCGCCTTATCTCATCCATTTACGAACGCTTGTATAATAACATAGCTCGCCAATAACATTAAAGGCGAGAAGGGCGAGAGAAAAAAAGAAATAATAATAACACCTGAGTATCACGCCTGAACTGTAAGAACTTCTCATTTATTCCGATTTTCATTATTACAGCAGATTCGAAAACTTCTGATGAATTGGAATCTGGCAACCGTGACGGGAAACCGTCATTACGGAAGGGGGAAGTGGCAACCAATTGATTGTTGACTGAAAAAATGTTCTACATCGTCTGCGTTTTCTTCTGTGTGTGGTGGAATCAACCGCCGCCATTGCCACGTCCGAATTATTAATGTGCGAAGGGTAAATTGATTGCATTCAAACGCTTGTTTCCATACGTCATAAATCTACTATCGAAAACCAAGTAGCCGATTAATGTTCTATTAATCAAATCAGTTATCGAATGCCAGGAGTTTCTTTTTTTTTTTTTAAACTCCCCATCTCGATACCCAAAGTGGACCGAATCATAATTTGCGCAGCGTGAGAAAAAGCTTCTGGAGAAGGCGACGTGAGAATTGAACCAGTTTGAATTAGCGGTTGATTTAGATGCACAAACCGATACCGCGGGTGGAAATTGAATTATAAAAAAAGGAGAAAATAGCACGGTTACACATGATACAGAATTAAACACGGCTTTCAGCTCTGCTTGTTATCGATATTTTACACAGCGTTATCGAATTTTTGCATCGCTATCGTTTTGATTTAATTACCATAATGAGTCAAACCGCATGGTGTATATGAATCTATTCTCTCCGTTGATTTTTTGTTTCGTGGTCAAGATTTCGGTGATAGATAATACTAATTACAGAACTATGTCCATTGTTCAGTGTTTGATACGAATCTCTTGTTGCAAACAAGGTTATGCACCATAACAGGTAGTATTTAAACAAGATTTGTAAAATAGTGTTTACATTTAAGATTAAAGTAAAGTTAAGAAATATCAAGAAGTTTAAAAAAAGTTATCCCTTTTTTTTGATTAATATTTAACTAGGAAAATTATTTTTTTGAGCTAGCACACTCATTTTTATGCTTTATTGTTCTCTATCTAGAAGTTATTTCTTTTTCTGGATGTATATTTAGAAAATCTATTGCAAAATAAATTTCGCATCGGTTTTTTGATTTGTTTCTGTGATACTGTTTGCCTCTTAAGCAGCCTTAATGTGAACCTTGCGTTAAGCAGCCTTAATGCGAGGAATAGAGAGAGCATTTTTCATCATCTATAGCAAATTTAAATCCATCTGTAAGGATCAAATTTTTAAATAAGATTTCTTTCTGCTACATACAAATAATAATTGTAAACAACAGAAATAATGTTTGTTTAAATACGGGTATTTCAATTTTAAGATGTCTAACTCCTAGTTTGAGTTTACAGTATTTTTTCAATAGAAATTTGTTAATATGAAAAAATATTGTTTTCATAATTTGCTAACAAAATTCCAAATATAAATTTTTCAATAACGTATATAACTGTTCACAATTGAGTGACTGTACTAATTGTGAAAAAGCCATTGATTTCTATAATTATAGATTGAAACACTTTCACGAAACTATAAAAGGAAATGAATTTTCCCTATAAGAATTTAGGATTGGAATAGAAGTACTTAATTTCCATATATACAAGGAATTTGGAGGATACTGAAAAAATGAATATTCGTGTAATGGAATGCAAAATACCTTTTTCAGTATATAAGAAAAGGCAATGTAAATTGTAATCTTATTATAATAATAAGAAGGCCGTGAATGGTTAGAGCATCGGCATCCGGCCGAAGGGGCTGGGTTCGATTTCCAATGCCATCAAAAACACACCAAGTACATTGCGATACACGTGTTCGTTAAATATGTGGATTCCAAAGTAGTCGGTCGTTGAGCAGTTACCATGAGGGAATCCTCAGGAGAAAATTTCCTCAACTTCAGATCAAAATCAAAATTGAAGTGGTTGGATCCTCTGGTGGTGCCATCAATCGAAGGAATTTTGGAGCAACGTCATACTTACGCCATCGAGGTGCTCTGATTCAACGAAGGAAACACTCTTTTTATTTAATTTTGCACAGCTGTAGGCTAGCAAGATTGGTTTGTAAAAATGTCATAAATAACTACAACATATTAATAAGAAGAAAGAATAAAAGAACTTTTTTTATGACAATTCTTCTCCTTCTAACTTGTTAATTGTGTTAATCAAAATGAAAGCATTTTTACATCCAAATAGATATTTCTTTTTTAAATTATAGCTCAAATGATCAAATGCATACCCAGTTAATGCAGAATTACATCATTGCTCTGCATATAAGCAAAATGAGATTGCAAGGAGTTTAAGGAATAACTTTAATATGCTTGTGTCAAGAGTTAGATTTAACATCTAAAAGTGACAATTATGAATAATCATGAACAAATTCTGCAGCAACTATAATCAGATCTCAAACGTTTTGCTCCAAAACTGGCAAATTCCTCAGGATGTTGAACAATTTTTACCAACGCATTGCAGTTTGAAGGCTTCTTTATGCATAAATGGCGTATAGTTATTAACCGGAAGGATAATTTTATGGATAATAGGCCGCATTTCTGTTTCGCAAAACTCCCCTCACCCATCCCTATGTAGATTTTCACACAGTGTAGTGGAGAGTCAGACAACTGAAGACCGTTTTAATGTCCACTGTGAGCCGCCTAATTTACTAGCGGTCACAATGCCAAACTGTGGATAGGGAGGTCTTGGGTTCGAATAACATTACGGGGCATGGCTGTACTTTTTCTCTCTGTCTATCCTGACGTCGATTTTTTTTTGTATGAATGGTTGCCTACCTATAAACGGGTACCTATAGCATGTGTTTACTGAGAAAGTCGGAATCCACACCAAAATATAGTTCAGTTGGAAAGGTAGAGCAGCGCACCACATAATGCCAGCTTAGCTGACATAAGCCAACAACAAACAGCAACAATGTCCACTGTGTAAATTGTTTTCCGAAATGATTCATAAGATAATAGGCATAAGGAAGACGAAAAAGGAAAAAAACAAAAAATACACCCAAGAATCCAAATGCGCTTGAGATCGAACTAAAAACCTTACATACCGAAGAGAGAGGTCTTACTGAAAGACTACGGGAAGCCTAGACAGACATTTCTGTAGAAATATGATGCGCAACATCTGTGTCTAATTAATTAGCAGTGAATTTGATAGAATGAGATATCTATTTTTTTGAAAATCGTATCCTTAACTAACGATAAATCATAATGAGCCAGGGGTAAACCATTCAAATGATTTAAGTTTTCAAACTGGGGCCAAGAATTTTGACAGGTTATGAAGCTTATGGTTGGTTGCTTTTCCAGCGCGTTTTGAATAATGTCCCTGATCCTACCATAAACAAATACACAAACTTGATCAACAGAAAATTAACTCATCTTTTCCCATTAAACTCTTGTAATGATTAGAAATGAAAATGTGCATCACATATTAAACTATTTATTTGTCATAAGCACCAGTATATTACAAACAAAAATCATTGTTTCCTGTACTTGTAATTTTCATTTTAGGAAAGCAATTATTTTACAATTCGCTAAACTAAATTACTCGAAAGTTAATGGCGCTTATAACCATTTAATTACCGAAGTGAATATGAATGAGGGTGGTAAAATGAAAAAGATGAACTACCTCTGATTTACAGGAAAATAACTTTGATGTTTTCAAAACTATTTGATTCCAAACACACACACACACAAAAACATATTTATATATATATATATATATATATATATATATGTATAAAAATAATTAACAATTTTAAGAAATTAAACGAACATTTTGAGAATGTTTTACAAATCTGCTGTTTATTATTTTAGCAATATTAGTTAAAAGAAATTTTTAATGTTGGCTTAAGCAAGGCAATAGTGTTAAGATTTTAAGTGTTTACAAATATTGGAATCATTAATTTAGAATTCTATAATTTAATGGAATTTTTAAAATTTTAAATCATTCCCTAGCTGATTTAAGACAACCATAAAGCGCATGTTTTGTTATGTCTCTTTCATTTTGCTTCTTCTGCTGCTCTAATGTCAGCTTGTTAATGGCTTGAATCAATGGATAACGGCTTCTCAAATCAATATGCTTTGCTCTTTATAAAAGAAATCATTCTATTAACAAAATGAACTTCGACACTATTCTCAGACATTCAATGGTGAACTTTGCTTTGTTTTCTGCAGCTCGAAGAAAGTGATTTGAAGGTAGGTAATATATTCGTCGACAAGTTGTTTTAACGACGCCGTCTCGATACGATTTGACGTGGATGAAATGTTATCTGACGTCATGGCTATTTCAAACCAATGAAAATCGTAATAAAATTGTGAAATCAGCATCCCAACTGTAATGAAAGAAACAAACCCTTTATGGTTTGAAAAGAAATCTATAATCGGAAGGGAAGAGGCGAGCGGCAGTTTTTAACACCTTTGTTCTATTTTGATATGTCTCCTCTCGTTTCAAGACATGGCTGATTTGAATTTTGAAAACATATTTGATGAATTGCAAAAATATTCGAAAAATATTATTAAAGTGGAACAATACTGTTATACATTCACATTCACTAAATGCCTTGTGCAGTAAATTGATAGAAAGTGTTCATAATTTTATATCAAATGAAAAGATACTAACATAAAAGAAACAAAGCAGTATAAAATACAAATAAATATGTATTATATTAGATCGTTTTCTAATTTTATGTTATTATTTAATACTAATATCAGAAATTTTATTTAATGAAAACTTGAAGCAACGGAGAATCTTGATGTAAAAATCTACCCTTACAAAATAACGTATCATCCCGTCGAGCATATCTGCTAAAAAATATGACATATTTTTTTATTCGATTTAGCACTACACAAATTACAAAAAAAAAGTTTTTATCTATTTTTATAATGAAAATAAAAGTAAATTATTTTGCTTTTCTTTCGAATTTCAAAAAAAAAATATTAAAATTTTTAAAACCTGACGATATGTTGTTTTGGTGAAAAAATATCGAAGGGATAATACATAAGAACCCAAAATTATATAACATATAATGAGATTATAGCTTAATTCCCCAAAATAAAATTTTAAATAAGCAAAGACAATATAGAGGTAACATTCTTCAAATTACTTTTACATGGCGCTTATAAAAGGAGATTTTACTATTACCTTCCTGATAAAAACAGTTTTTGAAGTAATTATTGGATTTATTTTAAAAAATATTTTACATCGGTTATGAACTGCTTAAGTGGGCGGTTTTCTTTAACTGTTGTTGTCGCCTATCCTATCTGGTTAGTCAATAGTCTAAACCAGATGTCATGAAAAAATAAAAATCCCCAAACAAAAATACAGTTTCGAAACAAGTCTTTATTTCAAGTCCTCAGCAGGAAAGTAGATGACCAGGGATAAAATGCGTGATGTTGCCTTTCCTGCATATGGGGAAGCTCTTTCTCACCTGGTCAATTTTAATACATTTCAAGTGTCCAATTATTAATCTTATTATACAAGAATGATGATTTGAAGGCAGGCAGTAAATTCGTCGACAAGCTGCACTCGACTACCTTTAAAAGTGACAGAGCCTCCAGGTTGCCTTTAAACATACCAATCAGGAGTTGGGGGAGAACACCCAGATCGCAGACTTGACTTCCAAAAACGTCAGGGAGTTAGATGTTGAGGCCTTTGCCAAGGAATCAGTCGCTTCATTTCTATTAAAACCAATTGTCGAAGGATCCATTGTACGTGATGGCAAGAGAAGATCCTTAACAGAGGGACTACAATCCAGACTGAATTTCTGTCACCAATACGAAACCATTATTGTAATTGTTGGATTGAACGGTCATGATCCAAATATCTTCATAGCCTACGCACATATCAGCCCTAAGATCCTCTTCAGTTGCTATGAACGGAAGACAGAAGAAGCTTGATGGTAAATGTGCATATCAAATTTATCTTTATATCTCGTGCGCATTCCCCCACTTTGGGTCATTGAAGCTCCGTTTGTTGAATGCGAAAGAAAGTAAAAAAATGCGTTGTCCTAAGTTTTTCCCCTGGGGTGGTGTGGATGTGGAGAGGAGGGTACCAGCTCAAGTGTGACGTGGTTCAAAATGAAGAGGCACTTGGTGACGGGCGATAATTCCAAAACCATTATCCTAAAGGTATATTCTGGGGTTCGCCTGCACCGCCATGTATGTATGTTACATACTAAGGAGAATGGTTGGAAGATATATCCCCTGAAAATATTCAGTAATTAGAGCTCATTCTTCCATTGAGAGAACCCCACACCCACCCATTCACTGCCACATTCATTCATAATTCTTAAGGGTGCGATACTGCTTCCGATTAGAAGAAACAAATCCATAATTGAAATCCATTTTCATCCAAGTATTATTTTTTTTGTTGGTTTTTGTAACCTGAATAAAATTTGATGAACATGAATGAATTTTAGTTCAACAAAATTCTGATGAACAAGAATAAATTCCGAAACCCAAATAATGTATTTTTTGTTTACCAGCAAATGCTTGCAATAAAATTAAATAATTTCTTGATTTCATTGTAGCTTTTTTATTTTCTATATCTTACAAAACATACAATTTCAACTAACAAAGCTTTTCTTCATCTATAGTTTATATACAAAATCATTATTTTTCTAAACTGTTTCAAAGAGAGTATATATTACAAAAAATAAATATTAAAATAAAAACAAGGCACAAAATACTGCTGTGTTAATTGTAAAACAGAAAATTAAAATAAAATATTAAAATTTCAAGTAGTGGCATGATTTTAAATCTAGAAGTTTCTTTCTTATAACAGCCGATTTGTATTTGCAAATCTTTTGATGAAAATAAGTTACTCTATATAAAGATATACTTTTAAGAAATATCACTTTGCCAAATTTTTATGTTAAATAACTTTTATACTCAAATGAAATTAAAATAATACGTTTTTTTAAATATATATATATTTTCTTATCATAAAATTTTAAATTACACGCGCACAAATATCTATTATAAATAATAAAATTTGCTTGGAATTAGATGTTAAAAGACAAATACACTTCTTGATAAATTTATACCAAGTCTCAATAAATAGTTTTACTTGAAAATTTATTTAAAAATTTTATTTGAAATAATTTCATAATTTTACTTGAAAAATTATTTTATACATTTTTTATAAAATGTATTTCTTGAAAGATGAAATTTCTTTTTAAAATAATTTTTTTTATTATATTTAATAAATTCTGCATGGTTACTCTAAAAATGAATCTACATTAATAATTGAAAATGATTCTGCATTAAATATATAAAACGACTCTCTATAATAATATTAAATTATAGATAATATGTTTATTATAATATTTTTTTCTTATAATATTGAAGAGCCTTATCTTCATATAGTTTTATATTTTTTCCAAGTGACAAGAAATTTTAAAAAATGATAATTTACCTAACATTTATCGTGCATCAATTATACTTAACAAATTAATATTCTGTCAGTTATACTGAAACCAAAATAAAAATGTTCATTTAAATTTAATTTATTGTCATTTCTGTTTTTAAAATAAAGTACTGTCGGAAGACACATGACAAGTCAAAAAAACTAATTTGTGAGATCATTTATTGGCGAATCGTTTTCAAAGCGATATTTGAAAAATATTAAATTAATGAAGTGGATTATGATGATGATGGGAGGGGGTGACAGGCGATAAAAAAGCCACGAACTGAGGGAGTGAAGGGGCATGGAGAGGGATGGAATAAAATTACAGCAGGTGTTTCCGGTTAACGGCGACGGAGTTTCGTGGGAACCCGGACAGGTAACCAACTTAGCTGGACGCTACTAGAGAATCGCCTTCCGTGCTTCTAAGCGATTTCTTGGAAAACTAGAGGGAGGTTCGGAAAAGGTGCCAAGAAACTGACATCCCAAAATTTGGAGGCCACGGTCATTTGCTTAAAAAATTACTATTAAATAGGAGAAGATCAATGTTATTATATGTTTTTAATGTGATAGTAAATGCATGCAAGCTATTCCTCTACTTTCAAAAAAACACTAGACTTCGGGGGTGGGAAGAATCTCAGATCATTATTATCTTGAATAATCATGAGAAAATAACAAATTATCACGCATTAAAGTACTTATGAACTCGCTTTGTTATTTATTTTCTTCTTTAAGTATTAAAGATTATTTATTTACATTCATTTATCATTTTTGTTTTCTAATTCATATTCTATTCATGTGTTGTTTATTTTTCCTTTTATGAATAAGAAGATTTATAGACCATAAGCAAAACTGAACAACAAATTTTTAACTGAGAAGATATTAATTAAAAATCATAAAATAATAACATAGATATAGGTAATAAAAATTTAAAAAAGAAACATAATAAGAAAATAACATATATGCTGAGATTTTGAAATGATTTGAAGATGACTATATAAATATCTGAAATCCAAATTGTGGCACAATTTATTGAATTGAAATGATTTATTTAAGCTAATTTTTTAGCAAGTTACAAGCAAAAAGTTTGTCTTAGACAACTCTCGCATCTGTCTTAGACATCAAAGCTATTCTTTATCAAAAAACTCACCATTTTTTTCTCATTGTTTAATTTTTTTAGATATAAAGAAATGTTGCCAAGATCACGTATTGTGACGTTTTCAATGATGTAAATACTAAGGTTACCAAAACAGAATTTTCTGTATAAATCTTATAGGTCCCCATCTCTATGATGCAGTAAAAACCAGGTTGCCAGATATACAAGAAAATCTGTTAAAAGCTCACCAAACTCAGAATTTGGCATCCTGGGTTATACGGCATCTGCGCCTAAATGGTATTATCCATGGACCGAAAAATTTCTATGCGTGATATTAAAAAAATGGAACTTTTAACTTTCACATCATAAAATAAACTAAATGGTCAAGATTTCAACATTAAATGTATACAATTTTTCGAACAATTGTATATTACATAATCGCTGGGAGAAAGAATAACTTCTGCAAATATAAAAGACTGTTTTATTAGTGTTATAGAATTAGCAATTCCAAAAATTTCATGTGCAAATCTTGATAGACGTGTTTTCGCGCAAAAATAATCGGTTTCAGGATCTTCTCAAATGCTTATACTCTTACCGTATCAATGCTTAAGTTAAAAATGGATATTAGATACAAAACCAAACAAATCGAAGAAATGGTGATATATAAAGCGAAGTGATGAAACTTTAGAAACATGATCCTTTCCAGATTGAAGAAATTAAACTGATGCAAGAAAATTTGCAAATAGTTGACTATTTTATATTTTGAGGATATCAAAATGATACCAAACTGTTTTTTGGCATTAAAAATTGTAAATTTCTATTCATTAAATCTGAAAATCTTTTTTTACCCCAATTCAAATTAAAAATTCAATTCTGTAATAGGGCCATTAGCACAATTTTAAGGCAAGGATATCACTTCATTATTTCGTATGCAATATTGAATCTCTATCGATATGAAAAGGAAAATTAGGAACGGATCTGATGAACAGTTTCAATAGTTCATTTTTTTCAGTAGTTCATATGGCTTTTTTAGAAGTCAAAACAACAATCATGTTGATCATAATTTATTTAGTCGAAAAGTAACGAAAAGTATATTTTTATATTTGATAAATATAAATTACTGAGAATACTTATCAAATGTATATGTTAATTCATAAAATTCCCATTTCATATTGGAGACTATAAATTATTGTGCACTTCTACAAGTCTAATAAGCATGAATGTAAAAAACTGTAACAGAATTTATAAACCTAAATATCATAACTGTCTGATGTGCTTAAATAAGTAAATTTACTGAGTAATTGTTTTTTAATTACATTACTTCGCTTTTGATAAAACTGTATTTTTATTGAAGTCTTTTGCTTTAGAAGCAGGAGGTGGAAGGCGAAAGATACTGTAAAAATAAACGAAGCACTTCGGTTTAATTGTTCGTGGGTTCGAAACTTATCTTGGACTTTGGTAATTGTGGTGCTTCGGATTCTTGGTCCAATAAATTTATCAACATATCAAACAGTTTCATTTAAAAAGACTAAATTTACCTAAAAATACTAGCTTAATAACTAGAATTTCCAGTTAACTTTTGTCTCAAAACATTCGTATAGACATTTTTTTGTCAATATCAAATTGATTTGTTAAGATAAAAATGAAGCATTTATAGGAATAATAGCTTGGTTTTATTTTCAATATTTTAGAGTAACTTTAGCAATTTTTGTGACATACATTTAGTTTAGATATATTAGATAATGCTATTAGATCTGATTTAAAATGTCGAATGAAAATAATGTACAAAAACATTACTTGATTTTTAAATCGAGAATATCATTCTAAGTTTACAGCCAACATCAACTTCTTTTGATTAATAAAATTTTTACTATTTATTAAACCTCTTGTTACTTTTAAATGACCAAAATTTATTACATTATATGAATCAAAATATCCAAATACGTATTAAGATAGATGCACTGTAGAAACAATGCTTTAATCTTCATAAACATGAAACACATTGAAACGGAATGTGTCTCGTTCCACATAAAATCGATTTACAGTTGCTGATAGCACCTGTAAACTTATAATCTATTTGCAGGCGAAAGACAATAAGCTCTTGTCTGGATCCACCGGAGCAACTTTAGATGAGCACACTGATAACCGTGTCCAGATCTGAAATGCGTGAATGAAGTTCCTCCTGTTTGGATGCGGAACACATTCCTTCTTCCTTGTGTGCTTGTGATACTTACTCTGTTAGAAGAAATTATCTGCTTACGAAGCCATCACGGGACGCGAATAGTTTGGAAACGATCATTTTTACTTGCACTTATTATTTTTCCTACCATTTAATTTAAATAAAACTTTACTAATTTTATTCATTTCAATAGATATAGATTAATTTTTTCCGTTTGTTTATGTTTTCTTGAAAAACATATTTCTATCATGGTTTGAACTGTAGTTTGAATGTGAATGTTTTGGAATCTACTTGTTTGTTAAATTAGTATTGTAACTGTTATCGTAGGCTTCCACGCTCTCATGAATTAATTTTGAACAGTATGATTTGTCAAATTAATAATGTAACTGTAACTAAGTTTAAGCGAGTTCACTTTAAACAGTATTTGTTTGTCAAATTAACAGTATAACTGCAACTATAGGTTTGCGAATCTACTTTTAACAGTAAGTTTTGTGAAATTTGCATTTTAACTGCAACATCACCCTACAAATTAATGTGTATAGAATGTATTTGTAGGATGACGAACAGAATAATTTTAATTGCGCATTTTTTATCCTCTAGATTTCCCATATACGAAATTTAATGTTTACATAATTAATATGAATTCTATTGAATATCAAAACATCATCCTAAAAAACACAAAAGTGCGATATCTATTAAAAAATTATTGAAAAAATCATTGTATTTTATTTTTTACAAAAAATACTTTTTTTTAAAGTAATTAAAGTATTGCTTGAAAAAGAATTAATAAAAAAAATTTGATGAGAATGCAATTTTAATGATGTAAACAAAAATTCTTGTCTATATTCACATTTTCATTTGAGTTTATTTACCGTTATTTGAAGAATGTTTTACCATTTCACAATCATATTAGTGCAAAGGTTATCAAAAATAGTTTGAGTATCAAACTTTTTTTTAAAAAAAATTGATAAGCAGACATAATTTAAGTGAATACGAATACCTTATGAAAAATGTAACTCATTAAAATAGAAATTTTAAATACGATCACGCTTCCAACATTCAACAAAACTTAACTCATAATTAAAAGAAATGTTCTCTTGTCCGGGATCTCCTCTGACGCTGCTGATGAAAAAATTTCTTGAATGAAATGAAAACTCACAAGGACCGGAAAATAAATACTGATTTCCGCCCAACTTGTCTAGGTTTCAGCGCATCTGACTGCGAATAGAGAAGTCCTGAGTTCGAATTCCGGTTCGTGCATGGATCTACTTTCGCTCTCTATCTATACTGTCTTTGTCCTTTCCTTGTATGAACGGGTCGTGAATGGTTGTCTACCCAATAAATGGGTACCTATGGCATGTGTGTCCTGAGAAAGTCGGACTTCACACCAAAATATGGTTCAGTTAGAAAATTAGAGCAGCGCACCTCATAATGCCAGCCTAGCTGGAACACGACAACAGCAACAACAAATACTGATTGTTAAAGGGCCGCGGTGGTTTGGTACGCGGTGGTTTGGTCGCGTTGGTTATCCTTATTGGCAGATAGTAAATTCGAATCCTGACTTAACCGAAGATCCGTATTGTTTACTAAAGACAACTGAGGCAAGTTATATAGGTCCTGGTCTCAATGTCCTACAAGTGAAATTATACCTGTGACGTCAGCAGGGAAAGTAGTGTGGATCTTCTGATAGAATCATACTTCTAACTGACGCAGGTTCTCAGCCGGCTGCTTCTATCTAGTGTTATTTCATATAGATTCTAGGGATTATGGAATTTTTCATATGAGGGTATAATTAGAAGAAGCAATCTTTTTTTAAACTAACACCACACAATATTTTTTGGCCGTTATTCAATTTTCTAATATTTATAAGAAAACTTGGAACTTTAAGAAATTACTTTTCTTTTCATCGTGTAATGCCTCTTCTTAAATCAAACAATGGTATATACAGTAGGATCTGGAGAAGTTTCTTTTTAATAATGATAACGAAATTCTCTTTCAATTCAGAAAAAATATTCTGAGAGTATTTTTTATCTTTACAAAAACACACTCTTCATAACACTATAAATTATTCATTCATACATACATACACATACATACATACATATATATACATTCTCTCTCTTTCTCTCTCTCTCTCTCTATATATATAATATATATAATATATATATATATATATACATATATATATATATATATATATATATATATATATATATATATATATATATATATATCTGTTATTAATTAGAACTTATAATCGGAATTTTGATCATCCAAGTAGGTAATTTTATAATCACCAAGTAAAAACTTTTGCTGATGGGTATGATAAAAGTAGTTTGTCAACCAAATTTAGAAACAATAAATATGCTTTCATCTTCTATTAACAATGTTCTATTAACTTTAAGAAAATTAAAGTGTTGTATTAAGTAAAATGTTCTATAATTTGTGTGTTAATGCTTAAGACACACAAGTTAACTTTAAAATATAATACTTAATATCTTGATAAAAACTTTTTGAAACTTAAAAGAAAATTAAAAACTATCACTTTTAAAATTGAAACCATATAATAAATTTTTATTGTTGTTGTCTTGGGCCAGCTAAGCTGGCAAAGTGCGCTGCTCCACTTTTCCAACTGAACCATATTGTGGTGTGGAGTTCAACTTTTTCAGTACACACATGTGCTATAGGTATCCGTTTATAAGGTAGACATTCGTTCCCAACCCAATAATGCAAAGAAAGGACGAAGACAGGAAGAAGACAGAGAGAAAACACATCCATGCCCGAACTGGGATACGAACCCATGACCTTATTCGCAGTCACGCACTCTGACCACTTGACAGGGTTAGCGGTAATGAATTTTTACTGAAATCATGAAATGATTCAATAATTTTCTATGAACTAAGAATTAATTTAATGCTTATAATTTATATTAAGAATATTAAACAGTTAAACGATCGGGAATTCTACAAATCTAAAATGTTGTTAATCAGTTGGTTTATGTTTTGAATAAAACTTGTGTCGTAAAAAAATTATTACATGTTTATTGACTGTCAAAGGAGAGAAATGAGTTTTTTTAGAATAACTTTTAAAATAAAATTAAATGATTTACCATTTCATACAAAATTGCAATTTAGTGTTGATAAAAATGAATATTTGATTTAATTATTCATCAAGCTAAGCAATGAACGTTCAAATTAAATTTAATTTGTACACATGTATTTCCATCATTTTGTTTTCTTTGAAGAGTTAGATTATTTACAAAAATTTATTTTATTTTCCCCAAAATCTGTGAAAGCCACAAAGCGTAAAAAAAAAAAAAAAAAAAAAAAAAAAAAAAAAATTTTAAATCTATTCTTTTTTTTTTTTTTTTTTTTTTTTACCAATATTTATTTCGCCGGAATTCATAAATAGTTTCCAGTTAAAAGGTAGGAATAAAGAGCTGCAAAATACTCCCACGGTAAATACCGCCAAGTAAAGGATGTACGAACTGCTAATCAACCGATCTCAGAATTTAATAACCGTGTCTCGTTACACAATATATTTGGGAAAGAAAGAAAATAAAACCAAACAAAACGCAACAATCATAGCATCATCTCATCAAACCACGCGAAAAGTGAAGGTGGAGGGGAAGACTACCTGTCAGAAGCGGGGGCGGCGCAGCTGGCGACGACAGATATACCTGGGGAAAAAAGAGAGCAGCGACATCGTCAACATCTCGTCAACTGTCGTCACCCTACCCAGGCACCTGCGCTTACTGATTTTTCCTCGAGGACGAATAGGAAAGGGAAGAAGCGGGATGGGGGAGGAGATGAGTTTCCCACCTGCGAAGCATGCGTGGGTGGAAGCGATGTTTTTAGAATGTTTCTAAACTGTTCGGACCAGTAAAAGATGCGCAGTTGATGGCGCAGGTAGTCGTTATTCGTTTTTAAATGTGCAAAGAAATTTTATATTCAATAAAGATGTTCAAACGTTGCTGATATGGATAAACTGTTAAATTGAAGTTCAAAATTTCAGTTCAATTAACAACTCGAATTAGATTAGTATCTAATTCGAGTTTCCAAAGCAACAAGAAATTATAATTCTTGTCCAATTATAAAGTACTTTTATGGGATAGAAAAATATGAATATAAACCAACAATATATATTTTTAATAATATAAAAGAGGATAAGAGAGTGAGAGAGGTTTATGTGGTTTGTAGATTATTAGATTAATATTTAATTCACTGTTTTCGAAAACAACCCGAAATTACAATTCTTGACCAATGATAAAGTACTTTTACCGGACAGAAAAATATGAATATAAACCAACAGTATATATATTTAATAATATAAAAGAAGATAAGAGACAGAGAGAGAGGTTTATGTAGTTTTTTTGTAGCGCAAAAGTTATTTTTTACACGCGAGAGCAATTTATACCGAGATCTACGTTTTAAAATGGATTTTGAGCCACTTCAAACATCCAAGCCCAAGATAGGAGTTAAACCCACGAACTGTTGAACCAAAGGCAAGAATGTTCAGAAAAAAAAAAAAAAAAAAAAAAAAAAAAAAACTTTTAGATGTCTTTCTCACCTAAACGCGATTAATTCTTAAGAGAAAAGTGAATTGGGTACAAAGATCATTTCAGATTACCAATAAATTGTAAAAAATTATATTCATAAAAAAAAACGAAATGTCCGGTTAAATTAAATATTTTATGAAGATAGCTATAATTTTCACATTTTCAAATGCTCACATTTCCTGTTCAAACAAAAATATGTTAAATTGATGAAGAGTTGGTCAATAAATGTTTTTCAGACTGATAAAAAGAAATTTATATGACCGATTTAATAAGGCTCTTGAGATTCCTTTTTTATTTTGAATGAAAATTTTCTATCCTAATTAAGATAAAATATTTATTTATTAAATAAATCAGAAAGCTATAAAATCTATAATTACTTCGCATATTTATTTTCGTTTAAATAAATTTAAATTCTGTATAAATTTAACAGAAGTTTTTCTTTTGTTATGTAAAACGGTTATTCATTATGAAGTACGTCAAATGTTTAATATATGTAAAAAAAATATATATATATATATATATATATATATATATATATATCTAACCTTCATGTGTGATAGCCTAACTCAGGGCTAAATACATTGAAGTATTCTAGTGCAACAACAACGTGTGATAGACTCGATCACGGTTCTTACCAGACTTGCAATTGGCTGCACCAAATAATTTTCGTCATTTGGAAATAGGAAATCCAAGTATCATGACCATTAAGCTTCTGTCAAGCACAATTTTTTTCTCAAGAAGATGCTTTCATCAACACCTTTTCTTCTGTTTGACTTCTTTTAAGTCAACGCTATTTATGGAACTTTTCTAATTTTATGAGATCCAGGAGGTTAAACAACAGTAATAGTTGAGCAGAATAATGCTAAGTTATGTATACATAATAACGTAGAGAAGATTTAGACCTTACTAGTTACTTAATGGCTGATCGATTCCATTGTCATCAAAAGTCTTGTAATTTTGTTAATTTGACAAATGATGTCATTTGAACGCGATCGATACTTGAGTTGACACCGCCTATATCTCACTATAAAATGAAACTATGTTAAGCCTTACGATTATTTAATGTGAATTGACCTTCACCGGCGCAGATGCTATATCTAGCAAGCTAAGTTCTGAGTTTGGTGTTTTTTTGGTGGATTTTCTTAATTACTGGCAACCTGATTTATTTTTTTATTAAGTCATAGAGATGGAGACCTATAATAATTATGCTGAAAATTTTATTTTGGTAACCTTAAATACATATGTCATCGCAAGACGTCATCTTGGCAGCATTTTTTGTCGCCAAAAAGAATCAGAGTTTGGCATGCTGGATTATATGGCAGGTGTGCCTCCTTATATCTTAATAATATCTGACAATGTCAAAAAGCTAGTATGACATAGATTATTTCGCATGAATGAGAATCATAAAGAAAGCCGAATTAGGTTAAATTATTTAACTGTTCTATAATTTTTAAAAATGATAAGGTCAATATCTGAGCTGGGACTTTACTCTTCAGTTTTCCACTCCGTAAAATAGAAGACCCAACTGAAAATTAGTATGCACGGTTCCTCAGTATACGGTGGTTTTCCATTGAGACTGGCGTCTACCTTCGACACATGCAAACGATGATAGATTTTCTTCACAATATTATGATAACCTTCACATGAGGAAATATTGTTTTTATGTTTGAACATTCGGATTTATATAAGAATGATTCTTGATTTAACTGTATTGAGCTACATATTCACATTACATTTCTGGCTCATTTATGCTGAGCAGCTAACCAGCTCTTATATTTAAAACATAGTAAAGTGACAAAGTTGGCATTCTTCTTCTATGCTTATTTATTCAACACTATGAAATAGAAGAGATTTCCGTCATTGTTTATAAAATAATGTCATATTTACAAAATCATTTAAAATTCGGTAAGTATATTTGTATATTTATTTCAATACTACGTTTACAATGATATTTAAACAGCTAAATAATCGCTGAACCCAAAAAATTTGAAATATATCGTGCTGTATCACTTAAATTAATTTAGGTGTATCTAATTTGATTAAACATATGTTCTACTTTTAGTCAACAAAAACATTTACCATAAACTTTTTTGCATACGCTTTCCATTGTTTCTATTACATTGTAAAAAAAGGTTTCTACAGAATCACTTGTATTTCAGTAAGCCTTTTGCTTTTAAGGAAATAATAACGGGATATATTAAGTCTTCTTTTGTATGATTGCTTAGCATATATGATGGAGATGGGATCCAGCCAGCCGAGATTACATCTCGTCATAAAATAATAAGTTTTCTCATTACCGCGTGTTGCTAAAAATAAAAGAGAAAAACCAGTTTTAAAGGAAAAATTAATCATATTTTTATCTAAAAAGCAGAACTTGTATATGAAGCGCATTTGTTCTTGCATCTTCTTATCTGCTCACTCCGCTAAAAAAAAAAATTAAACATGAAGTTCATCTTAGTGCAAAAGAATTGTTAACTTGATTGAAAGTCGTATTTATTTTAATTACATTGATGGCTCTTCGTTTTCTTAATGACTCACTTTTAAAGTAGTTTTCTATAATTCATAATTTTTAAAATATTTTAGTAACACTTATGAAGGCTATTACTTATTATACCCTGAATTACATTTGTTTTAACTTATTAACTTTATATATTTGTATCTGAAAAAAATGTTTACATGGACATACCAAAGAATATGTCTTCATAGAAAATATGTTTTTGCAGAGACATCGATAAGTGGTTGTAGAAAATTTCTTGGAGATTGGATAATACAAAATTTCTTTCAAATTAAGAGAAAGATTTACGCTGAGATATAAGAATACACATGATATTTATTGGAGTCTGATGCTGTTTAGCATTTAGAATAAAGATGTATTAAAAAAATACAAGCTTGGGTGTTGACTACATCATTAGATAATGAGTCAAAATATAAAAATGGTGTCCTTTTAAAAATTGTTAAAAAGTATATGAAATGTCTTTGTAAGATACTATGAGTACACATTCTTGGCCAGATCGGCGTCAAAGGAGGGTGTAAACCCAGGAGGAGATCTCACATCTAGTGAGATTTCTTACCTGGCAAAATCTAAATTCAATAAGCTTATGAAAATTCCTCCCAACCATCTATGGTACTTCGCTAAATGACCGGATGAGACCTTCCATCTGTGACCAAGATCTTATCAAATTGTCTTTTCCCGCTCTCTGAGTGGACACACGAGAAGAATTACCTTACAGCAGGACATTTCCAGACTGTCCTTGGTGTTCCGTCAATATGGCCTTCCCTGGACATATTTTAACCTGCATAAATTTTAAAAAGGAGGATGGCCTTCGGCACTCATCACATTTTACAGACATTTTAGATATTTTTGGTTAGATTTTTATAACTTATCTTAGGTTGTCTAGCTAGGCTAGACAACCTGAGATAAGTAACAACAACAACACTTTGTCAAAAAAGTAGACGGACACTAAAAATTTGTAAATGCAAAGCTCTTTGTTTCGAATATTCCTGTTTGAAATTATAAATTAGTCCTATAGTTGAAAGAAATCTCAGGTAAGGTAAAAATATTATTACCACCAGTTTATTTTTTAAAGTTGAATATATATATATATATATATATATATATATATATATATAGCCTTACATTGCCAAAAAAAATATACGGACAAACCGTTTAAAGTGCTTTTCTTTTGCTTTCATTGAAAATTTTTTTACAAATTTTTATAATTTGCTTATTTGATTAAGCTAGCTAGATCACATACATTTAAATATAAAGTTAATTTTATTACAAATTTTTCAAAATTTTACTCTTATAGTTATTTGAAGTTGACTGCCATGCCTCGAGAAATTCTTTTAACAGAATTTCAAAAAGGTCAAGCCATAGCCTACAGAAACGATGGAAAAACTATTCGAGAGATTGCATATATCTTAAGAATTGGTAAAAGTTCCATTGCAGACTTTCTGAAAAATTCTGATGCTCATGGAAAAAGGGAAAAAAACTGGAAGACACAAAAAAATAACGCCAAAAGAGCAAAGAAATCTTCTCCGAAAGATTAAAAAGAGAAGCATCCCGACAGGACAGTGTGAATCTGGACTTAGCTGAATCTGGACAAGACAGAAGGGGATCGAGTTTGCGAGGCTTAGTGCCAGAAGCTGAGGATTCTATAACTAATTTTGATACCTTCACTCGAAGATGGAAAATTCAAATCTACCATCCAACAGTCGCCACCTGCTTTGGTAGAAGAGCTACAGTACCATTCCTTGATGAGACGAGAAATACCGTCGGCACCCACTCTCTAAAATTGGCAGACAATACATCTCGTAGAAGATTTGTATGTCACCTTACCGTCAAATCTTATACATCTCTTTTACCGTCAATTTCTATACTATTCCTCTATATCCCAGTTCTCGACAGGACCATTGTCGGTGACACGCTGGTATTCCATCATTGGAATGTCGTCCGACACAATGGACATGATCCTCTTCAAGATCGACCAATTGGTTCAAGATCGACAAGCCGGCCCAGGATGGTACTCAAGCTATCGCTATCGTATACCAGCTTGCTCCTTTCATTCGCGGTCCTGGTACAAGACAGCATGAAGTGGAGTCAGTCTCCTACCACATTGCATGAGTGACATAGCTCTATAATCGGATACCCTCATTTATGAAGGTATTCCGGGACACGCCCGTGTTCTGTCGCTATTTAGGCAATGATAACATTTTCGAAAGCTCTTTTTTCGGACACTGTTTCAAAGAATCTGAAGGTCTGGCAACCAACGTCTTCCCTTTTCCATCTTAGCTGCCATACCCGCAGTTCTTCTTTATGCAGCACCTTAAGAAGGTGCGACCTTGGGTTGGCTCTGGGAAACTTGCAGTCTCCTTGGCCAGTTCATCTGCCCTTTCGTTTCCGAAAGTACCGACATGAGCACGTACATAGTGTAGATGTACCTCTCTGTCGCTAGTAGCTTCCCGGTAAGAGTCCTTTACCTTATGAGTCCTTAACCAAGATGTTGTGGTTATTTGAATCGGCCAGTGAGTAAAGGGAGGATAACGAATCACTGAATATGTGACAAATGCTGTTGCCCGGTCTAGCTTTGAGCCAATCCAGTGCTAGTCCCAGCGTCGATATTTCCACCTGAAAGGCAGAATTTTCGTCACCGAGAGATTGTCACTGTATGTGACAATCTCTTGCCCAAAGTAGAAGATGGTTTATTCTAAACCTATTTTGCCTTCAATGCCTGATCCATCAGTGAAGATTTCTAGACCCTCACCAATCGGCCTTTCACTATCAAAAAGTACACTGTTCCTTTCTGCTGGGTGACACTTCATAATGTCAACCCTCTGCTCAATATCTTCTGGCCGCAGATTTATCTCAAGAAGATATGTGGTTTGCGCTTTACTAATACCATGAGCTTTGCATATTCTATGCCTCCTTTTATATCTAGTGGTAGGACTCCTGCTATAACTTGTATAGCAGCCGTAGAAACAGTTCTGTATCATTTTGTGATTGCCATTAGTGCCGGTCTTTGCACACTTTGTAGGGGGCCACAGAAGGTTTTACATTCCAATCTGTGTCCCCATGCCCCTACACCGAAAAGAGTATTCTTTCAGTTCCGCTCATGTAAAGGCGTTTGAATAGTCCAGGCTCACGCCCGAACAAAACTCTCGCCATCCATTGAAGTGCCATTGTGACATTCACAATATTTTGCCTCACCTCCTTAAGATAGGAGTTGAAGGTGAGTGAGCTATCATATTTCACACCCAGGAATTTTAGCTCCAGCACGGACTTTGTGGAAATTCCATCCCTTCTGAAAACAGGCGGTCGCTTTAATTTGCCTCTTCTGGTGACCGTGAGGGCCACCATTTTGCTGGGATCGAATACCAGGATGTATGTCGTCCCCCATTTGCTGATTGTATCGAGGGCAACTTCCTCATTTTCTCGAGCTTTGCTCTTGAGTCACCATCTGCGACCAGCCAGCGAAGGAGATGAGCCTGTACCATTTGGAATGTTCATTCACAATGCGCTGTCTGCAACAATGTTCCAAAATAGTGATCCACTACATGACCCTTACGGTACTCCTCTGCTTCTGTCTTCCAAATAGGACTTTACCAACATATAGATATTGTGCTCACATTGTGCTTGACCGAGGAGGAACATGACACTTCTCCACACGCTATCAAAGGCACCTTGAACATCTATGGAAATCAGACTCACGTACTTACCTTGCTCCTGGAAGTACCGAATCGTATCATTGAGACACACGTGCGCCGTGTCACACGAACTACCCGGCCTAAAGCCATGTTGGGCAGGGTGAAGCGCCTGGAACTTCACCAAATGATGGTAAATCCTTTGTGTAAGAAGCTTGTCCAGTACTTAGCCTAAAATAGAGAGTAGACAAATCGGCCTATATGAACGCGCTTCAGACGTGTTCTTGCCCGGCTTCTTGAACAGATCCAGCTTGGCATGTTTCCAAGATCTTGGGAAATGCTTTAGATAAAGGCATGTATTGAAAAGGAGTACAAATATTCTGGGATTTCTCTCGAAAATAGTTTGCACCACCTCAGCCGAGATTTCTTCTAGTCCCGGAACCTTTTTCTTTGCCACGGATTTAACTACCGACCTTATTTACATTTTCGTGAAGGGCTGATCGTTATCTCCACTACAGTAGGAGTCTGCTAGTCTCCTCATACCTGATTGTTTGCTACTTTCTTGGTCCTTTTCATCTACCGGTAACAGTCTAGCTACTATTATTTTGACGGTTTCCTCCTCGTTGCTGCTCAGAGTTCTGTCAGGCAATTTGACGCTACTCAAAAGGTGTGCTTTTAACACCACTTCCAACTCCAATTTTGTATGGCAACGACCTCATATTGGATATTATTATATTTTGGCAGAATTTATCTCAGCTTGACTCTTTTTTCTTCAAGTATGAGTCGTTTATACTGGGCCGCAGATATGTTGTACAGCGTTTTTCTGGCTTTGCGCTCATAGGAGTCGGCACATTTCTGATACCTTCTCCTCAACGCTCGCGTTTAGCTCCGTAGCGTCGTCAATTCATCGTCCTACCATGTAACCAGCTTCTTAGCGGTCGTGCTAGTTCAAGGCCGAAGCCTTCTGTTGCAGATCTCCTGCAGTACCTTAGTAATGTCTGACACTACTTCATCTAGGTCTTAGCCTTCTTTTGCTGTTAATATCTTCTCGTTGAGATCAGGTGCTTTTTTATTGAAGTCTGCACCCAATCTCTGAAGGCGATACTTTCCTAGTCTTAGCTTACCAGTATTTTTACTCTTTAAAAAGTTTGGTACTAACTTGAAGGAGATGTAGTTGTGATCGCTAATGCAATTTTCAACTACTTTCCACGATGAGAAGGACGATTGTAGCAACCCGTCGTCACCGACAGATCGATTCAGCTCCTTCCATTCACAGTTTCAAAGGTCTCTCGATCCGGAGGTCGCATTATTTAATAATACGAGGTCATTTCGAATGAGAAATTCCACAAAGACTTCCCCTCGCTTTGTTCCCACTCTAAACGGACACTCGGGATTCCACAATTGATGCCTGGTGAAGTCTCCTCCTATGAGAACTCTCGTGTGGAACCGTATGATCTTTTCGAGAGTCTCTTGAAAACCATTTCTGGTGTTAGTAACGACAATCTCAGCCATTCCGTCTGTGATGTGAGCCACCGACCATGTCTGTGGAAAGACCGCAATCTCGCCGTTCACCAAATAGGGCTCCTGCAGGAGAAGGATGTCGGCCGAACCCAGTTCCAATTCCTTTAATATTTTCAGAATTGCAGCCCTAGATCCTACTTTGTTAATCTGCAAAATGCCATACTCATAACAGTTGAAGTATCAACCATAATTGGTACGTGTGCGAATACGCTCGTACTCCGTCTTGTACTGCAGGCAGCGCAGGTCAACCGCCTTGTTTCCACAACTTAGTTTCAGTTTGGACATTGCGTTCGCTCTGGGGCAGTTGACGCAGCGAGCCTCCTTCTTCTCACACTCTTTGAAGGAATGCTCGCCCCACACACGGTACAAATTTGTACCTTTTCCGGGCACTTAGATTGTAGGTGTCCGAATCTACAGCACTTGAAACACCTTGTGGGTTCAAGAATCTCCTTGCCCCGATGTTTCAGCCAACCGCAGCTGACCTTGCCCTTTTTCATCCATGCTTTAAACACATCCGGCGCCGTTTCCACCCTCCAATGTTTATCAGATCCTTTGCCTTTTAATTTAAAGACCATCTTTATGAGGCCTTCTGGGATCTCATTTTGGCACCCGAGGCCCTCATGGACCTCTTCCTCACCGTCCGTGTCCGGGAGGTCATACATCATAACTCTGGGCAGCCGCCATGTCGACTCCCGAGCCTCAACTTTTTCATTTAACAATTCTTTGATCTTTTCCCTCATGGTACTCAGATCTTTTGTGTCCTTTAGCTCAATGGCTACGCCATTATTGTTTAGTGACTTTAGTCCTTGAACTGCCACGCCCAGCTTTCTAGGGTCAATGGCCCGTTTCAATTCAGACTTGGCACCATCAGATGTCAAGTCACTACCCAGCTTTAGGTACATTAGGAGAGCACTGTTCTTCACTCTCCTTTTCCCCTTGCTCTTGGCTACAACGGCATAGGACTGGATTGGGCACTTTCCTGTGTTTCATTGAGCTGCTTGCGGCTTCTCATTAGAACTCTGCACCGTCTTCTTGGCGCTCTTCTGTCCGGTCGTTGTACTACTACGCCTGGCTTTCTTTTTTCTCGTTGTCACCTTTTGCCATTCGTTATTTGGAGCGGCCTCTTTATCCGTCTCCATAGTGTCAACCAACGAGTCCGTCTGGCACTCTGTCGAGACCAATAATGGCCTAGTTGTTAGACTCTTGGTTGGCGAGCCTTCACCTCTCACCGCAGTCAAGTGTGCGACAAGTGCATCTACGACACTTGTGTCGATCTTGAACTTCTTACATAGTTTCACGAATTCGCACTGAAAAGTACGTTTTTTAGTTCTTTTCTTAGATGGATTTTTCAAATATTTTATTTTCGAAGCCATAAATTCTTTTGGTAAACTGATTTTGAACACAATAATAAACGCTATATATTAGTGTCTTATCAGTTGTCACAATAAAAAGATAAAAGTTTTGAGCTTTGTTCAGCTCAGCTCCCAAACTTAATTGGTTACTTCCAGCGTACCACCTGGGCCGTGCCCGACACGGATCTGCCCCCTTTCCACGTTGCAATCTAGGGTAACCTGCAAAGCTTCCAGTAGTGTAGTCCGCCCTACTCTAACATGCCGTGAATCGCACGCTTCCAACAAGTCGAACCAACGTAGGGGCACAATCCTACGGTCCCTCAATCCATCGGAATGCCTAAACAGTCAAATTCGGAAAGGGGAGGATTTCTCGAGGGCCTCTAATCTCCCTTTCACTTGCACTCCTAATCGCACAGCATTGCGGGGTCGTTTCTCTTAAGCACGACCAAAAACAGCACGTCGTCACCACGCAGCTACTAATTTCCATGTCGCAGCGGTCAACAAGGTTTCTACTGACCAAGGGCAGGACACTAAACCTGAACTCCCAAGACTGGTACTCTCTCGCTTTAGCATTTAATCCAAACCGCATACTCCACTTTCACATATGCATTGATAGTTAGACACTTCCCTCAATCTTGTATTTTCATTTTTGTGCGGTGTATTTGACCCATGCCCCATATTACACAATACGCACCATTCACACACTTTACTTTAGTTTTGCTTTGCCAGTTAAAAGCTTTCAATATCTAACTTCCGCATAAGATCTCACATTCATTCCCTTTGATATTATTTAAGAACAATTTTATATTAAATATCACACATTCGTTGCCACGTTCATACTTTAATTTTATGAGTTTTCACACATTCATTGCCACAGTCTTTTTGGCTACCTTTGAAAACCTGCATAACACGAATCTACATGCCGGAAAAAGCACTAAACCACACTTCCCTGTCTCGTAGGACAGATATTCCCACTCCATATATATTCAAAATACTTTCCATGACTATTTCTCAAAAATTAACCGTAGAGGTCCGTGTCCCTTTCCGTTTTAAATCCCATATTTTGCGGAAAAGTCGGAAAATAGTAATTTTTAAGCATATTTGGTCTTTGGTCAGAAGACGATGCAATGATCCAGCTTCTCATTTTCAATATAAAACTCGAGTAACTCGCCGAAGAACTCAGTGGGAGGCTCTAAAAGTTTTGCTCCAAAGTGGTCTCAGTGTGCGAGGGTAGCCTGCCCCCAAACATCCTCCTCTCATGTTTTCTTCACAAGACAGCATTTAATTATGTGCAAAGAAGTAAACAGTTTCAATTTAAGAAACGAAAACACCATCATAAGTGGACTAAAAAAGATATTGCTGATTGACTGGAGTGGAGTACAAAATACATGTGCTAGACCAATGAATGGACATCTGTTATTTTCTCTGATGAGAAAAAGTTCAATTTAGATGGGCCAGATGGCTTTCAATATTATTGGCACTGTCTGAAACAAAAATAACAATACTACTCTTCTCGCTAAAAAGGAGGTGGAAGTTTGATGGTATGGTTTGTTGTTTGTTTCGGTGGTAGACCAAGTTTAGTTTTGAGAAAAGATAGACAAAATCACAAGGATTATATACAGCACACAGTTGGAAACAGAACTTCTATGATACGGATCCGATTAGGGAGGAGAAAACTTGATATATCAGCAAAACGGAAGCTTCCATTCATACAGCTCAAGGAATTAAAAAAATGATTCGATGACAATAACGTTCAAGTTTTGCCCTGGCCAGCTAAAAATACAGATCTCAATGTTGTCGAAAATGTTTGCGCTATGTTAATTGAACGTGTTTATTGTCAAGGAAGGCAATATGAAAATATCAAGAAATTCCAAGTATCTCTCGATTCAGTATGGAACACTTTTTGCCAAAAGGACATTTAAAAACTTTATGATTCAATGCCAAACCATGTGTTTGAACTAATACAGGCAGGTGGTAAGAAAAACTCTTATTAAAACTTTAAACTTCACACCCTTTTTATGAATGTGCGTCTACTTTTTTGACAACTTTATCAACAACATTTTGTATTTGTTAATATAAAGTTATGATAATTAATTCAAAGTCATCTGTTTTACAATATATTTTATTTGATTTTATATAATTATCCACGTATAAATATGCTGACAGTTTTTTGGGAAAAAATTTGTTCAATAAATGTTTTCATGAAGTTAAAGTGTAGTTTTGCATCATAGTGTATTATGCATACAAATTTCTCTTACTTTGTGAACATAAGAATCTAATCAATAATTTATTTTTTGAGTCACGTTTGTATTTTATCCATTACTATGCTATTGATCAGGAAATATTGATATGCGATGGATCAAAAAACAAAATAGTTTGCAGGGATAATACATACACTTGAATAGCTAGGGTTGATTTGACATTTCTTTTAAAAAGTATTGACATTTCTTTCAAAATGTAATTTTTTTACATGAATAATTCCAATTTAGCAAATTTTTTTTTTGAAAAAAATAAATTTACGCTCTGTTAAGCTATAAATATTTTTTATTGGAAGGATTGATTGATTGGAGTGATTGAAATATGGTGGTTGAATTTCATATAGTAATAATACAAAGTTAATGTATATATAATACCATTTAATATTATTTCGTTTCTACTCAATTTTAATTTGTTTTAATGGTATTGATGTTCATTATATGTTAGAATCAGAATAATCTTATTTAAATGGGCATCGGTCTTATGTTTAAGAGGTAGTGGGTTCCATACTTGAACTTGTTGAGTCTGAAAAAATCCATGCACGTACGGTTAGTAAAGTTTCATCTCAATGCTTTTGTGTATCAGTGAATGTAGAGATCAGATCCGAGGCAAATCTTGATGGTGACTGAAAATTATGAAGCAATTAGCTATGTTTTATCAGCAGAAAATGTAATACAATACAATTATAATATTCTGAAGAAATCAAATATGATAATATCAAATATGATAATCAATGTATGATAAGCATGTCGTTCCACGGCGAATAGCAAAAGCTGTTGAGGACTATTTTCATGCTTAAATCTTTAATAGTCAGGCAATATCATGTTTAGTTTTAGAATCTATTGTGACAAAATACCATTAAGAATGGTACTAGTGTATATATAAAATCTGTACATAAAATATAATTCTTCACTAATTTATAAACCGCTATAAATTGGATCATTGAAATACGTTTCGGGTTAACTATTTCTGTCAACAAGTCACTAAATGCAATCATTCACTTCGTATTTTACAATCATGGTCATGTGATTAAGTCGACATTGGAGACATTTTGGCCTCTTCCACTTCCCCCCACATCATATAATCTGAGTATCATAGGAATTCTACCAGTATGATCAATCGTTTTCACCATGAAGGTTGTGATTAACAAGGTATCGAAATTACTATCCTCCCGGCTTCAAAACGATCTTCACCAAGTTACCACAATCTAATTATTAAAAATACATTTCCTTTATGATCCTGTTTATATGTGTATGCACAAATTTCTGAAAGTGTTTTAAGTAGTTTCTACTGTGAAATTCAGTTGTGATTAGCTAGTTATTTAAACTGCTTCACATTACTAAGATTTTAGATTAAATTCTCAATTTTAAAGTATCACGTTATTACTACGTTATAAGTAACATAAGTAATTTACAATAAAAGTACATTCCTCTTACTTCTGTTGCTTAAGTATTAGTTTATTGATATTTTAATTAATGGTGCCTCCATATTACTAACTCTTCATTAATTCAAGAAGCGTTGAGAATACTAGGAAATCTCATCCTTAACCACTGAGTGGCGATCATTGGTATCGGCTAGTTCAAAATGAGAAATCCAGATGGATCAGCTATCTTTTCCTTTGACATGCAAGAGGAAACCAATTAGGCAACTTATCTGTTTTCATCAACCCAGATAACTTCTCTGGGGAAAATACTCCAGCTTTCACGCAGCCTACATCTCCGAGTCCGAACCGCCTCAGGGTTCAATGCACCAATAATACACGAGTGATCTCTTCTGTCGAACGCTGTCTTTTACGGAAGAAAGGAAGTAAGAGATATAAGGCAATGTACTTACGAGAGGACAGGGCAATTCGGAACCACGAAAGGTTGGGACCTTTCACCCACAGAGAATTGGAGCGAGACCGGGCCGACACCAAAGACAGAAGTTAAATCGCCCAGAACCGAGAAGTACAGAAATGAGCTCAAAAAGCAGTGACAACTAGGACGTGAGGGCGGGGTTGCAGAATTGTCGTGTAATTCGTCAGTGGAGAGGCTGCAAAGCAGCTCCTGTGTCGTCAAAAACTAAAATAGATCAGCCATAATTTTCGCAGCCGTAACTGTATTTTTAAATTTAAAAATATATCATATTCTCTATAAAAATTTTCACTGATATGATAAATTTTCACTGAATTCTCTATAAAAATCTCACTGATATTCGATGATCGTAAGCATATGGAATACAGGTTTTGAAATTTTCTTATCTACTTGAAGAGTAATCTATTAGATATACGGCTTTATAATTTACACAAAGAAAAAGAAAATAAAAAACTGTATTAAATTTCTTATTACTTATAAAAGATTTTAACTAAATAATCATCAATAATTTTAGAAACCGTAAATATATTCCTAAAGATTTTTCTAACTCAAACATGAAGGAATCTCTTTGAAAAAGAAAAAGGAACCTGACAAACAAAATTTTTTTCCACATAATTTTTACTGATTTTATGTAATCATAAATGTATACTATATAGATTTTGAAAATTTCTACTAGAATTATAATTTATTCAACATATTGTCTTATAATTTGTACAAATAAATAAAAGAAAATGAAACTCCATTAAACTTTCCATTTCTCATGCAAGACTTAAAATATACAATTAAGGATAAATCCTTCATTCGAAGCATTCGTAATTAAATAAAATGAATATAAAAATCTCTTATTTAGTAATTAAATCTAATGATAGTTGCTGAATTTTATTATTTTGCCGTTGTGGAACGGTTAAAATATATATATTGTTAAATAATTGATGCAAAATATTATTTTTTCTATTTGGTTAAATATCATTTGAATTAACAAACAAATTTAGAATATTATTAACAATAATGACTAAAATTAGCGTTATAAGTTTATTTATAATTATTAAATATAAAAAATGTGTAAAAATTCTTATATGAAATTATTTGAGAATGTACATAAAAACATACATATAAATACATAAAGCATGATTAGAAATATCATAGGAAAATTGAAAAATACGATAATACAAGGATCAATACAAAATTCCTATACTTTGCAAGACATTCAGCGCGAAAGCAACGTAAATAGAATTATTAAAATAATTAGTAGTAAATTTTTATAAAATTAATCAAATAATAAATGGAGAATAATAAATGAAAATATGAAATATAGTGAACAGAGATAGAACTTGTGTTCAATAGATAGTTTAAAATTTAAAAGTAACGTAGAATAAAATGAATTTTTTTTAAATGTGTTTTTTCTGAAAAAGCTAATCATGTTAGTACCATTTTCTTTTTACTCTAGGTTTCTTTTAAATTTTAAACTATCTATTAAACATTTCTTATCTTATATCATCAGTTTCATCTGTTTACTATATTTCGTATTTTCATTTTGTTTTTCTCCGTTTAATATTTGATTTGATTAATTTTATAAAAATTTACTATTAAATATATATATATATATATATATACTGGCCATTAAAATTGCTACACCAAGAAGCCGACATGCTTCAGACGTGAAATTTATACGAAAGGAAGAAGGTGCTGTGATATGCAAATAATTAGCTTTTCAGCGCATTCAGACAAAGCAAGCGCCATTAGCGACACCTACATTGTGTTTAAATGAGGAAATTGTTCAGCCGTTCCTCATACACAAATTGCATTTGAACGTTGCTGCCTGGTGAAAAGTTGTTGTGATGCCTCGTGTAAGAAGGAGAAATGCGTACCAGCACGTTTCTGACTTTGATAAAGGTGGAATTGTAGCGTACCGGGATTGCGGTTTATCTTATCGCAGCATTTCTGCTTGCGTCGGTCGAGATCCAATGACTGTTAGCAGAATATGGAATCGATGGCTTCAGGACGGTAATACGGAACGCCATGCGGGATCTCAACGGCCACCTATCACTAGTAGCCGAGAAGACAAGCATGGTCGTAATGGATCGTGCAACCACGTCACGAGCCATGAATCAGGTAACGGGGTCGTTTGGAAGACAACAAGTGTCTGCACGAACAGTTCGACGACGTTTGCAGCAGCATGGACTCTCTGCTCGGAAACCATGTCTGGGGCTTCCCTTGACGCTGCGTCATAGACAAGAGCGTTTTAAATGGTGTCATCAACAATGAACCTGGGCGCACTAATGGCGAGACGTCATCTTTTCAGATGAATCCAGGTTCTGCGTACAGCATCATGATGGTCGCATCCTTGTTTGGCGGCAACGTGGTGAACGCACACTGGCAGCGTGCATTCGTCATCGTCATACTGGCCCATCACCCGGCGTGATGGTATGAGGTGCCATTGGATACACGTCTCACTCACCTCTTGTTCGCATTGACGGTGCTTTGAACAGTGCACATTACATTTCTAGTGTGTTACGACCCGTGGCTCTACCCTTTATTCGAGCCCTGCGAAACCCTACGTTTCAGCAGGATAATGCCCGACCGCATGTTGCGTGTATTGTACGGACTTTCCTTGATACGGAACATGTTAGGCTGTTGCCCTGGCCAGCACGTTCTCCAGATCTTTCACCAATAGAAAACGTCTGGTCAATGGTTGCCGACTGGCTCGTCACCAAACGCCAGTCACTACGGTTGATGAACTGTGGCATCGTGTTGAAGCTGCATGGGCATCTGTACCTGTACATGCAATCCAATCTCTGTTTGACTCAATGCCCAGGCGTATAACTGCTGTTATTACTGCCAGAGGTGGTTGTTCTGGGTACTGATTTCTCAGGATCTATCCAGCTAAATTTTTTGAAAATTTAATCACTTGTTATATTTCTAGTATAATATATTTGTCCAATAAATATCATTTTGTTATTTTCATTTCTTCCTGGTGTAGCAATTTTAATGGCCAGTAGTGTATATATATATATCTGTGTGTGTTGATATCATCGATACTACAAAATAATCAAATTACATTAATATTTGAAAATAAAATAATTAATTCTTTAAAAAATTATTAAATATTTTTTATTAACTTTCTCACAGTAAATCAATGAAAATTTAAAACAAATTAATAACTTTTAATAAATAAGAAAATATTTTGATCATACGTATAAAAATTTTCAATCTTAAAATTTAAAAATAAAGGAAATATGTCAAGAATTATCTTTGTTTCTTCATTTGAAATAAATCATTATGTGTATAACATAATGTTTTTATTTGAGTATAAAAGGAAATAAGAGTTTTTTGGAGTAATTAAAGGTCGCCCCATAATAGAGATAAATGCTTACAAATATTATCAAGTAATAGAAACAAATCTAAACAATGACACACGAATCAGAAACATTTCTATTGAAGACTAGCTCTGGTTACAATGTAAAGACGCAATCACAAATATCAATCACTGAAAAAAAGTTGGAAATAGGATGAAAGTAAGAACACATTTGATATTAAAAAAGTTATTATTTTTCATCTTTATTCACCAATTGGAAAGACCGCCAATTATTTGGAGCTTTTTTTAAATAAATTATTATGGGACATTTTTTTTAAGTAATTTAATATTTTTCCTATAGCTATAAAGTTCTCATTCTACTCTAGATAATATTGAAAATTGGTTTGTGAACCACAATTTTATACCAGTAGTAGGCCCGAGTCAATGGCTATACTGAAAATCTTAAATGGCCATAACTGCCAGTTCAAACATCTATACTGTTTGAAAATTTTCTATAGTCCCAATAGTCTTCTATGCCATTCATACCAAGACATTTGCAGGCATGTATTGCTCGTACTGGTCGATGCCTGTACGACCGACTGATCATTGAGAAGCGAGAGAGTGGTTGAGCAGTTGATCCATCATTTTGTTCTTTGTATGTGTTTTGTTTGTGTTCTCTATTTCATTCTGTATTTTTATCTTTTTTTTCCTTGGTGCCACTCATCGGAAATAAAAAATATTGAAAATCTTCGTGATTTCAATATTACTTCAAGTAAAATGGTGTATTATATGCGAGTCAAATACGTAAAATTTTCTGGCTTTTGTATTATTATTAACTAATTCGAAGAGAATCTTATTGACTTCTATCAAAAGAACCTTCATCAATAATGATTGAACTGTTATCTGTGCAATGGATGGCATTGAACTTAATCACAATCACTGTTGAACAGTAAGAACAGGTTGTTGTGTTTTAGTTTTCTGAGTGCCGGTTTATTAATGGAGTGCTTGAAAGTTCTCCTGCCTTTCATCCTGAGTTCTAGTGGCTACACTGCTTCTAATTCAGACCAACGAAGTGAAACATTATTTGCCGTGGCCAATACTCGGAAAAGCGAGCACGTTCTCCTTTGCTGGGTTGCAGGAGGTCTGTGGACTGAGAACGTGTCCACGTTCATCTGTGACATCCAAAGTCCTTCCGCTGGTGTGGATATAGAGGTGCCTGCTCAGGTGTGATCTCCTCACCTGGTTCAGAATCAGAGGCGCTGAGTGACGAGAGCGAGTGGGATTCGCCTCCATGCATCGTGTCTTTCCCCCTGCGAAACATTAATACAGTCTTCTATTCATGAAGAGCTCTTTCAATGATCAAGAGAGAGTGGATGTTCAAATGATTTACAAGGTCCTTCAGCTGTTATGGTATTTGCTTGACTTGTTGAAAACAAACCAATTTTATTTATTACTTTATAAGAACCCTGTAAATTTCACTAATAGGACAAAAAAGTTGCATGACAGTTTTCATTATAATAGGTGACCTTTGTTACAAAAAGTGTTGCTTTAAAAATTAGTGTTAACTCAAGAATTCGATGGAAAATCTCAAAAGAAATGGGCAGCGTTTACATCTTCATAATTTGGCATAAATGTGATTGTTATGACTTGGTGCTTAGACCCGTAAGCTCACATCATATCTGCCAATACAAGTGCCATATAAGTGATCAGAATTGTACAGAATGTACTGTAAGGCAGTTATAAATAATTTTAGACACAAAAAAAGATATTGTCACACTTGAATATTCATTTCTATTGGTATCATATTCCATTTTTGATTTTACCATTTGCTTGCTGACCTTCTTAACGAAAAAAAAAATGATTTTCATTTAGCTCAGGCATTTCCTGTTAATAACAGATAGAATGAAAGGATCTTATCGCGTTGTGACGTGAAAATAAATAAACCATAATACAGCTTTCGCTATATAAATACATTATTGACATTTTAAATTCATGGTCTTATTACACATATGAAACACTCGCTCAAATTTTGAAAAAGCTATTATTAGCAAATATATATTCCAAAAAGTGTTTCAATATGTTTAAATTCTGAAGAAAAAACTTTAAATATTTGTCATTTATTTTATTTATTTATTATTTTTAATAGAGGAGAAAGTCGCCAAAATGTGAGACAACAAAATTATGATTTTATTTTGGAAAACAAAAATTAAATACATTTGAGAACCACTTTCAGCGTAAATTATAAAAGTCTTACTTAAATTCAAAAAATTCTAATTTCTTAATTTTTACCTGTGTCCGTGTGAACTTTTGCGTATATATCTTTCCAATAATTTTTTTAAAAAAAGTAATCAGAAATCAACTGTTATTATTTTTACACCAAACTTTAGGTTATTATTTTTTAAACATGCGAATTTTCTTAAAACTATTGTAGAAAATTTTATCCAAGTATTTTTTGCGTTAAAGGAGTTCAATAATTCCTACCACATTATAAATATCTTCCATTTAAAATAAAATGTACTGGAGTTTATGCATGAATTGAGTTTAGCTCATATGTTCGGGTTCTTCATCAGCATATCAATATGTCTCTAAGAATTTCAGAACCGATATAATCTTCTATTAATGGCTGATTAAAAACCAGATAGGTTGCTCTGTCTTAAAAGTAACAAATATAAATCAAATCAAAAAATTTTTCACTGGCCGTCATTGCTGACGGCTTGTTGGTCGGTTAACAGCAATTTACCTGACAGCTAACCCACGAAATATTGGTATCCGCCAATCAGCAAGTCGTAATTCATGAGCTTCCAACATACAAAAACGAACCCATCACGTAACTCGCGGAACACGAAAACGCGAAGTGTGTGTATATGCAGCAAACAGCCGACCGTAAAATTAGTGTTACAAATTAAAAATAAAACGTACCCTCCCTGCCAGACCGAAAAACACTTCATGCGCACGCTTTTCCTCCGAGAGAGATGTTGCCAAAACAAAATAAATAAAAACTGGAAAAAGAATTAGTTGGAAGGAAAGCAAGCCTTCGTGTTTCCCACCCATTCTTCTGAGCTACGATCGCCATGGGAGCTTAACCCTTTGAGCCCATTAAGGGGAAGCAAGTAAGAGATGAAGATAAAAAAAGAAAAAAAACATAAATAAATAAAAAAAATCTTACTAGAAGTTTGCTGCTTAAAAAATCTTAAATAAAAAAAGCGGAAGTGTGAAGAATAGTGGTCGAAGTCTCGTAAAGTGGACCGGAGTAAACATACTAGCTGGTGAATTTACGTTTCGAATGCTTTCGTACGTTTATTTTTCTTGAATGAATTCGTGACGTATGCGATTGTAAATGAAATGAATGAAATGGCTTTAACCAATCGTAATTCACATTTCAAATTAAACGAGTTCTCAGAAAATTGTTCTAGTTCAAGCAGCAAAACAATTATTTCGAGAGAAAATAAATCTACAATTTTTTCAGAGGTAATTGGAAGAAGGATTACTTTAAAAAAAAAAAATGCTTTTTTCGAATAAATGGATTGTGAAGAAAAGTCGGAATTATATATATATATGTATAACTTCCCTAGCTTTATATGTCATAAACAAATTTAGAAAAACATAACAATTTATTTATTTTGTTTATAAGTAAACAATATTTTATAAAACATTTATGAATGATGAAATACTTATTGCCATCTTTAATCTTTTATTTATATTATTTATTACACACATTATTTATTTCATAAAAAAATAAACATATGTAAAAAATAACGATTAAGATGCTTCAAAATGTCTTTTGATATTTGTTTCGAATACTAATTTGTGAAAATCAATATTATTTTTATGTGCATCATACAATCAATACAAGTTGAGAGACAGATTCATTATGATTCTAAGATATTTATTTTTCAAATTAATCTTTAAATTAATTTTCAATTAAATCTGAGAACATACAGATTTAATTTCTGTTAGAACGTGTCATCGTGTAAGTCATACTTTACTTGTTGACTTAAACTTTTATTAGAAGAATCTTCATTGATGTATCCATATTAAGTAATGAAATACATCTGGAAGAGCATCCACCTAAACAGACGCGTACAATGACATAAAAATTTTTGCGTCCATATGTCACCGTTCAACAGAGATTTAACCATGAAACTTTCATTGCAAAAGAATTAAGTCTGCCCACTTAACTACAATGAGCGCAATAGAAGATGTTTTATACAATATTTATAAAATACTTGTGGAAATGAACACAGGGATTTTGCGTTCGGCTGACTAGCTAACCGCGCGCGGGACATATGCTTCGCCCCCGAGATACCTCGGTCACGAAAACAGATATAGACACTGTAGACCTTGGGCACATGGGGTTGTCAGGCCACTGAGAGAGATATGTCAAACAAAATCTTTTCAGCCTTATCTTATTGGAAGAACATTAACAGCCACAATTTATACATATTATACCTGATTTATATTGAAAACACTGTATAATGTTTTTGATATATGCTACTTAAAAAGAGCTTTTTATTTTATCTCAAAGCTTTAGTTACAAAAATATTTTACGTCAGTAACTGTTATTAAATTCCAAATCTTTGTTTAAACTTATTATACATGTATATATAATTTAATTTTAAAGAATATATTAATTTGTATCAGATTAAAATGTTTTTAATTCTGTTACAATGTCTTCGATTATTGAAGGCAGTGTATACCGAAGCGCCTAATCTGCTGTGGGATCGAGAGTCCAGAAGGCTGAAGGCGTTCTCCCTTCGGACAATCGAACCGATTTCTTCGAGGCCGGATGTGACTCCCGAGGTATGCGCGCAACGCCTCGCGAAAGCTCATGGACAATGCCTCTTAATCGTTCCCTCCATCTCGCTTCCTGTTTTTTGGTGTGTCGCAAATGTTCCGTCGAGGAAAAGTATGCCTTTATTTTTGGTGGAAATTATTGCGGATAGTACTGCCACGTGAAACATATATTTTTTCTAAAACAAAATTCATTTGCGTTCGTGGCTGTATTCAAGGTCTGATTCTAGAGCAGGAAATAATTTGCGTTTGCCTAACACTGAGTTCGAGAGTATTGAATAATCTTTATGATATATGATAAAATTAAATTATTTTTTGGGAAATCCCTTATTTTTGTAGATTATATTTTATCTTTTGATTTACTGAAATGGAACCAACTTATTACGTTTGTTAAACTCAATGAATTGATTCCATTTTCCATTGAAGTAACGAATGTATTTTTTTAATCTATGATTGATTATGTTCTAAATTATACTTTTAAACTTAGTCCTTTCAAATCAAAGACAACCCACAGAAATCAGAATGCTACAGTTTTTAAATTTAAAAGGAAAATAAAAATTCATTTTTTGACATATTTTCCAGATAGGCATCAAAGAAATTTGATTAGTTTTCTAGATGTAAATCTGATCTTAATCATGTTTTAACGTTGATCATAGGGAAATAGCAACACTTTTAGATGTGGAAAGATTTTAGGGTGTAAAATAATTTATGGAGCTTTATATATATTTTTTATTATATCTAATTTTGATTTGACGAATTTAGTCATTGATAGAATTCGATATATGTCTGCTAAAACTTGTTCAAAGCTTATCACTGTTAAATAAAACATTGATATATAAAATTTTTGACAGTTTGTTTAAAAATGAATGTAATCTTGCATTCATTGCATGAAACACAGTAAAATATAAAAAAATATTTAATTGCTACTTATAAAAGCGTAAATGTCCAATATATATATAAATGAAAAAAGTGAGGTTTTAACTACTGCATTAAATAGCAATGAGCTTTTTATTTATTGCATAGATTCGTGACTATTCAGCAATTTTTATTTTTTACTGATTTATAAAATATTTGTGCACCTTTAATTATTGTTGAAACATTCCTTTGTGTCTTATGTATATAAATCCTTAACTTAAATAATTCTGCAAAATTGAAACTAAATCAGTAAATTTTTTCAATATTTAAAAGAACATTTTATATGTGTTAAATTCTAATTTTTATCTGAATTTCAGGACTTATCGGTTCGGTGTAATGCCTTTCGTGTGTGTGTGGTCTAGCAAAATATTTAACCATACATATTGACGATAAAATTTGATTTTGTGGTAACTTTTGCATTTCAAGTGTTATAACTAGCTTAGTAATAGGGTTGCTATTTTGTTAGTCTCATTTTGGCCCCTATCTTGGTGTCAAAAAAGTATCGCCAAAAAAACAAGGGCTACCCGTGTGTAAACTTTTACCTGGATAGAATATGTAAAAATCTATTTTATTTTTCATTCATTTATGTTGTATATTTTAAATCTAGAAATAAAACCTTACTCAATAATGTGGTATCCTGTGTAAAACATTTTTATTTAACGAAAAGTTACCTTGTTTGAGATGAATAGCCTTCTTTAGAGATTATTACTGATAAATATCGTGTGAAGTTATGTAACATTTTATAACAATAATGACATTAGAAATAAGAATTTAAATTAATCAAAAACCGCAGTCAAACAAATAATCTTATTGAAAAAATGGATTTATTGTGCATTTCAGGAGTATAATATCCTTTTCGTTTTGGAGCACTATATTTGACTCAATAAGTATTCTTCAGAGCAGATAAGATTTCATTAAGTTTTAGCAGGAAACAACACTTAGGCTTCATTAAAAATCACTCCAAATATATAGATTTAAAATTAATTTAAACAGCCTATATATGTAGAAAAGGCAGTTATTTTCCGTAAACCTCTTAATTTCATTTTTCTAAAATTCTAAAAGGATTGTTTAAAATGAGTGGTAGCTTACATATAGACGATTGGACAAGAAGCTTTTATTTTTTAGAACGATGAAAATAAGGTAGAATTTATATATTCTGCAACATCAACTGTAAAAACTGAACATTTTATAAGCTTGATTGATAATTCTAAAAGGACTATTTAAAACTAGTGGTAGTTTACATATAGCCAATTGGCCATGAGGCTTTCATTTTTTAGAACGATGAAAATAAGGAAGAATTTATATATTCTGCAACGTCAACTGTAAAAACTGATCATTTTATAAGCTTGATTTAAAAACAACAAAGTAATATGAGAATATTCACTTTTTAGTGGGAGATGTTAAAAGTTGACGAGCTTATCAGAAAATTAAATACTTTATAAACATTGATTCAATAAATTCGGCTTACATTTCATTCTCTTGAAGATCGTTTTAGTTAAAGTCGTTTGCTAGTGTAGTGGACACTCATTCCTCGGGAAACATTTGACCTTCCTTTAAGGTCAAGTATCGCCAGAAAACAGTACATCTGTGTTCGATGTCCTCGGCTGTATCAGTTCTACCTGCTGATGGACATTCTGATATCAAAGTCAGTCGAGTGGAAAATTTTGCTTACGGTCTCTTACAGGTGGGCCTGATTCAAATCTGGGAGATGATCTCGCATCATTAAAGCATACGCCACCCCGTTCTACTGCGACAGGCCATAATGAGGCAGCCCAATGGGAAATTACGGGCTGAATTATCAATCTGACGAAAGCGTAAACTATGCGATGCAAAGGACTGATTGGGCTTGACCTTGATGAAGCGTAATTTCGAAAGCTAAGTCTGATGCCACACGCGTACGTTTGCGCAGCCAAGCGAGGCCGGTTTGATAGGACGGCGCCGTTCAACTGCCAGTATTTGTGGATTTTGAAGGGATTTCCCAACAACAGACCAGATTACTGAAATACTGTAAATATTCAATTAGCATAATTTGTTATCAGTTATTAGATGTAAATATTAATTGAGTTATAAGCCAGTTTAAACTTATCGTCATGATATTTTAAGGTATTTATTGTTAAAATTTTATTTTTGCTGTAATCAATTCTCTATTATCAATTTGGAAAGGATACTCACTTTTTCATTAATACTTTTCAAACTGACTCGACTAACTGGTTTGGTTTTCTTGCCGTCCTACTGTCACTATTACCAAATAGAGACTAGTTTGACCGCGAGACTTACAGTTAAAAGATAATTACTTCAAGCTTTTATACTCAAGTATGGAATCATACTTAAAAGCTATTGAATTGCAAGGCTTGTCCCTCAGTATTCAGTTGCCGGTAGCTACTGACTCTTATAAGAGCAATAAAGCTTAAAAAAAAATATTTGTAGATTTTAGTGTAAAAAAAGAGAGATAGGAAAAGAGAAAGGGAGAGAGAGAAAATAAAGAGAGAGCGAGAGAGAAATTAAAAGCGGTAGTAATATTTCCTGATTATACAAAAATCGTTATATTTATAAATTTTTTTTACTCAAGTAAAGATTTTAATGCAGTTAATAAGAACATAATTTTGTAAATACGACAGAGAATTTCGGGATAGGTGTATGTTCTACTATATGTAAATAAAACTTCCATATGCAGATTTATTTTTATCGAGATTTTTATTCTTTTTAAAAAGTCTATAAGGCAGAACCTATAAGAATATATCTTTGTATTCATACAAATATCGGTATAATAATGTAATCTCATAAAATGAAAGTAAAATTATCATATATTCTTGTTGGAATGCATAATTATTACCATGCATTCTATACGTTGTAGCCATAACTGCAGCATCAAGTTTCTCTTTTGATGCAGCACAGAAATGATCACGGAAGCATCATTGATGTTGCATCTTTGGCAGTTGCTGTTTGCTTATGCACCGTTTTAAGAAAGGCGGCACACTGTTTTCATAATTCTCAAATGCAATATGTAATCAATATTTGCGTTTTCAACGAATCGCTAAAACATATTTCAAAGGCATTACGGAGTTTTCGTTCATAAAGAATTTCTCTCTGTAAAAGAAAGTCGGTAATTTTCTATTATACCCCCGCTTTTAATCCTAGCATATCTCTTACGGAGAAGCGAAGAAACGTGCAACAATTGTTGTAACGGAAGAGCAAAACGTCCTAAATTACTGTCGTAAATATTCTATTTGCATGCATCGTGTATTGTCCAAAAGCTCATTCATTTTTAGAAACTATTAAAAAACAATACAAACATTTTATATTTAGATTTTATAAACTAGATAATTATCGGTTAATAATAAAACTTATTTAAACGATAATCTTTATATCTGGTGGAAACTATTTAGAAATCACATCGGAGATCAATTGCTTATACATAATATAACTTTTTAAATGAAATAAAATAAAATTTATCTGTATTTGGCTGTGTTTTTTGCCCTTGTGACCATAAAGCTCCTTTTAACCGAGAAAATGATCACCAAGCAATCTTTTGCAGCAACAATCTTTAGCTCTATTCAGCATTTAGCTTGTTTACCATTGTTTGTCACTTTTTAATCAAAATTTGCCTAAAAAAAATTCGAATCATATATATTGGATTTAAAATAAAATTGTGAGCCAGATAATCATCGTATTTAAGTTATATTATTTTCGCTTCTCCGTAAGAAACATGCTATTTCTTTAGGGGGTATAATGGAAAAGTACCGAAAGTTATGCATAACAGTTCAAAAAATTATCATTATCACTTGAAGTTTTTAAATAAGATTTGTACAATGCAGCTTATATTTAATAAAAATACAGTAAGCCAATTTTCAAAGTTATATTTCATTTAAAATTATAAATTACAATTTTTTCCATTATATAAATTAAAGAAATTAATTTAGAAAGTAATCGTGATAAATAAATATTTAATTAACCTCTAATAGATATGTAAAATACAATTTTTAAAAAGATTTAGAAGTATTTCCCGGTTATACTCTTTAAAATACTACATTTTTAATGACATTACACTTTTGACACCACATAGTGGGCTGCAAAACAGATGGAAACAGTTTTCTCAAGCATCCAGTATATAAATTGTTTTCAATGAAAATTTTTCCTGATGTTGTCCCGTATTAACGTACTGAAATGGAGAAAACCCCGTAAATTCTCAAGCACTTTCCTCAGTGCGCAAAAAGCAAAAACAAAACATCTTTCACCCGTTGTTCAACAAAAGCCAGAATTGAATTTGGAACTTCTCACTCCAAGGACATTGCTCTTCAACAATACCATGTTACCCTGTGACTCAAAACTTATTCATTTTCAATGACCTGTGACTCAAGACTTATTCATTTTCAAACGAAATAATAAAGTTTCTTTCACTTTAATGCAAATTTTTAACAGCAAAAGTTGAAGGGAAAAAGTGTATGCCGAAAAAATAATTTTTTTAAATATTTTTTATGCTTTAAAGGCACTAATAAAAAACTACTGAATGAACTCAATCAAATTTTTTACAAGCCAACTGAACTAGATTAGCTGCGTCAAAGTATATAATTAATATGCACCTTAAGTGTTTTTGCATCAGCATATATCCTTGTATCTGGTACTGAGTTGGGCTCAAGGAACTGAGGCACTGAGTTGGAGGCAGCTGGGTTGGAGGGAGTCTTAGTAATTTACAAGCAGAGATCAAGCAGAAGATTTTTAATACTTGACCTGTAACCCCCAGAAATATCATTTCACTTGAAGGATATTGCGACCACGACATATTTAACATCCCAGGGAACACAACAGACCTTCTGTTAATCCAGATTCAAATTCACTACCTTCCAATAACGAAAATGACTTCCTGATCAACCAGATCACTTTGGCCCTGCGTCGAAAGTTCAACAAGCTATAATAATTAGGAAAATCTACATTTAGATTTTGTGTTGGAAAAAGGAAATTACTTTCCAAACACACTAATAATAAAGACTATCCAATAGGACAGATGAAATCCATTTCAAGAAGATTTTAGGAAATGTTAAAACTTACATTTTAGATTCCAAACCTTCTTAATTCACATTCGTTTGTAGTAATAATTATTAAACTACATTATTATATCTTGAATTAGATTTCCTTAAATTATTGATCAGAAATAGAAGAAAAGATAAGTGAAAAATGCTAAATATAGATTAACATTCTATTAAATTATTAGAACAAATCATATTATATTATACATTATCGTTTGGAATAGAAAACCCCAGGTAGTGAATTTATATCAAAATCTTCTGAAATTTAACTTTTCAAAAATCAATTTGTAAAAACCTGAAGTGCAGACAAATTTTACTGAAGGCTTTGAATTTTTATCAATATCATTAAAACTGATTTATAAAAATATTGAATATCAAATTTAATGAGCAAAATATTTAAATCCCAAATCAGCTGTGCAAATATTCAATTCATTATTTGAAAAGACACATACATAAAAATCATATGTCTTAGAATTTGCATTATATATTTTTAATGAATGACTCATTACATTTGTAAATACCTTTCATTATATTTGTTCTTGTTTGATGTCTGAAGACTGAAAAACACTTGCAAAATGATCTTATCTGTGATAATTCCTTCAAAAATTTAATCCCAAATTTGAAAATTATCTCGTATAGTTAAACACTGTCATTTGTTATAATCAATACATTTTTTATCATAATGGATTATAATAAAATAAGATGTTTTCTGTCATTTCAAGCAATGTTTTTTTCTCTACACCTTCATTTGTGCTGATGTTTGTGTGAAAATATGTTTCAAAAATATACTTCTACAATTTATGAATAATAATATTCCACATAATATCTTATTTTTATTATTGGTGATTCTCCGTGAAATTTTTTCGAATTTATATGAATTGCAGTATTCCTAAACTATATTTAGCAAAACAAATCTCTATCTAAAAGGCACATAATATTTCTCTGATATTTTCCAATAGTTACGAAATTTCGAATAATAACGAATCTGTCCTTATTGTTCCGTCTTTATTAAATAAGATTAAAAGATAAAATTATAACAGACATTTAATCATAAAAGATTAAATTTTTGTGATTTAACATTTTTCTTTTATTTTGTAACTTCCTTTAATACAGTTTAATGTGTAACCAGTTTTTTTTCCTTCTACCATTATCATTATTTAATTAATATAAAAAATTACTTGCTTCGTATTTTTTTAGACCAGAATAAAAAATTTACTTATAAAGGAAACTTAATCCCCAAAAAATAAATATTTTTTAGGAGAGAATTTTTTTTCAGTTAAAATTATATTCCCTTAGTTTCCTATGCAAGTATATTTGAATAATTTAATATTATTCTGGTATTTTATTATTTTAATATCATTGTCGATATCTAAAGATTATATAGGCCAATATATTGATTATCAATCTTGATAAAGTTACGTTGATGAGTATCAGTGACAAATTAAATTGATATTTCTATTTAGAGAATGAATTCCTAAATTGCGGGAATTATCTGGCATATAATATTGCAATAAGGTAAAATTGATAATCTAATATTATTCAATTTCAAGGATATTGTGATGTCTATAGATTATTATTTTAATTAAAACCATTGATACCATATCATAACTTATTTCCTTACAGAAATTATAAGCAAGTGATTCAATATTGTTGATTGATTTAATTAGAAATTGGATGGATGAAATGAATTTAAGCTATTAAATATTAGAAATAAATTATAGTGGGATTATTATTCACAGATTTAAGATTGATGACTTTTAAAAACTATGACAATAATCAATGTTACAATATGAAAACATTAAATTGATGATTTCATTTTACTTTTTTCAGTCTGCTTTAGTTATGCTGAAGTCTGTGGGGGCAAAAAAGCCCTTTTATAGTTATTTTCATTATAATCGACTCTCGCATAAGTTTTGTAACCGGTTGATAACACATATTAATCTTTGAGGCCATATTTTTTCCACTTAGTACTCTTTGGTAATTCAATAAGGAAATATATTTCAAGTAGTTGACCTAATAAATCAAAAACGTTTTAGTAGTAAATATCCTTCTGTAGTGATTTTTACAACTGCGTTATTATTACATTTTCGAATCCCGTAACTGTCAGCACCCTCAATGATTGTAGCATTGTCCCGAAAAGAAAATAATTAACCGCCAATTTTACAGCCAAATGCTTGCAGAGACGAGAAAAAGAAACGAACAATTCCGAGATTCATGTTCACGTATTCGTAATTCTCTCATTGCTTTCTGGCCATTTCTTTTACGACTCGATTGAGATACGAAATCTTCCATCCGCAAGCAAGTCCCAAGCAATAATTTCTGAGACAGACGGATGTTTTTTAATTACTCGTTTATTACCTGCCTTCATTATAGAGAGTCTTTTGTTCTTAGGACCTAATTTCCAAAACTTGCCACTAGAGGGAGAAAGCAGCGCTGGAGTTCCAAATGTCATTCTCGCGTGACAAGAAGCTCTGCCGTTAAAACGACATTAAGAGGCTCCTCTTTCTACTCCATCAGTAGATGAGGTGGCGAGATAATGCGACACACTGAAGGTTTGCGTTGTTCTCATCTTGGATGCTCTTCTTTTAACGCCTGTGATTTCTTAAGACATTCATGCAGTTATTCCGAAGTTTTTTTTAAGGTTCATGTATTTGTGTATTTTAAACTTCTTAACTATCTGAAGTTTGATCTTCTGCAGATATCTGATAATTTCCACCCCGTTTCTTGTCTGGTGCTGAAAGGGAATATAATTAACTAAGATAACACTTCCATTTAAACTTAAATTTGTCTAGTTTTCATACATGAGTCTTATACAAAGTTTCTTTTAATAACATCAGTAATAACATGCCAAAAATTAATTACATGATAAAAGTTAATAACATGCCAAAAATCAATGACATACCAAAAAATAATAACATGCCAAAAACTAATAATATGCCAAAAATTATAACCGTTGATATTTAGCTTCAAGAACTGCTGATAAGAGAATTCAATCTCAGTTCTTGATAAATAAGTGACATCTTAATCTACTGTCCGGGCATTCAAAATAAATAAATATCTTGTTTTGGAAAGCGCTGCTGTCTGGACGGTTGTATATCTAATTAACAACCGAAGAATCTCGTACTAAGGTAGTTTTATGTAAGCTATGTATTTAGTTTGACTTCTATCTAATTGCGTGACATCAAAGTTTTGTAAGGAGGTGGAATCCATCACCTCTGGAAACGAGACTCAAAATCTTAACGGGGAGGAGTTCACCTTATTAGGCAGAAACAAGTGGTCTGAAGAAAGATTTTCCCAAAATATATTACTTAACAGGAATTTCACAAACTCTTTAACTTACCCAAAGTATTACAAAAAGTTCTGATCAAAACTTCAAAGTTATTTTAAATAAATTGTGTGATAAATCAAAAAAGATGCTTATTTGTCTGTCATCAGTCTTCGAATATGCAGAATCAAGTTTTGAATATGCAGAAAAAAATAACTAGCGTTACTGCTAAATTTATCATACTTTAATAAATAAATATATACAAAGCGTTTTTTTACTTTTAATCCCCTAACACTATGAGTTAAAATTATTTTGAAATTTCGACATAATTTCATATTTGCTAAAACTATGAAACATCTTTGCTAACTGCTATGAATTTGCTATAACTATGAACATTTGCTAAAACAATGAAATGTAAAATGGTGTGCGCAAATTAACAAAATAATATTAAAAACACACATTAATTTTTTTATGAATTATATTATTATATTATAAAAATCTTAAATTTATATAAATAAATTTTTGCGAAAGTCTTTAAGGATAACTTTTTTAGACTGAGATTTTTAGAACAGAAATAATAAATCTAAAATGTATTCTAAATAATCCAAAATGTATAAATAAATTTAATTTAATAAATTAATTAAGTATTAATACTTTAAGTAAGAATAAAATTTATACAAATTAATCGATATGTGTTTTATCTTATATATATTATAAAATAATTAAGCATTTGTCAACAATAAATAAACCTATATTGTAAAATTAATACTGGTAAAAATTATATCATCCGCAGTTTTAAACGTTATAAATGTCCATATAAATAAAAGTAAAAGACAAATGAATAATTCATTTTAGTTGTGATAATTTACAATTAATTTGATGCCTGCTGAAATATTGAAATAAGTACAAAAAATATATAAAAAATATTTAATTTATTAAAAATTTTTAATAATTTAAATATTTTTTATAAGTCAATCAACAAATGACGTACACAACTGAAAGAACGTTGAATCAGTAATTACAAAATAATGTTACTAATTATGTTTTCACATTTTTATTAAAATGAAAAATGCTCTAGATTACTAATGAAGCCTAAAAATATCTAATTATTTACATTAGTAGAGTTATAAAAAATGCATATAAGGATATAAAAATAAAAATCGTTTCTTGCCTCTAAAAGCATATCGGAAAAACAATGGAAATGAATGGATTATTAAATCACTTTTTCCATTCATTTTTCTCAAATGCATTGTTAACACTTGTCATTATTCAATTGCAATTTATGATACACATCAACCGATTTATAAAATTTCGCCATTTATTTTATCTGATTAAATCTCGAAAATAGTGTCACAAAGAAACATCATTTGTACAATGTAATTTAAAAACTATTTATAGGTTTTCATTTTAAAAAAATGGAATAAATTTTCACATGATACAATGTGTTATGAGTTTTATATATACCTAATTGAAGATGTGTAATGTAATTGCTAATTTAATAAAATTAAGTAGAATGTTTATTATAATAAATTATTAGATATTTTAAGGGTTTGCAAATGTTATTGTATAAAACAAATTTGTTAATTTAAAGTATAAAAATCATAGCATATTTGTTTAGAATGTGTTAAATTAAAAACTTTGGTACAATCTCGGTACATGGGGCTGGTTTGGTGTGGAAAATAAAATTTAATTTCATAAATATTTATTATTTCATTTTAATACCATTAAGGAAATTCCATGAATACCCTACAAAACCAGCACCAGGTACAAAAAGAAACTAATTTAAATTCTTAATTTTTCTGATTAAATTAATTTTGTATTTTTTAATTTAAAATATGTTTCAATATAGGTCTTCTAAACAAAATTCTTTTTACATGGAATATTAAAAAAAGTGTTCGTATAGAATTGTAAAAACATTTCAGGCATAATTTAAAAAAAATTCAAATAGAAGTTTAAAAGAAATTTTCGAAAATAATTCGAAAAGATATTTTCAAAAAGAATTCCACAAGAAATTTTTGAACAGAATCTTAAAATAGTCTGCGAAATTCTTTAAAAAATATAAAAGATTCTCTAAGATTCAAATATTACCCAACTTTCAATCAAATTCCCTGCACTTCGAAATTCAAACGCTCATGGAATCAAAAGTAACTAATGTAGTGCGCATTTATAAGAATCAGTAATCTGCACATTTGGCGTCTTAGCGATAATAAGAGTTTGTGAAAAACATCAAATAATATCATTGTACGAATTGGGCACAAAAAGTGATTAAGCAATATATACATGTACTTAAATCAAATTCTCCAAAGCGAGCCATTGTTACTTCTTGCATTTGAAGAGCAATGTTTCCTAGTTAATGTTTTATATTTCTTTAAAATTTTAAATTTTACTTATAATGAATTAAGGAATCAGAAATCATATGTGTAGTTTCTGAAATAAAGTTAATGTGACTGATAATAAGGTAATAATTATTTTAATTTGGTTTGATTTGGTACTTTGTCTTGGATTATATAAATTCAGATCTTTCTTTTGCCTTAGCTGTAGTAAGTAATTCTAATGCATATGATTTCTTAAGGTGTGCTGACCACTGAAAAGAATTTTATAGTAGCTTAATATATGAAATAAAAAAAAATTTGTTAAGCACTCGGACCACCCTGCTGAAATAGGAATTCAATATTCACAACTCATTGTTCAACAGTTGATGAAAACTAACATGGAATGCTTTCCTTCAAAAAGCATAATTTTATCAATTTCGAATTAGGAATTTTTTAATCCTAGACTTGATTAGTACGTGCGTGTAATGCATTTATCGCTTTAAAGAAGACTATCCACAAGAGTAGGACAGAATCAAGCTACATATTTGTGTCATTTGCCAGAAATTTTCTTTCTGTAAAAATACTTATCAGATATTAAGTTATATTCAATATGTGTTGCATACGAAAAACATTGAACATTCACGGCAGCTGTTCTCAGCACGAGAGTTTATGAAATTGATAAATTTCTCCCTTCCTCATATATTGGTCAAAAGACTAAGAATTGAACTCTTAACCCATCTTTTTGAAATACATCGCACCATAATGTTTTTCTAATTTGCGTCAATTTTGAATTAGAGGAACATATTTAGTATTTTAATGATTATCTTTAGTGCTAATGGAAAAACAATTTTGTAAAAAAAAAATATTTCCCAATGATGACACTTAAGTTAAAAATACGCGTCCTTTATTTATAATTTAAGAATTCATCGAAAACAGTGACTCTTTGAAAAATATTAAAGGTCAAAAAATTATTAATCAAAATTGTCTCACAATCTAATTCGCGCGACGGTACTTTTAATCAGTATGTGAGATCTGTGTTCTTCATTTAAATCGAAATTTTTAATGAAGTCATCATATCACAGTTGGCAATATTTATCACTTGAAATGTTTTTTTGTCAACTGGTCTATAGCAATTAGAGTATTTAATATTTCAAATCGAAAATTATTCTATGAATCACAGAAATTACTTCTAGCCAATTATTCTAAAATATATTTGGCACAGATGCCATATAATCCAATATACCAAATTTTGAATATTTTTGGTGAAGAAATGTTGTCAAGATGACGTATTGTGACGTGCGCGGTGACGTCAATACTAGGGTTGCCAAAATAAAATTTTCTGCATAATTCTAATTCTTATAGGTCTCGATACCTATAACGTAATAAAAACGAGGTTGCCAGCTACATAATAAAATCTGCCAAAAATTCATCAAACTCAGAATTTGGCTTCCTGGATTATACTTCTGTAACATCTGTGCTTTTTATTTTTAAAAAATTGTGTGTATTTATATTGTCTATTGAATACACTTCACACAAACATTCATACAACATCATACAACATAAATACATTTTATAGTAATTAAAAAATAAGAAAGCGCATCATGAAATAAGGAAAAAAAAATCACACTTTGTTTTTTATATTTAACTGATATTTCACCTTCCTGGTGCTGCAGTTCTCTTCGTATAAGCGATACTTTTTAAATACTCATATATATAAGATTTAATTAGCAATAAAATAAAATTTCTATGATTATTTTAAAATTATATTTATAAATTCTCTTTATAAGGCATTAATGAAAAGTAATTTTAATAAAATAATAAATTAGTTATATTTGAATATAAATATGAATATGATATCATAATTTAATAAAAGACAGTGTCATTTACTAAAAAAAAAACATTTTACACTCAATGATTTGTCTATAAGTTAAGAAATCTTTAATTCACTTATATTAATCAAATTTCAACGATGCTGAAAGTATCTGGCATCTAACTTTCTTTGCATTATTGAAATATTCTACGACGTGATCAAGAACATGTCATGAAATCATTAATATCAACGAAAATTATTTTTTTAATTGAAAACTTTGTTAGCTTTTCGATTTGGAATAATTTGACTGCAAAAGTGTGAGGGAAGCTCTGAAATTCATCAAACACATCATTTCTTTATTGCTGTTGCATATCATTTCGCTCCTTCGCAATACGATTCCATTTGCTTTATTTGATCTGTTACGATTGGCAACAATCTGTTGCAAATGATGATGGATTACTGGCAGATCTGTTCCATCGATCAAACCGCTCCACTCCCTCGTCTGAAATCCGGCCGTCGATGACTTGGCCTGAATGCGATATTTCTTTTATTAAGGAAATGTATGCGGTCGAAAACAAGGTCTCTAATCAATCAAGTTTAGAACAGATCATTGATTAGAGAATGCAAAATGCAAGGCGATTTTTAACGGAGGTGTAAATAACGAGATGTAAACAGGAAAAAGGAGATAAAATGAATTCGGGCGATGTTTTTCTCCATTTTTACTTATCGAAATTTCTAAAAGTTAAACCCAGATTTAATGAGCTTAAGAGTATTCTTCTTAGCATTTTATTTATAGGATCACTTAAACTATTTTGCCAAGTTCAAGTAAAACAACAAGTGGCAGTTAGTTGAACAGATTTTGGAAGTACTTTTTCGCGCATGATACAGATTTCTGAAATCATGATAAATGTTTTTATGGCATGAAAAAACTTTTGAGACTATAAGCCTTTTGCATATGGGGATTAAATGTATTTCACCTCATGTGATGATTTACAAGAAAAAAATTTCAAAATATATTTCTGATGTTTAAGTAAAAAAGTACTTATGATCATTTTATTGACCAACATTTTGTTAATATCGTGATAAGTTTTGTTTTATAAAATTGCAATAAGAATTGTTTCAGGATATCCCGATAGAAGATTTTTGACTGTCCATGTGATAATTATTACTCAATTCCATTGCATATATAATGTATAATGAGAGTAAAAATCCTAAAAAAGATTTTTGAAACAAAGTAAAATCACGTAGTATTAATACTTCTTTAACCGACCTGGTATTCAGAAAAATGAAAATGTTTCCCATTCCTCATGCTTGTTAAATTATCTATCTCATTTGATTATTATTTTTCCTCAACCCCCAGAGTAATGTCCTGTTATTTAGTGTCTTATACAAATGTCAGTGTGTACATTTGGAATAGAACATTACCATCCATGGTATCTATAAAGTACATTAAATATTGGGTTCCTTTTCCAAAATAATGGGTTTTATATTAACTTCTATTCTTTTTTTTTACTTTTCCTTTGGGTTTAATAAAGTAACTGATAACTAACTACGGTTTTTTTCTACAAAATTAAATTTTTATTTTATCAAGAAATATGATATTGCATTAGAGGTTCGATTCAAAATCCAGTACCTCATATTCTTAAAAACATAGCACTTCATTAAGAGGATGCAATTTCATAGTAATGAATTAGATTTGCCAATTTAGAAGAAACATTTCTTCAATATCTGACTCTGTCTTTTGAACGATATTTTTTATATACAGTGGGTGATCGGTTAAGGAACATAAGCATTTAAAAGACTAAGTTCACTATCCGATTTGTTTGTTAACCGATTATAGATTTACCGTTTACCGATTTAGATTTTTTGTGAAGTAAATTAATTGGTTTTGGAGACCCTAAAAATTAAATTAGAAAAGGTACATAATATGTTAGAAACTATATTAAAAAAATACATGCATATAGTCTTGCATATTAACCAGCCCATTTTTTGTTTAAAGGTATTAAAGTTCATGTCGACTGGTTTTTCTCCTTTTTTAAGACTTTTCGCAAGTAATTTCACTCAAGTAATTTATAGCATTGTTGTTCTAAAGATCCTTAACCTTACTGATATCAGTTTGGTTTGGGTGACACATAGGGAATAATTTTATTTTATCATTATGACATAGGGAATCATTTACAGCAATTAAGTATTTTATTACTTACTCATATCTTAATACAATGAAATTTTGTATTAAACCTTTACTTTTGTTGAGGATATATTCTATTTCGTATTCCATACATTATTTTAAGTATCTTATATTGATTTAATTTTCATACAATTTATATAATATAGGATTTTATTGAAATAATATATAAAAATAATGTAGATAATAGTGAAGTAAATCATCTGAATAAGTTGATAAAGTTTTGAAAATGTGTGATCTCATGGAAGTAATAAACAAATAAGAAATATTGTCTCAATATATTTTTCGTTGCTAATTATTTACAATTTATTCACTGTTACACGATACTGGATGGTATAAATAGCGCATCGTTCATCACTTATTGAAATTTTCTTATTTGAATTTCTAATATTAAAATTAATTTACAATATTAAATCATTTTTACGTTTTTTTAAGATGCAAAAGAATTTTATAAAATTAATTTTATAAATAACTTAACTTTTATGACATGTTTGCTTCTTTTTTTATTTGCAAAGCAAGACACATTCTATAATATAGTAAACAATCTAATCTAAATGATAAAAGTCAAACAATAAAATAAATATTTTGCATTTCATTTTTAAACATTCAAATCTTTTTCTATTTAAAAAATGACATTTAAAACAGAAGTATTAACTGAAGTATGACTAAATTTTTCTTCTTAATATTGTAATAATGTGCATTTCTTATTTGATAACTTGAACTATTAAAAGAAGTTCTTAAATATTTTATGCATTTTTTCATCGCAATTTCTGTTATTTTTATTTGTCGACTTTTTTTTTTCATTTAATGAAATAAATCTATCTTTCTCTAAAATGTTTGAGGAATGACGAATTTATATTTTATTTTTTTAATTGTTTATATTTTTCCTTTTAAAATTCCTCAATGAAGCCATCTAAAAATAAAATCCTTAAGTATTTTAATTCAAATTGTCATAGTTTAATGAAAAAAAAAGAAAAAAAAAACGATATTATTTGTAGAGTAAAATGACAAACATAAATGTAAAATATAAAAAAAGTGAATAAATTTATATGATTTTCGTTTAACAAGAAACATTCACTTGAAAGGAAGTTATTCAGTTAATAATACATAAAGGAAAACACTACCTTTCTTATTTGTAACTAAATGATTATAGCTAGTAAGCTTACTATTTTTCGAAAGCACTTTTTTACATAAAGAAAGGATGAGGAGGGCATCTGGTTACCAGGTTGGTTAGATTGTTAGTTCTTATTATCTGAATGTAGTGATTTCAAATCCCCACCCAAATGAAGATCCGACGTGTTCGTTATTAGCTAGGGCACATTAAATATTTCGTGGCCGAAATATCCTCCTTGTGGAACGATATCCCTGAAGGTGGCAAGCCGAGTTTGGGGTCTCTTGCTTGGTCCCTGCTCCAAAATTGCGAAAATCCACTATTGTGCAACGACATAAATAAAGAGGAATTTTCGAGCATAAAAAACGTTTACAAAAAAAAAAAAAAAAAAAAAAAAAAAATATTCAATTAATGATTACTAGGAAAAGTTTTTACAGCTCAGTAATTTAAAGCCATTTTTTAAATTTCATTTTATTATTGTAGCAAACTGTTAAAATCAAAACTTAATTATTTTTCACACGAAATTGCATACAATTTTTTCATACGCATATTACATGATAAATAATAATTTATACTTCTTGTAACTATTAATAAACTATTTTATATTTTATTTTTCATACTACTTTCAAAACTAGAGTATAATAAATTAAAAAAAATAATAATAACTAATTGAAGATCATAAAAGTTGTGACAAAAATTTAATTATTTCGATTTCTTTAAGACAATTATGAACAAAAATAAGACATAAAATGTATGTGTCAATAAAAATTGATAAAGAAATATAATTTTATGGATTTAAAAAATTGATATAAATAATGAAAATGTGATCCAATAAATTATTTATGTGCCACTCTGTGTGTGTGTGTGTGAGAAATGTATATTTCATATTTTTCACTTCCTAAAAATCATTCAAGTTTATTGTTATTAAATATCTTTTAATTAGAAAATTTATCAAATATTTGATTTATGCACCATTTTTACAGACATTTCAAATTAATTATCAAAAAGTCTCAAATAAACTAAAATGAATACCAAACTATTTTATCTTCTAATCTATCTAATTTTCTGGTTAATAGGATCATAAAATATTTGATCTTTAGTTATAACCAAAAACTTAACAAATAGTTTTGTAGAAATTATCATTACTGTCACTTTTTAAACATTTATCTTTAATTCCTGTAAAATACGAAGCATTTTCTAGCAATAAAAAAAAAGATTCTAGCAAATGCTTAAATATAACATAGAAATAACTTGGATCATCAAAATCTACTAAAAGTTAATAATGTATTTTATTTTTAAACTAGTAATGCAAACATAAATAAATTACATTTGAATTTTTTAAATGCAGGTATCGTTTCTAACAAACAGCTTCTTAGAAGAAAGTACTATTTTTGACATCTCCAATTCTTTAAAATGTGTAACATTTCCAGCAATATTAAAGTTACAAAAACAGGTAAATAAAAATAAAATTACACATTAAAACTCAATTATATTATTAGTTTTAGTACGTAGCTACAGAAAGACCAACAAAATCTAAAAAATAAAAATTAGGTATAACATTACTTGAAAAAAGTAGGAGGACATTCATATTTTTATAAATTATGTTTTACATTTTAGCGCAATTAATGTAAATTTTTTATTTCATTAAACTAATTTTTATTTTCTTTTTAGTAAATGAGTTTTATCTACCACATAAAAAATACTATAAAATAGTACTTTAGGTTTTTGGTCAGTTTGAAACTTGAAGGACACCTGTCAAAATGTTTTACTTTTAAAACATGTAGTAGTTATAAGTATCTTAAATACATTGTTCTTTTAATCTGTCCTACATTCAAAAGATTTATTTTGTTGAACAAATCCTCAATTTTTGCTCAATTTATATGCCTTGGTGTAAATATGTATTGAATTTCAAAGAGACCAAATTGTGGCATGTGAAGATGTGGGCAAAAGTGCAAGAATTTTCAAGGCAACTACACAATCATTCCAAACTCTGTTTCTAATTAATTCAAAAATGCAAAATTTCAGAGAAAAGCAAACATTGGCAGACCTAAAAAATTCATAACTACGTGATCAAACAAAAATTCTTAAGGAACTTTTAAAAAACGCATCTAGAGTCACACATGTAACCAGAAGAACACTTTCAAATTCGTAAAAAGATCGGATACGTTTATATTCAAGAAAAGAAAGCACCATCTTAAATGGAACGAAAGGCACATTCAACGCCGGCTACTGGGGACCAAAAAACACATGTCTTGGAACTCTGAATGGACTTCAGTTATTTTTTCTCATTAGAAAATTCAATTTAAATGGCTCAGAGTGTTGTCAGTATTACTGGCACTGTCTGGATACACGAAAAGAAACTTATTCTACCATTCAGTTAGGAGGAAGCAGTTTAATGGTTTGGATAGCAGTTGGCTGGAAATGGTGGAAAGAGAAATCTAGAGTTTCTGAATGGACATTCAAATTTTAAAATCATAGCTTCTTCCCTATGGCACTGAGCCAGAAGGAGAAAGTCGGATATTTCAGCAATACGGAGCATCCATTCACAAGTTGGTTTGAAACAAATAGTTTTCGGGTTTTGCCATAGCCTGCAAAAAGTTCAGTATGGTTCAAATTGATGGTGCTAAACTGTCCGGCTCCAGAGGCAAGCAATGTAATTCTTTAATCGCATTTCGAGAAGATTTGAACTGTGTTTCAGACTATTTTTGTCGAACAGAAATTCAATACTATATGATACAATAAAATCTTTGAAGTAATTAAAACAAATAGTAGAAGAATTTCATATTAACAAGACTTTTATTTTCATTATTTAGAACTGTCTTTTTTTTCACACAGTATGATATGAATGAAATTAATTTTTAATTGTAATAAGCAAATATTTTTTTTAATTTCATGTTACAGATCTGATTGTTCATAAGTATCTAAAAGTGGTGTAGTGAAATTATTTTGTAAAATTTCAAAGTTCTTCTCTTATTTGAAAAAAATCTAGTGTCCAGAATAATCTATTATTATAGACATTTTTTAAAAACATACATATTTGCATTCTATAAATATACCAACAATAAAAATACTATCGAAATAAAAAATATTAACTGCTTTATTTGTCTATATATTTCATTAGAATAAAAAAATCTACAACATATAAATTACAAATTTGCACCTTATGAAGTTATTATTATGTATATATTATGTAACGAAATCATATTTACGAAACTTAAACTCAAATACGATTTTTTTATATTTTTATAAATAGCTTCACACATAGAAGAAAGTACTATTGCTATTAAATCTTAAATATATTCATTTTTACATTGTTAAATATGAGAAATTTTTTATTAATATAAGAAATTTTAAGGTTAGATACTTAAATCATTAGAAATAACGAAATCTACTAAACAAAAATTATGAATTTATGCTTTTTTTAAATATTGATTATACATTGTGCAAAGAAATCTTATTTACACACATCTTAAAATTTTATTTAAATATTTTCAATCCCTCTTCCGATTTCACAATAAAAAATGACAATATTCTTGACTTACGATTGAGTTAAAATTAAATTAAATTCTTTACACTAAATAAAATTTTTTTTACCTACTTAAAAACATGAATATATAATATGCTTCTTATAATTATTAGTATTTGAAATAGTTATATCTATTAAAATGAATCTATGCGCTAAGATTTTTCCTTAACTTAATGTGAATCTATTTTATCACAATTTTATATCAATTTTTATTAAAGTTGATTAAAAATTGTTAAATTTGAAGTAATGATAATAAAAACCAATAAAATTTCTTTATTACCTATTAAATTTAAAATTATAAGAATCAAATGTGAAAAGATAGTTTTGTTAAAAAAAGAATTCTTTCCGTGAATCCTCCTTTCCTGATCAATTATTTTTGTGTTCACATCAATTCTTAGTTGAACATCATATAAAGTCACATATGTGTAATAAAAGTAAATAGATGTTCCAAATAATTTTAAATTTGCTTATCAATACTATTTGCATAATATCAGTTTCATGGGTTTAACTTCAGATAATTTGTATCTTCATTGATTTATTTCATGATATTATCTGATATATTAATATAATAAGAGAAATCAAGCAATTATCGCTTTATTAACAACCAAGCAAAAAACTTCATAAATATAAGGAGAAAATTACTTGATAAACTAAATAAATCAATATTTCAAACAATGCTTTCTCCTCTTATTTTTGATATTCCGTGTTTTTACAAATAGTATGTTTAAAAACTATATTAATAAGATAATAGTTTCAGACTGATCGCAACAATCTTTTCGTTATTAACATTGGATTACGTGGTTTCAACCAGCCATAAAACAGTATACCAACAATAGTTAGGATTTTAATATGAATATTATAGAGAGTGATAATAAGCGGGTTCGATAATCCATCTGTTAGTTATTAGTCGAAATATCGTTTTCAAAGTGGATACACTTTGAAAACGACATTTCGACTAATAACTAACAGATCGATAGGTGGATACACTTCAAAGTATATCCACTTATTAATAGCTTAATGTTCTTAAGTTAGATTTTAAAATATTATCAAAATCTACATTGAAAAGGAAATTTTGATTGTCAACTAAGGAAAAGGTAATACGAATTTTTTGCTACGATAATTATGTTATCGGTACAAATAGGTTAGTGTAAAATTATTCCTTAGAAAGCTTAGAATTAGCAAAGTGCGATTTCGTATTGATTTAGTGTTATTTACAAACAAGGGCAGTTACAATAAATTAAGATGAAAAATTTAAAAATGCATTATTTATCTGCAGAATATCGAAAGTTTTATGTTATACATTGTTAATGTTATGTACTAATAATAGTATTAAATTAATAGTGATCTGAGAAATAAGACTGAAATGAAATCTATAAAAATCATAAGTAAAACATACATCCAATTCTCTATCCATTGTAGAGTGGACGAAATCACTGAAAGAAAAGAAACAATTGTTCCACCTTCATTAGAAGAAGACGGTGCCGATAACCATGCTTTCAGCAGCTGGAATCGAGAAGTGGGGATGGAAATCAGAAAGAAAAAAAAGAAAAGAAAGAATTTCCCTTTTATTATCATTGTTTTGTTTATTTTCTGTTGATGCTTTTTTATCACGGTGATCATTCCAGCCGATGATGATTGCACTTGCAGCCAGCAGTCGAAAAGAAATCATCAGAAGCTGTAACCGATAATTCAATCAGACATTTGTACGCCTGTAAGTCTGCGCTAGGGCTACTGGTCATACGAAGGGCAAGAAACATTAATAAATAAATGGTTGGAAGCATTAGTTTCGCTTCTTTTTTTTTTAACCCAAGGGCTTGTAATTGGTCACGACTGTTCTCGCTTGCCATCCCCCTCTACCCTTCCCGATGATTCCCATTTTTTTCAGCTTCCTCCCCTTACCCCCGAGGGATGGAGCTCGGGGGTCAAAAGGCAACCTCACTATTTAAATCAAAAGGCCAAACGACGAATGAATGATAAGTAAGCAAGATTCAATTTGGCGATTGCACTGCCCGAATCACTTTTGAAGCAGAGCTCCACAGTTGGATTAAGACATTCACTTCCCCAGTTCATAAAAGTCATCCTTATTTGCTTTGTAAAATAATTTTATCGACTCAATTTTTCTTAAAAGGCTCCTATTGATTTGTAACAGTTTGCAATTGAAGATGCAATAGAATGATGTAACCTATAATATATTAAGATGTCATGAGACATCTATTAACATCGTGTAGAACTTTTTCCTTAAATTACGGCGATTCTGAGTGGTATTGATGAACAAAGTCATTAGTCAACCAACAGATATATCCATCTTATTTCTTCTATTTAAGGGATATTCATTTTTTTACATTTCTGTATATTTTTCTTCTAAATTTTTTATACTGTCTAAGCCTTCGAATCTAAATTCTAATATTAATGTAGTACAATAAGAGACGTGTTAAAACATTTTATAATTACCATAAAATGTTCTATCAATGCCCAAATGTTTTTCAGTAATGAGGATCGTTATCTTATCACTCATGAAAATTGAAACTGCAACCAATGGGTGATATAAACCATTTTAACTATGAATGTCTAATTTCCAGATCTCACCAGGAAGGAAATATTTGCAAAAACTTATTTACTTTTTATTATTTTTCAAGATACATTGAAAAAGAATCTTATTTGATGATACAAGGGAACATAACATTCAAAATAGAAGCAAACAAAATTTTTACATCAATCCCATTTTTATATTTCTGTTAATTTCAAAATTAAGGGAGTGGATCCTCTGGTGATGCTATCTATCGGAAGAGTGTTAGAGCAAAGTCATACTTTCACTTTCGTGGTACTCTGGTTTCGAAAAACGAAACCTACAGTCTTAAATTCGCGCATAGCCATTGGAAGAGTGAGCTTGGCTTGCCCAAGTGTCATAAGTAACAGCAACATATTTCTCTGTTAATAATAAAATCTTCAAACCATCCATCAATTATATAATGGTGATTACTGTTTCCTTGCAACTCATCATGACTCCCTACAAGTCAGCAATAGCGTCCAGACTGACTACAATTGCTAATCTATAATGTTGAAATTCCATCAAATTATGAATTAGCAAATAAAGATCTCATTAATGAAGAATTTTTTATTGAGTTAAATAAATTTTATGGATCATATCCTAAATATATTCGAGAAGAATCACAATTGGTGAAACGAGGCACCATATACTTCTCTGGAATAACTCTGGCTAATCATAAATGATTTTGGCTTGGTACATAAAGCATTGTTAGCCTGTAGCTTGTAAAAGTAGCCCATATTCTAATTTATCCTCCACTATCTTAAGCATGGCCTTTAGAGTTACATACAAAAGTAAACAATAATAAAACAGGCAATTAATAATTAAACTAGAACAAAACAGGCAATTAATGTCCTCATGAGGTTTACAGCGCATTCGGATCCTATTTTTAATATTCACCAACAAATATTAGAACTCGATTGTTTGGAGGTGAAAATTGTGTTCGATATTAACGTTGGTAAAAATAGGTAATCGTTAAAATAGTTAGAAATATTTTATATTTATTTAATTTTTCAAATATTATTAAGAAATTCTTTCATCATTATAAAGTATCTTCTTAACAATTTATGGATAATTTTGAAATAATAAATTAGCTTTAATGTGGCTTCCGCAGACTTTATAAAAAATAGTTACAATAAAATAAGAAAGCCGCAATTAGATAACGTGGCACTCATAGTTGCGATTATATGCAAAAAGGAAACAGGCAGTTCACTTAGGGGGGGCTTGATTTAATTCCCATTTTAATCATTTTTGTATGAGAAATATCTATGTAACACTGCTATGCTATAAAATTAAATTACAGATATTCATGTAATTTTTAGTGAACAAAATTCTTACAAAAGTTAATTTCAAATAATCATTAACATTGAGACACGCTTTAAAATAAGTGGATTTAATATTGCATTATTTAAAATTCTCTCTGATATTTAGAATTGAATGTATTGATTGTGATTCAATACATATTAATCCAATCTTTAACATAGCAAAATCTAACGAAATGGATTTAAAGCGTAAATTATTTGGAAAATTAGAATTATTTAATAAATTTAACTTTTTGTGCCAATTTAATCAAGTAATGCTACAAAGAAACAATAAAAAAAACAAATCATAGCTATTTTTTATCTGAGTAAATCCCTATTTGATTAGTCATATCATTCGCTGCTCACAATTCCTCAAAATTATGTGATCGAATCAGAATAAGTAAATTAACATTCAGGTAAAAAAAATTGACATCATTCATCATAAGAAAATCTCATCCTTTTCAAATTATTAACTGTATATAAAATAAATTTTACTGAAAGAAATAATGAAAGTAACCTTTTATGACACTAATTAATTGACAATTGAATGATAATTTAATATGTTTATCCCATGCTTAATATGAATTTTCTCACCAAAAACTCATTGCTCATTACGTACATAATTACTTTAAATATACTTATTTCATTTATATTTGAAATTTATATTTTCTTTAACAATATTCTTACCAACAATAAGCAGCCTGAAACAATATCTCGATATAGTATCCGATTCAACAGACTGTGAGTTCGATTGCCACCTCGGGAATGGTTGCTTAAAATGGTTAGGAATTCCTTTAAATTGTGAGCCCAATTTACTTATTGTTCCCCCTCAAATGAAATCCAAATTACATTCATAGTAACTAAGTTTAAAAGGTAGCTGGTTTGATACATAACGCTGCGGAGGACCATCATATGAAGAAGGAATATATACAAACACATTTTGAATTTGGTTATATGACTATAATTAGAAGGTACGAGGTGGTTGTTAAATTTTATGGTTTTGATTGGGAGAAATACGCAGCAATAGAGGAATGCAATAAAACATATGGTGGGAACGATGTCTTTATTAAATTCAAAAAGTAACGGGTTTGATTCCGGAACCACTTAAACTGTCCTGTAAAGAGACTGTTGTATCTTAAATTTTGATAAGATCTTAATATCTCTCCTCTGGTGTGGAGTGAAAGTTTTGAGCAAAATGTGCCACCACAGATATTAGTCTCATTGATTCCGGAACCACTTAAACTGTCCTGTAAAGAGACTGATGTATCTTAAATTTTGATAAGATCTTAATATCTCTCCTCTGGTGTGGAGTGAAAGTTTTGAGCGAAATGTGCCACCACAGATATTAGTCTCATTGATTCCGGAACCACTTAAACTGTCCTGTAAAGAGACTGATGTATCTTAAATTTTGATAAGATCTTAATATCTCTCCTCTGGTGTGGAGTGAAAGTTTTGAGCGAAATGTGCCACCACAGATATTAGTCTCATCGCTTGACAATGGTTTAAAATCGTGAAACAATGTATGCATATCCCAAAATAATCCGTTAAAAATAAATAAAATAGAATAAAATAATTGGATATTCTTAAGCAATTCCTCTTCTTATTTGATAAAGAAACTGGGGTTATGACAACCAAATGGGAATATGTGTCCAGGAATGTAGACTTTCACATCTAACCTAGCCAAACGCCGCATTTTTCAAAGTATGTTATGCTCTCTACATAGTTTTGTATTATATATATATATATATATATATATATATATATATATATATATATTTATTTATATATATATATATATATATATATATTTATATTTTTTTTTTATATATATATATATATATATATATATATATGTGTGTGTGTGTGTGTGTGTGTGTGTGTGTGTGTGTGTGTATGTATATCTATCCCAAGTCTCTTCGCTAGCGATAGCCACAATTCTAATGGATAAAGACCTTAAAATTTGCAAGAACATTCAACAACAAACAAAAGAAGATGCTGACAATGAAATATAGGACAATTCAGGCACAGATTAAACAAACAATACCTCCTCCTTCAAATATCTAAATTTGTTTAAAGTTAACTTTACCCTGCTTTTAATCAAGTTTAAATCTTCAAAGTTAATCAAATATCTTATATATCCTTTGCCATCTAACTAAATTGTAACATAAAATTATATCATTTTAAAAGTATGAGAAGCTACAAGTATCGCTCTAAATCAAGTATTTTCAATTAAAAATGCTTAATCTTAATCTGATTTTAGCATAAGCATTAAAAAATTAACATATTATGCATCCATTGTAAAATTATAGAACTGTGTAGCAGCAATCTACTGTAGTCTACTGTAAGCCCTTACCTATAGTTAATATCTAAAATTGTAAATATTTTTTCTGTAACATTATATAGAACTTCTATGTATTAACTGTAATAAGTATCAATTTATAACAACTAATACCTATACTGGGTTTAAAATCAAATATTTTACATTCAATGTAAAATTATAAAACTGTGTAATAGAGATTTTTGCAGGTTACTACAGGCCCTTACTTATACTTTCCCCCTAAAATTGTGATTATTATCATTCTAACCTTTTATTGTATTTTTTTGTCAATTGTAATAAGTATCAATATATAACAACTATTATCTTTACAATGTTTTCAATTCAAAATATTTTACATTCATTGTAAAATACTGGATCAGTGTACTATAATTTTATTGCAGCTCACTATAGGTCCATACCTACAGTTTTCTTTAAAATTGAAAATACTTGTTTATCATAGTATAGAACTTCAATTTGTCAATTGTAAAGTATCAATACATAACAACTAATATCTTTATACAGTGTCTTAAAAACCAAAAATTTACATTCATTGTAAAATAACAGAACTGTGCAGTAGCAATATACTGTAGTTTACTATAGGCCCTTACCTATAGTTTTCTTTAATATTGTAAATAATTTTTCTATAACTTAGTATAGAACTTATAATTGTCATCTGTTATAAGTATTATTATGTTACAACTAATATCTCTTAAACAGTGTTTATCTTTAATTCACAATATTTAATTTTATTAAATCAAGCCTAATGCCTTTGTAAATCATCAATACATTGTATAATCTAACATTTTGTACCATAACAGAACTGTACTACGGAGTAGATTGCTACAGGCCCACCTGTTGCAAACCTATTGGTATTAAATTAAACCAGGTTACGTATCCCTTGGGATCTCCTGGGGGTGCTCTTTGCTTTGTCAGATGAAGTGGGACATAACCTGTAAACCAGGGTCCCACCACATCCTAACAAAATCCTGTCTGCTCATCCCCTTGAAGTTGGTTCAAAATTATGGAATGATTGTCTGTGTTTGTGTGTACGATAGTGTCTTTTGCCATCAGAAACATGCAGCTGGAAACACACATCTTAATACGTTAATTACATGTAAAACAAAGGATGAAATGCACAGTAGAAATAAATTCATTGCTTTCTGTAAATGAGTTATAAATTAGAAAATCATAACATATTAAAGTTGTGCCATAAAAATAGAATCGCATTAATTTAAAACAAATTTAAGATTAAAATGAATGAAATGTGAATTTGTCTTGCAAACAAATTTATGTTTTTTGTTTCAGAAAGAAAAAAATTTTAATTTCTTTTATATTTTGCAAAATAATTTTATCTTGGTTGAACCTATTATATATTTTATATACTTGGTAAAATTAATACCATTTTATTAAAGAAACTATTTATTTATTTATTTTTTTACTATTTTAAATAAAATATATTTAAAATACAGATATATATATATATATATATATATATATATATATATATATATATATTTGAATTTGTATTAATAAATTTTATTCGCTACATTTATGATTCCGTGAGAATACTGCAAAGATATTTTGACATTTCAATTCTCAAAAAGCCCTTTATTTAGTAATTTTCTTTAATGAAAACAATGTTGTTTTAGATGTATTTTTAATGTGGTTTTAGAGTATGGTAGAAGTGTTGAGCAAAAACTGAAGTCATTGTTTAAGTTCTTGTTGAATATATTTCTTTTATTTATTGTAATGGTAATGGATGGAATAATGGAGACTATCTTTCATGTATCCTTATTACATATATAATTTCCAAATGATGAATAAATATAAACGTAATATGAAAGATTTTTCACCATAATTATTTTCAAAATCAATGAGTATCAAATCATTATGGATTTGTTATATGCTATCCAGAATTAATTACCTAATATTTTTTTCTGCTATATAAATTGCTTCAAACAAATGGTTTGCTTATGAAAACCGGTTCTAAAATATCGCTTCACTTGTAACCTTGATAATTTGTGCACTATTTGCATAGTTCGAAAGAAGTATATATAGCTAAAGTAATCGAAAATGAATTCTATTTTCAACAAAATTTCTAACACAGGTAAAATATTATTTTAAATTAATATTTAAGTGAATAAGTATACTGTCAATCAAATAATTGTAACTCTTTTAAGCATAATAATGATTATTAATTGCTATTGATCAGCTTATCAAAGAATAAATTGGTAGATAAATTCATATTTTACAGTATGTTTGAAGGATAATATTTGTTTCTGCATTTTTTTCATCCAAATTATGATCAGACAATAAAATGGAAATTAAAAAAATTATGATTTTAGATTCCAATTTGTTTCTTATAGAAAACAACAAGATAAATCAGTTTTTCCTTTTTTTTCTATTCGAGAAAATGGAAGTTTGTGGCTTGCTTTTATTTTTTTGGATGCCCCCCTGAAAAGCATCTACCGAATGTCGACAGAGCTTCCAGAAATCAAGAGTGTGACATCCGGATAAGTGCTGCAATCATAAAGGACATTCAAAAATTCCTTTGCGGTATTTATAAACACGTAAATGAAGATTATTTTACCTGCAATTTTAATAACACTTAAGCAATACAAGGAACTGAAAATATACACATATGTTACTCTTTTCTCTCAACATCCAGTGAGCGCCCTCTACTCCTCTGCAGTGGAACTCTTCACTGAGGGCGGAGATTCATGAACTTCGGCAGCAAACGTCCCACCTGATGTGTTACTCATGCTTCATGTGTAATATTTACACATGAAGCTAATCTGTCCTGCGGGTTGGTTAAAAATAAAATTATTTGTACCCTGAATCTGATGACCCTTTGTTTCTAAAATGCTTAGCTAACCTCTCTTATACATGTATGAAAAAGTAACCTCAAAAATTTTTTTCGCAAAATCGATAGCAATAATGATTATTAATTGCTATTGATCAGCTTATCAAAGAATAAATTGGTAGATAAATTCGTATTTTACAGTATGTTTGAAGGATTATATTTGTTTCTGCATTTTATTCATCCAAATTATGATCAGACAATAAAATGGAAATTAAAAAAATTATGATTTTAGATTCCAATTTGTTTCTTATAGAAAACAACAAGATAAATCAGTTTTTCCTTTTTTTTCTATTCGAGAAAATGGAAGTTTGTGGCTTGCTTTTATTTTTTTGGATGCCCCCCTGAAAAGCATCTACCGAATGTCGACAGAGCTTCCAGAAGTCAAGAGTGTGACATCCGGATAAGTACTGCAATCATAAAGGACATTCAAAATTCCTTTGCGGTATTTAAACACGTAAATGAAGATTATTTTACCTGCAATTTTAATAACACTTAAATAATACAAGGAACTGAAAATATACACATATGTTACTCTTTTCTCTCAACATCTAGTGAGCGTCCTCTACTCCTCTGCAGTGGAACTCTTCACTGAGGGCGGAGATTCATGAACTTCGGCAGCAAACGTCCCACCTCATGTGTTACTCATGCTTCATGTGTAATATTTACACATGAAGCTAATCTGTCCTGCGGGTTGGTTAAAAATAAAATTATTTGTACCCTGAATCTGATGACCCTTTGTTTCTAAAATGCTTAGCTAACCTCTCTTATATATGTATGAAAAAGTAACCTCAAAAAAAAATTTTTTTTGAACATTAATTAAAATTGCATACCAAAATCCATAAACACGCAGTTGAGAAGAAATGGAAAACAATGTAAATTATTATTAATCGTATTGTTAAAGTGTGTATAATCTTGAAAGAAGTGAACTTTAAATAATTTATGTTATTTTTATTTTTATTAAAAAATGCTTGATAAAATGACTCGATAGATATGATTATAACTGTGTTAAATATAATATAATTTCAAAGTTTTAAAGAAAATAATCAGGTACTTTTTTAGTTCGTTGGCGTAAATCTCACCGTATAAATATAATTAGTGACAACTCACGGAAAAAATGAAGAAATGGTAATTGTTAGTTAAAAAAAATCAATTGTGAAAATTTAAGCATTTTTCATCATTTAAAATGTTTACAAATGATGAAAAGTTAAAAGCATTCAATTTGCGATATTTTGTTTCACTTGGTAATACCATTTGGTAACAATATCACCTGAGTCAGCGATATGTAACGTATCTAGTATATATTATTATTATTATTGCACCTCTTCGTTTATACTAAACAAAGTACTATATTTATAATTTCAGATTATTATAAAGATTTTAATTATGGGCACAAAACTTTTTCCTTCATATTTCATTAGGTTTTAATTCTCTATTTCAATAATTTCTTTCTTCCTATTTCTTGCAGATACTATCCGTTTTACCACTCAAAAACTGATAGTAAATTTTCTGAGTTATTTATGCTAGAAAAGTTTTAACCAGTTCTTATTTTCATACATACACAACATTCCTAATGTATCATCAAACATGAATATTAAATTCTCTCTGAATATATTTTCACTCTAAACATATGCTTTTGACTCATAGTAACATATTATATGCATCATTTTAAACGATGATGCATTTTTCGGGAAATGATTTATACTTACCTAAATACAGAAATAAGTAATTTTAGTGAACAGAATTTTGACCACGAATTATGGATCGTATAACTGGTGAAAAGTAGCAAGGTTCTTATAACATCAACAAACTTATGCTTTCTGAAAAGTTTATTCATAGATAATAGATATTTGCCACAAGAAAGGAAATCTGGAAAATTCTTTAAACCATGAATATTAGCAATCAACATGACTGGTGTATGTGCAGAAATTAGAGGTCAAACATTTTTCTCTTGGTGATTAATAGCATTTGGAATCAGCCGTTGGACTTTTCACTTTAAAAAAGTGTTCCTATCACAAAGAGCTTCTGCTGCATTTCATTTATCAAACTTTACTATAGGATTTAACTTAAGTTTTTCGGAAATATAGAGAGTAGGGTATAAACTCCCACGGGCGATCTTGGCGAATTTTTTTCATGGCCTAGCAATTTTAAATCTGTTGGTTTTTAAAAAAATGTATATATGACAAAAAAGGACACAAACCAAACCTCCAGTAATCAACGAATGGTGTAATCGCTCGTTAGAGTCTATATATCTGATAGTTTTTATGTAAAATATTTTAGCTCTAAGAACCTGTTTATAATCTTTTAAGGAATACAACAGCAAAATCTAGAACAGCAAAAGCTAGAACAGCAAAAACTAGAACAATAATAGATATTTGCCACAAGAAAGGAAATGAGCAGTTGAATAAGCCAAATCTTAATTTTAGTGAAAGATTTTATACTTACGTTTTTATTTCTAACTACAAAGCTGTAAAGTAACAGAAGTTATTAAAGTAGTTGATCGAATCACCTTTGGAGATATTTGTTGACATAAAATTTCTTAAATACGGATTCTGTTTCCAATACATGGTAGTGCTTGGCTTCGTTGGATCAGATTCGTAAGATGTTTCCTTAAAACAAAAACAATGTAACACATTTCTCAAAAATGAAATAACGGTCAATTGTATTGTTCATAATATTTTAAAAAATCGAAGTTTTTCATGTCTATATAGCAATTGAATGATCAGTTTTCAGTTCAACTGATACGATCCCACGTATAAAGTGAATAGTATGTTGAATTTTCTTCAAACTTTAGGTACCGTTTGAACTATTTCTCTTACATCATTGGAGAGAACATTGAATTAATCTCATGGACTTTTTTCCCCATCATCACTTTTAGAGAACTAATTTGAAGAAGGAAGCAGAATTTAATTTAAAAAGATATTTATTTAAAGAGAGAAGTTATTCTCTAACGCGACATTCAATTTTTTTAAATTAATTTTTATCTGTGTGATCAGTTCTTCCACCTACCCATGATCTTCAGTGTTTTATTAGAAACTAAATTATCCTTTCCAGTGGGCAAGCATATCTGTCATGGATAAAACTAAAAACATCGAGACTGTAATTACTTTATCCAAAACACGAGAATTTTTGCACAGAATGCATAAAGAATACAGAAGCATAAGTTAATTCAATCGCAGAAATAAGTACCCATATTCACACATCCATTTTATAAGTTATCATAGTTTGGCCTTAAAAAAGCATGAGCTCTCATTTTACACATTTGCTGAGGTGTCCATTTTTTTGATGAAGCTCGCTTCAGGCAAGGCAGCCTGGAAAGGGTGAAGAACCCTTAAATGGCAATTATTAACGGTATAATAACTGTTGAAAACAATCTCTTTCTGATCTCTTCAGTGGATGATCGGGAATAAGCTAGGTAAAAAAAAATCCGTCTAAACATTAAGAGATAAATACAGACTTCCAGAGATTTGAAAACTATGACTTTTGCAGAGGGTTTACGAAAATTATTTTTTTTTTTTCTTTTTATTTTTTTCTTCTTTTCTTTTCTTTACTTGAAATCTCTCACCACAGGCATCACAGGAAGAGGAACCGGATTTTCCGAAATCAAGTTTTTGATGATTCCTTTCGATTAATGCAAAGGCTGGAAGTGAAGGCTCAATAATATCTTCAAATAGGATTAAGAAACAACACCAATCTTGTAGATTTCTTTTTCTGAGAAAGAATATTTTAGAAATTTTTGTTTTGTTTTTTTTAAATTAGATTGATAGGTGTAACTTCTGGATTACAAACAATTTTCCAGTGAAATTTCCTTTCTTATATTAATTTTCGTTTAAAGAATAAATTGCACATAAGCATTCACATATTTGCCAATTTAGAACAGAAGAAGAATAAATTTATAGAAAGATGAATGATGCAAAAGAAAAAATGTTAAATTATATTCGTATTATTGAGGAAAGTAAAATAAAATTGTAATACTGTTCAATATTTGTCAGGATATGTTTGCTTATGTAATATTAATAAATGAAGCTAATTTAGCTTTATGCTTAAATTTACTTAAAGATTTTTCCAGTAACTCTGAACTTTTTGATAAATTTCAGAATTTTTTGCAAATTAAAAAGAATTATTTTATTTTGCTTATAAAAAATTCTTAAAATACATAGAAATTCTAATAGCAAAATTTTAAAATACAAGCATGATTGATAACGATTGATAATCCTTAATAATAATAAAAATATTATTAATAATTAATAACTATTTTAAATTTTTGCTAAAATTAATATCTTAATAATTAGTAATTTTTTTATTATTTGAAAATGATATAGTTTGTAGATGAATATTTTGTGATATTTTTGCTCCTATCATTTCTCTGCATGATTTTATATAGTTATAGTTTTTATGAAATGAAATTTGATTAATTTTATATAGATGAGTTCCATGATTTTGATGGGTACTTTATATATATATATATATATATATATATATATATATATATATATATATATAATATTTATATATATATATATATATATATATATATATATATATATATATATATATATATATATATATATATATATATATATATATATATATATATATATATACTTTTTCAAGTTCTAATTGTAAGTATTAAACTCAACTTTGATTTCAATCCCATATTAAAGGAAATCCTGACACGCGCTAATCTTCTCTTATTAAATCTGTTTTTTGTTGTCTAAAATCTACCAGACACATAAATGTTTCTATTATTTTTCTCATACCGATGATTTTTAGAAGTGAAGTGCATCTAAAAACATGCAATACTTTGGAATGTCTTAAGATGGGATTCATTTTATGGAGCGTGTCAAGATATTCTTACACGGATTACAACGTGAATATTGTATAGATTTAGTTTAGGCAATAATATTATTTCTCTGATATCTGTCTGATTCCAAATGAAGTTTGCTAGTCGATTTAATCATTTACCTTTCTCATTATTTCTGGTGTGCGAGCAAAAAGCCATTTAAGAACAGAATGATTGCCGTTATCACATTTCTTCCTGATTTTTGTATTATAATGAAATATAATCACAAAGGGGAATAAAATGTCATTCGTAAAAAAGTCACATCAAAATTAAATAAATTTTTGCCACTAATTTTACCAAACAAAATGTTTTTAAATTGTTTGTGTCACTTATATCATGGTTTTATTATAAATTCACTATTTCATAACTTTTTTATTTTCAAAATTAAGAAAAAAATTAATTAACATTTTAGTCAATTCTAATATTAAAGTTTCTAAAAATTTTTAGCATACATGAATTGTTTTAATAAGTTTGGATGCAATAAAAACTTCAATTATAAAAACAAAACTGCAGAATTAAAATATATTTTTTTATTTAGTATATACATTATCTAATTTTAAATCAAAAATTCTACCGAAAATAAATCACAAGCAGCAAGTATTAAATATCTGTAGTTCAACTAATGATATTTATTCATTTATTTGAAAAATTATGCCAACCAGATAGATTCATTGGATTATTTACATCGCCAAGTGACTAAATCTTAGCCATCATCTGTTACTTTGTGCATATGTGTAAGAATTCTTACCTGGAGCCAAGTTTCAGGGCTCTAACTCCAGACATTAGTCTAATAATCATAGCGATATGCAGTAAAGATACTTTAACAACCCTTGACATTTATTAAAATAGTTGCATTATATAAATAAAGCTATATATATATATATATATATATATATATATATATATATATATATATATATATATATATATATATATATATATATATATGGTTTTTATAAATAAATTTCCAAATATACAATGTGGATTAAAAATGCAAAAATTCATTCACATATTTAATATTCAGACACAATATATTTTAATTAAGACAGTAAAATTTCCCTTGAAGAATGATTTTCCTACTGTCAAATATGGATAAATATTTGAGAAATCATCAATAATGAAGAGATTTTCATATTCAAGTTATGACTCTAACTTTCAAAAAGTACAGCATCTATGGTTAATGTATTCTGGTTTTATTCTGCTGATTATGTGTCATTATTTACATAATCCTCATGTTAGGATGCAAATATGTTTCTTATATTAAACAACTCTACACAATTTTTATTATTTTATGGGCACTTTTATAGAGTATATATAATTTTTTTTATGTTAGTGATAAACAAACCTTTGTTTACTAGAAAATTATCTAAAAAGTAAAATAACAATGTATAAAGCCTTAACACTCATAATTTTGTACCTGTGAATATGTATTTTATAATTTTGACAAATAAAAGAACACGGCTTCATAATACCAAAGAAATGTGCTATTCTGACTTTTACACACAAATTATTTGCTCTGTTGTCCCTTTATGTGTCGTAATGTATAATCAAAATGTATTCAAACACACTATTTATTACATAAAATAATTTACAATAGCTAAAAATTTGTCTAACAACAAGCAGTAAATATATTAACTAAAATTGAAATCAACATATGTTCAAACATAACGTTTGTAGCAATTCAATATATTTTTCATGCTTTTTCAATATTCTATGAAAATAATTATCTTTACAAACAAACATTCTCATAAATATTGATTATAGTTTTACTTTCAACATTTTATATCTATATTAAAAAAGGTGAATTAAGTTATTTTTATTGAATCATAATATTATATATGAACTAAACAGCCCTTACATCTAAAAATTTATTATTTATAGGGATGAGCACTTTATATGGAACATTTCAGATTACGTGATAATAAATTCTAGGCTTTTGAAGCAGCAATATAGGTATAAAATTTTGAAATTCAATTGTATTTTTTACTTTGTAATAAATTACGTTACATATGAGAAATAGGATAAACTTACAAGAGTAAACATTCAAACTTACTTAAATATGCATCATAAACATGAACCATTAATTATGGGATCTCATAACTACGTTTTTAGAGCTTTGATTTTGAAAATTAAAGGAATCCTAATTAAATTACCGACCTACCATTTTTATATGATGATAGTTCGTTCTAATGCATGGTTAAGGCTACAAAGAGTGGTGAAATCTCATCAAAGCTTATTTAATAAGTCTATTTTACTTCGAAGTTAAAAAGCAAGGAGTGGTGGCCATTATGTGGACAAAATGATCATGTAATTGCTTTCATATTATAGTCCTGATGGCTTTATCCTTATTTTGAACTCGATAAAGCATTATTTTGCAGGAACCTATTTTTACAGCTGTCGTCAAAGCTATTTTTAAATTACAAATTGTATGTGTGTGCCATTACTTCTATTTTTACTTAACTCTTCCCATCACTGAATGTTATTTAAAAAGAACTTTGTATTAAATTATTTTTTACGATATAAGTTTTTGACTTTGTTTAAGACATTAAAAATTGTTTCATGAAAATAGGATGCTTTTTTGTTTTAAACTCTTAATGAATTTAACACATATTGAAATATGGTGTATGAAATGATAAAACATTTCAGTTTTTTAAATGTAAAACCTGCAAAAAAGACAAATAATTAGTGCTTTTTTTTTGGTTAAAACTGAAACTTAATTTATAGGTATCTATTTAAAGCTTATGTTGCTAAGTTAGACGTCAAAGGAAAATTTTCCGTAATTGAATTTTTACATTTCTTAATTTAAAAAATCAACTTGTCGTTTTCTTGTAATAAAATTCAAGATACAAAACATTATTTTATTAAATTTCTCCTAAATAAAGTTATGTCTGAAAACGAACATAAATATTTCAGAAACTTCGTAGATTAAGCTGCACCTTTGAAATTATAGATTGCAGTCCATATTGCGCAACACATTAATATTTATTATACATCATATTTTAATATTTAAATACATTGAATAGTAAATTATATCAAGACACTAATTTATTTATGCTTTTTATCCAATTTTCAAAATAATATGCCCATTATTTGAATTATTTCATTCCACTTGTTAAAGTATTTTTTCGTAAGAGAATGAACTTGTGTAACCTTTCACAAAGCTGGTCTCATTGCCTATTTTTTGATATGAAAGCGCTGTTACCTAACATACTACCTCTACAGCGATTTGCATCTTTATCAATTCTGATTGGCTTCCAGAAATTAGCATTTTTCTCTCCGTGTTTAGCTTTTGGAAGTGAGTGTATTTATATATATTTGTAAAATAGTTGAACACACATAACCGAACAGAAATGATGATAAATTAAGTCTTTTTGCCAGGATGGATTATTCTCAGTCAAAGGATTACGCCATGATCAGTTATATATTTTTAACCATAATGCTTCTTCCATTTTAGTTGAGATCATGTCTAAATCGTTTTATTACCATTCTCATTTCTTTTTAAAATATCAATGTCGTCAGATAACGTTTCATATACGTCACATCGTAGTGAGACGGTGTTGCAGACGAATTGGCTGCCTGCTTTCAAATCGCATTCTTCGAGTTGCAGCAGACAAGGCGAAATTCACTATCGAATGTCTGAGAATAGTGTCGAAATTCATTTTGCTAACAAGACATTTCTCATCTAAACACCAAAGCATTAGTTTGAGAAGCTGCTTTCCATTGACACCTTAACGATATAACAGAAGAAACAGCACAAGTTAAAAACATATGACAAAATATCCATTTTATAGCAGTTTAAATCGGCAAGGACGGTTTAAATTTTTATGCCAACATTAAAATTTTTAATTTATTTTTTGATTTTCGGAACAGCAAGAAGGATCTGATTAAAAGGAGTGATTACTAAAAAAAATGTTTTTTTGTAAATTTTTATTTTAAAATAAATGTCATCGAATCGATTATATATTATAACCACATTCCAATATTTTATGATAGTATTTAATAGAAATGAGAGTAAGTTTAAATGTTTTCATAATTTGCGTTTGGGCCTCATTTTAATGGCTTTTGCACTGCACTTTATACAAGCTTATATAATCCTATCAAAATAATGCATTGTAACAAGATAAGCATTGTTAATGAAATATCAAGAACACAGTAACAATCCATTAAATATTAAGAAATTCAATTACATTCTCTCGTAGAAAATAATTGTTGGCTACTAAAAAATTAGGCATGTCATAATTCTTGAAGTCAATTAAACTATTATACTTGATTTAAATCCTGTGTAATTTTTAATAAGTGACCTTTATAAAAATAATCATTTTCTTTTTATAAAGGCTATTTATATAATAATGATTAATTCACACCTTACATTCCAGGGTAGCATATACAACTTATTTTAAGCTAATCACACACAGCATTGTAAAATATGTTTTTAATATTCATAAAAGCTATATTATTATTTACAATAATAACAAATAGTAAAATACGGCGTGGTCATATTCAATCACAAGTTTTATGTCTTTGACCTTAACTATTATAAAGAGAAAATATAACAATAGGAGATATTAAGATAAAAACAATTTTTTTTCTTCTTATACTATGACAATAAGAGGTGGGTTTCCTTCTTTTATAGTTGAAAGTGGATGTATGAAACTTAACGCCAGAGTAAAAGTTTCCAAAAACAGGTTGAAAATAAATTCATATTTGTTGATTTAATCACAAGTTTTCTAAGATTACAGACAAACCTGTGCTTTTTTTTTTTCTCACGGGCCCAATGTTTTTCATGGGTTACATCTTAATTTCATTTCGTTTGAAAAAAACTAACTTAAATTAAAATTTCCTCCATGCTTTGAAGATGTGATGAGCTAGTGAACAATGATATTTACCCAGAGGGAAAAAATGATTGTAATGGAAATATGAAATTAGAAATGAAGCTTAATAACATGTTTTTGCAATTATTATTTTTTTCTTTAACTCATTCAGTCCATGTTGTTGCTCTGATATTCTATGCTAATAAAGACGTTTTACATTTATGAATTGTCTTTTCATTTAGGATGCATTTATTTATTTATTTATTTTTTTTGTTTAGTTGTATTATTCAAGATATTTTGCCTGAAGCTCATTGAGTGCGGAAAGAAAAGTTTTTTTCTCATTTTTTTATTCTGTTTTTATTGCATTTTATTTTAAAGTGAGTTTTTTATGATCCTCTATAAAGGTATTGCATTTACTTTTAGTTCGAATATTAAAAATGTTTACTCAATTGGTTGTGCACGTGCGCCAAATATAAGAAAACAGAATTTGATTGCATTCACACAGAATATCTATTGGCATGTCATCGCATTCATATCGAATACTCTACTACTAAATATAGTCATTCCTAAATCCAATACTTTTGATCGATCTGCGTAACAACCAAAATTAATTTGTTCAATGAAAAAGTACAAGGAATAAACAGGATTAAATTTAACCTACAGTTTCAAAATCAGATAAATGTCCCCTTCTCTAAATAAAATTTAACTATAACAATTGTTATATTTTAGGAAATATTCACCTAACAATATGCTATGCACACTGGTACAAAATATATTTGAACAAACATATTGAACTTCAGAAAATAATCTTCCATATTTGTTGTACTATTTTTTTTCTTTCTTTCTTTTTTCTTTTCTTTTCTTTTTCTTTTTCTTTTTTTTTGTGTTGAGGTACATAATCTAATTACGTACAATCCTTTGAATACGAAATTAGAAAATTCTATATCCTTCTATTTTACTGAGTTCTTAAACTTTGCTATATTTTTATTTTCATCCGTAAATTGATGGATAAACATTCTTCAAATGTACTCAAGAAAATGTCAGTCACTTTAAAATCTTGTGTTTACAACATTTTAAAGTAAAAAGTTTAAATATGAGATTTTAAAATGTTTCAGTCACTTAAAAATGAAACATTTTACTTGTGCAAGAGAACATGGTTAATAATCCGGTCGTTAACTATGTATGAATCTCTGTCTTTGGTTCGGCATGGCGGGATTCGATACTCAATGCCGCCAAAGACCTACCGAGTACATGGGATATATGTACTCGTTAAAACTGTGCAATCGAAAGCCCTGTGGTCTGCCGTTGAGCAGTTGTCATGGCCATAACGGTCTAGAGGAAATTTCCTCCCCCTTCAGATCATTGTCAAAATTGAGAGGTTGGATACTCTGGTGGTGCCATCTAACGGAGGAGTTTAGAGCAAAATCGTACTTTCACCTTTATGGTGCTATGTTTAAACGAAATATGCACTCTACTAACTTAAATTTGCATATGCAATGACAAAACGAGCTTGGATTATCCAGGTGTCATAAGTAATAACAACAACAAAACATGTATGAATCTATCAAAGGATGAAAGGAGTATCAAAGTGTTTATTTAAGTTATTTTTAGTTAATTGTTTATGCTATTTCTCCTCTCTGAATTAAAAATTTAAGACTGTGATTTGATGGACAAGTAGTAGCAAATCTTGACCTATTAGTAGGATGGCATACCATTTGGATTGGGAAGTCTTTTGCTTGTTACACCTACAATTGAAGAACGTGAAAGGAATCTCCCACGTGTATTTCTTGCATGCCCATTTTTAGGTGTATATTAACAAATTTTATCTTTTCCGTCTTGCAACACTCAAATGTAATTTAAATGTCTAAAAATGTTCTCTTTTCGAGTACAAAATTCTGTAGATCTATAAATGCGTTGGCGTATTTAGATCTTTTCTTACTAGATGTCACAATATCATAATTGTATTTTTATTACATTACTCTCATTTCTTTGCCTGTAACCGTATGTACTAAGTAATCTACGAGCATTAAATCCATCTTTATTTATTGAATAAATGTTTTCCGATATTTTTTTCCCAAATGCTTTTCGTAAGGGAACTTTGGTCTTATCTGAAAGGGAAATTGAATTAAGTAATACTTTTCTTAAATGTTTGAATAAATAATTTGTTTTGAGCACGTAAGCAAAACTTACGTCTTATCAGTAATTCATTACTGATATGGCTTATATAGTTATAAATAGATTATTAATTTTTTTTTTAAATTTGTTTTTGTTTGTCTAATTTTCTATAGGAAGTTTTTTGAACAGCATCGTCACATAAGGGGAAGGTAATCAAAATTATTTTTATAATTTCTACAGAGTTTTAAATTTAATATAAAATTCTTCACAGTCTAAAATTGTCAGCAATGATTGAAAAGTCATGGAATAAATACACATACGAGAATAAAATGTAAAAAATTGTAGGAAGTAATTTCATTTTATAAAATTATTTCATTAATATATATTAATAAATTTAAAACTGAAGGAATTATAATCATTTTTTACATAAAAAATTAAATTTTAACCATTAACGAAACTAGGGCCAAAATCTCAAAGCGCAATAAGACTATTAATAACTGAATTAGAGGCAAATTATGAGGACAAGAACCAAACAAATGAAGAAAGCATTATATATATATATATATGTATGTATGTATATATATATATGTATATATATGTATGTATATATATGTATATATATATATGTATGTGTGTATATATATATATATATATATGTATATATATGTATATATATATATATATATATATATATATATTTATATATATATTTATATATATACATTTATATATATATATATTTGTGTGTAAGTATACATATATATATGTACATATATATATATATATATTTATATATTTTATATATAAAAATATATATTTTTATATATCTTACCTATTTTTTTTTTCTAAAATCGTGGTGAAGTGCAAAATCGTAAATAGGGAATGGTATACCTTAATTCCCTAAGACCTTACTGAATAATAAAATTCAATGCTGCAAAAAATATACCTGTTCATAAATAAAAGTGAAATTATGCAAATGAGTTATATTTCTCAATAAAGGAAAATATTTCAAATCAATTGTTTCTTAAGTAGTAATGAATCGTACGCATAAACCAAAAGAATAGGTTAAGCCACTTAAAATTCTATAATCGCAGGTAATGATGAATTGAGTCCAATCTTTTTTCTGCGGGTTTCGATAATGCATTTGAATACGCATAAAAAGTAATCTTGACGAGGAAGTATCAGCGTTTCATCGAGTGCTTGACAAGTCGCCTCCTGAGCAGTTGAGAGGGGAAATCCAAGACAGCACGCGGAAGTTAGAGGGTGGGGAACGGATCCACGCCCTGAAATCTCTCAAAGATTCCTTGCGAGGGTCAGCTGTCCCCAGTTTGACCTTGACCAACTTCCGATCGGGGAAGGGTTTGATTGAAAGCGATCAGCAATCATTACTTCTTTATTTTGCTTTCCTTCTTTTTTCGCTGACTCACGCCCACCTGCCTTACTCACCAGTATAAATTTCCCCCTCCATTTATTGAGAATTCCATATGCATCACTCATTCGAGGTGAAAATATGGGATTTTAATAGAAAAGAAAAAGTTGCCTGCAAAACAAAGAAGCCATAGTTCAACAATTAATGAATTCAAATGACTACTGTTCATTTCATTTGCTTTCTCTGAACATATTAAAAGTATTCAAATAAAAATGCTAGTATTAACCTGACATGATTTTCTAAAATGATAAGTGGCATTTGATTGAATTGAGATGACTATGTTACTACATTAATTTTTTTACTATTTCGATGTTAATTTATCCAACTTTTAAAATTATAAATCAATTAATTTTTGAGTACTAAATTTTTTTGCTTCTCAAGAATTTTAATTGTATACACCATAGTTATAAGTTTCTTTTTTTTTTTCTTTTTTTCTTTTTTTTTTTTTTTTAAACTCTTGGTCTGGTGTACAATTGGTTCCCACTTGGTTTGGCGATACATTTTGGCAATAAACTTCTATTTCTGGTAATCCTGGTAACGCTATTTTCATATAGCTTTCATACAGGGGCCATCTCGTTAGTCACATCTTGACATCAAAAAAATCTCCAAAGAATCAAGAGGTATCCGATTATAAATTTTTATCCAAACTCAATACTTAAAAATACTTCCAAATTAGGAAGACTTTTGCAGGATTTTCTTTCAATAACTTTTTAAAAAAAGGAATAATGTTTTTTTTATTTCTCTTAATTAGTAAGTTATTAATTATTATTAGTAAATATTATTATGAATATTGCTTCGTTAACTCCACAGTAAAACGGTAATTTTTGTACAATTAAGCGAACTCAACTCATGACAGAAACATGAGGAACGAATTTTAGTATTTGTTTTTTAGCTAACGACATTGCAACAACGTTTCATGCAGAAACAATTTTTTGAAAATGTTTAAGATTACTAAAGTTCTTTTTGAAGTTTCGTCATAATGTCACTGTTAATATTTTATTTAAACAAATATCAATTGTCTTTTATTTTATTACCTTCATTTCGAAACTCTAATTCCTTTATCTGTTAAACATATATAAAAACTGTAATACACTCAAACAATCATTCATATATTACTCACTTATTTGTTTTTCACTTCTGTATTATAGAATTGTTTCTAATTTATCTACCAATTATGTTATGTAAAATTTTTTTTAATTATTTGACGTTATCATTTCGGCATTTTTTCATATGCATTTACAATTGCAGTAATTTGTTTTAATTACAATGTACATTTTTGATATTTTATCTAAATTTCTCAGTTTAATTTTCTTTTTCCTCAAGTTTTTTTTTTTACTTGAACAAGCTTTTTCTGACAAAATCCAACTGTTAAAGTTATTATTCATAATGTTTTGGATTTTTTTATTATAAGTGATGAAAAAAAATTATAGAGTTAAATTTAACTGATACATTTTACGAGAACTTAGTCGTCAAGCAATATCATGATTTCATAAACAAAAACAAGTTTCTACAATTTTGTTTTCGCGCGTGCGCGTGTGTCATTGTGTGAAATTGTAGAAAATCTTACAATTTGGAGTTTTCAATTTAAAGCTTGTAATGACTTTTTATAAAAAAAATAAATAATAAGTCAAAGTTTTTTTTTTTTTTTTTTTTTTTTTTAAGATGGAAAAGTTACTTTCAATTTTTAATCAAAAATATCATGAAAAATATAATTTAAGTCATATATTTTTTAAGATACATTTTTTTGCTAAGATTTTTTAAAATTAATAGTAATCTGTATATGCAAAATGATTTCCGATACAAAAAAATTATTTTATACAGTAGTTGACGGAGTTAAACTATATGACTCTAGTCTAAATTTGTTATAAAGTAATTTGAATTTTCAAATCGTTGGAAATTAGATCATAAATACTGTAAGAGGTGAATTAAATACAAATCATTGTAATAAATTAAATAACCTCGGTGATATGAAGAAATGGACAGATTATTTACGACTCGAAATGCATTTCCTCAGCCGTCAATCCACCCAAGCAACGTGAGCGACTGTTACAAATTACTTGCTCTCTTGGCTTCAAACACTTTCTCCCCGCAGGCAAATGTGCTCAAAATACAGATAAGTTTATGATATTTGTGGTGCTTATTTATTATGTTTTTAAGGTGGTGTGGTTTTCTTGTAGTAATATTCATCAAAACTCTGCGCATTGCAAAAAATAGAGAATCAAAGTATTGTATTGCCAATAAATATATTTTTCAAGCTTTAAAACTTACCTTTAAATTAATTGGGGTAGAATACATTATGTGATAGAATATAGGTCAAAATGTCTGCTTTAAAATATGCATTTATTAATTCTAATTTTTCAACTTTGTTATATTTGTGCTCTTTTATTTAAATGTCTGTCAGGTGGAATGATTTTTTTTATTAAAAGAATGTGTTTGGGAGCAGCACACATTCGTCACACCTTTTAATTGAGTTTTATATGATTACCTTATTGAATATGGAAAGACATATAAATACACACCACACATACATACACTAATCCATTCACATTTTTAATCCATTCACACAATGTAAATTCTTGTTCTTCTAAATTACATGTACTAAAGCTATATAATTTAGCACATACTGTACGAATCATGCGAATTTACATATTTCCTTTCTGGTTTTTAAAAGAGATACCCTTCAGAATTGCTTTTTTTATAATTTTTTATGCAAGTAAAATTTGTTATTTTTAGCTTTTTTTTCTTTTTTTATATTTAATTTTGAATTATATAATTAATTATAAGATTTATTTATAAGTAATAATAAAACCATATGATAAAATTTTAATACTTAACTTCGAATAAAATTTTAATTTTTATGTTCATTGAATTTTTGCTCTCATCTCAATATGAATTATAATATTCCCAATATGTTGTGCTATTCAGTGATATTGATTTTAGAAAGTCTACCTGTTTCATATTTTGTAAATATATTTTGATAACTGTAAATAGAGCAATTAAACGAAAGAGAGAGTTTTCTGTGTGTCATTCGTGCATCTGATGTAGGAAGTGATAATGAATCGTGGCATTAATCACGAAGGGAATGATAGTGAATCGGAAAAATATGATGATGCTGAAAAATAAAATATCTTCTGATATTTTTACAATGACAATCAAATAGGAAATTCCAGAGACATTTCTTCTTAACAAAAGATCTTGGATTCAATTTTTTATGTAAAACTACACCTTTAAATAGAATTATTACGCTGGGGAATTTTTTTTTTAATTGTGCACTAATTAACTTAACAATCTATGCCTTTATATTTCATTCTGTGAAAAGTGTCTTAAGCAAAGAGATAGTATAATCTCAAAATAAATAAATAAACCACCTGTTAAGTGAGTTACTTTGACAAGGAATGTCTGCCAAAATTTCTTATTGTTTATCAAAACTTGCAAGCGTCAATAGTTAAAAGATTTTCAGCATTTTGTGTACGACTATATTAGATTTTTTTTCTTTTTTTACGAAAGGTTCTTGTATTTTTCAGGAAAAGAAATTGCGTATATATATATATATATCATTTTTAATCATTTTATAGTGTTCAACTTTCAAATACAATCTGATATAGCAATTTGCTAGAATTTTCTGAAGTAACTTGAGATATTTGATAGATTGCTATTTTAAACATTAATAACAATAAGATATTGATTTTTCATTTTTATTATACGACAATGGTCTAAATATAAAACTTATTTTCATTCCAGGCTGAAGATATTTATAAAAAACAATAAGAAGATATTCAATTAAGAACATATTCTTTCGTGTCATAAGGAATGCTTTTATGCACGATAAAAAAATATTATGCTGAGAATATTTTCCTATTATTCTTATTAAATGGTAATTTAAAGATTATTTCTAATTGAAAAAAAAATATACAGTGAAAAAAAATTACAATATAAAGTTACGCAACCATTCCACTTACGATAAAGATATCATTTATATAAAAAAAATTCCGAGCACAATCTTAAAGTTTATTTTTATATTCAAACACAATACTATAACAGGAATTACAGAAAAGTTTTTTTGCGACTTTTTTCTTCCCTTAATGTGCTATCTAAACTAAATCTGTAGCACGACCGCCAATATTACTCCCAAAGATTACAGCGCACAAATCTCTTCTCCTGACCAGAGGCCCAAGGGTGCAAAGCAGATGCCCAGGTTAGATGGTCAACCCCAGTATGTAGTTCCCAAGCATACTTGGCACTCAGTTAATCAACCCATTGAAAGGTTGAAGCCCGAGAATCGAACCTCAGACCTATGCATTGGGAGAGGGAACAGATACCACTACCTTCTGAGCTTAGCATTATGCTATCATCTAATAAAAAATATTGGGTAAGGTGTACAATATATTCAATGTGCGATGTTCGTTAAAATGCCCAATTGAAAAATAAAGGCATAACTGATATACATACAAATTTATTTCATGAGAATTAAATATGTACAAAAGTCATCATTAAGCAATTATTATGTATCTGAAATTTATAAATTCGTTTTCTATGGTAATGAAAATAATTAAATTTTATATAACTTTTGTGTATTAAATGCTATCAGAGAGAGTTTTTTAGATCTTCTAATGATTTAAATACAATTCTCTCTCTCTCTCTTTTCTTTATTGTCAGCTTCAAATTATGTAGATGTAAATATACCTGTATTAAATGCTATCTTCACACATTTTCTTTTTAACTTTCAATACTCTTGAGATTTCTTTTATCAAATTCTTATGCACTTTATCGCGCCGGACATCATAAAGATTTAATCTTTTTTGTCATTTTATTCGTACCTTCAATAACAGCAATCATTCTCTTAATCAGCAGGGAATCGGGGGAGGGAGGATGATTTTGTAAACACCAAATTAAAACGGCAACTCGTCAAGATGGCACTCGACTTGTTTTTGCAGTTAGTTAGGAAGTCGAATATTGTAAGCAGAGAAATATACACACACACACACACACACACACACACACACACGCACACGCACACACACACGCACACACACACACGCACACACACACACGCACACGCACACACACACGCACACACACACACACGCACACACGCACACGCACACACACACGCACACACACAACACACACACGCACAACACACACACGCACAACACACACACGCACAACACACACACGCACACACACAACACACACACGCACAACACACACACGCACAACACACACACGCACACACACAACACACACACGCACACACACACACGCACACACACAACACACACACGCACAACACACACACGCACACACACAACACACACACGCACAACACACACACGCACACACACAACACACACACGCACAACACACACACGCACACACACAACACACACACGCACAACACACACACGCACAACACACACAACACGCACACACGCACAACACATACACGCACAACACACACTCACAACACACACACGCACAACACACACACGCACAACACACACAAGCACAACACACACACGCACAACACACACACGCACAACACACACACGCACAACACACACACGCACAACACACACACGCACACACACAACACACACACGCACAACACACACACGCACAACACACACATATTTACATTATTACGTTATTGATTTTTCTATTTAATATATTCGAATTCCCAATTAACGGCAAAAGCTTAATTATGGGAATCTATTCCTCTTTTCAACACCAATCTTGTAAGAGCTAAAAAAAAAAGTTGTCATCCAGTAGGGCGCTTTTGAAAAAAATCATGAATGAATTGAGAAAGTATTGAATGTGTGTATTTTTCCTGCTTTCCCAGGACATTCGACGTTAGCTATGAATACGACTTGATTGCTTTCCTCACCAATTTCATTTTGGCGTCTGCTTTGAGAGTGTGAACGAAGCTTAAGACTTATTGGTGGAACAATTTTCGTCTCTATTATGTTCCATGTTTCATTGTAGCATATATCAATGGGAACTTTCTCATTATAATAAGTCTAATTTTAGATGCACCCCACATCAATAACCTTCTGAAAAATGGTAAACAAAATATTTAGAAACAGTTGTAAATTTTTAATAATATATATATATATATATATATATATATATATATATATATATATATATATATTTATATATATATATTGAGAGAGAGAGAGAGAGCGATTTATTATGTACATAAATAAAAGATATTTGATATTTAATCAAAAGTATGTTGCTTAGATCCTATATTATAAGCATTTGTTTCAACAAATTTCAAGAACACTTTACATTTAAAATCAAAATTTATGAAAAATGATTTCTCTTACTTATGTAGATGGTAAATAAAGTGATCAAGAAGTATGTTTAACAATAGTAATTTATATGTAAACATGTTTATTGCGAAATATACAATAAAAATTAGGGTGTATGTGTATCGAATATATACTAAATTCACTTATCAATTGTTTTATTCATCGTTTAATTTGATATCGAAATAAACACTATATATGACATTTTCCGCAATTAGTAACAAAATTTTTACATTTTGAAAAGTTGCATTAAAATATCATAGAAATTTATCATATAATTATCACTTATAAAATATCAAATTATTAAGTGATATATACATAATAAATTTTATAATTTGTGGAATTATGATATTCATTGCAAAAAATTTGTAAACTTTTTTATTATTTATCTACACGTTTTGATAATTGCATAAAAAATGGTTTTGCAATTTTTTATTTAAAATATTTTTATAAATTTTAATTATTATTTATGGACATATTTTAGTTTATGAAATTACACACTATAATTTACAAGCGATTTAGTGAAACATTTATTATTTATTTAAAATTTATATTTTTTGGCATTGGTTTTAATTTTATATTTATCAGTTTTTATAAAAAAAGAAAAACAATCAATTTTATTATATTCTTTCGAAAACCAATAGATCATTTTCTGTTGAATTATCTTGTGTAGAATTTTTGCACAATTGTAATGTTTATTTTGAAAAAAAAATTTTTGTTTAGGTAATATAAGATAATGCGTATATATAAGTTGCTTTCCAAATTCACTTCTTATACGTACTCTCAAACCCGATATAAAAATTTACAAAGAGGCAAAAGTTTTTCCTTTAAAAATCAGTGCCTATGGTGTCATTTTTTCTTTTATGTAGTCTCTACACTATCTTTTTCGGAGATTAATTACATCTACATTTCTGAAGATAAAATTTCAAACCAAAATATTATTGGGTGGGAAAATTTTTATTCCTGATGTCACTTTGAAACATAATAAAAAAAAATTTAAACAAAATATATTTAATATAATCTAACTTTTATCGTTTTCCCCTATATAGTTTTTTACAATATCATATAAGTGTACTATAGAAATTTGAGGTGATATTCAAATTTTTGCTGAATATCAAGTAAAAATAGTTTAGGAGTCATGCTCATTTAATTTAATTAAATTCCATTTGCTTTATTATTGGATATATTATTTTATTAACACATTGGTTAGCATTTATAAAAAAAACTGAAGAGCAATATTCATAAAACATACTTAATTTAGTTAACTTTTTTTACAATATTCATGGCATTTTGTCTTAACTAACACATGTTAAATTAATTTATAAACACAATATTTTACTACAAAAAAAAAGTAAACCTTTTCTTATATTCTAGTAATTGTACATACACTCACTTCCAAAAGTTAAAAACAAAGATGTAATATGCAAAAAAAAAAAAAAAAAAAACAAAAAAAAAAAAAAAAACAACAAATACTGTTTTCATTGACACAAAATTCCGCAGGAAAGTAGCATATATATTTGTGCATAAAATAAAATCAATAATTATAAACAAAAATGAAAACAATATTAAATTTTCGTAAATTTTCAGACACACTGGAGATTTAAACAGAATTATGTATAAAGTGTAAATAAACAGCATAAAATGAAAAAAGGACATTAATAGGGTATGTGATCCCCCATCATCTGTATACAATGTTTACACACAGTGACCATGCTTTCAATTAGGTGGTCAACCACCGTAGAATTAAGGAATATCCATTCTTCTTGTAGAGCAGTTTCCAGCTCAATAAGAGTGGATGTAGGTGGGAAACCTGAAGATACAGCATTGCCTAGAGCATCCCAAAAACTTTCAATGGGATTAAGGTCGGGTGAATATGCTGGCCACGACATACGCGCAATCCCTTAACTCTCTGGGTAGTCATCGACGATGTCAGCTCATTGGAGACGTGCATTATTGTCCATTAAAGCAAAAGTACTGCCAATGCTCTGCAGGATACAATCTCACAATGGAATGCCTGCCAACACCATAATGATTTCGCCTCGGAATGCGTGATGTTCGGTGATGTTTTAGGGATGATTGCGTGTTCCTTATTCACCCCATATCCTTATACGCTTGTCATCTGGCTCCAGAGCAAATCTTGACTCATCGGTAAACATGACATTGCCCCAGTCAGATACAATCCAATTAACATGTTGCCGGTACCACTTAAATCGTGCTCCTCTTGACTGGACAGACAGACAATCACAAACTGGAGGTACCCGGGCGAACAGTCCACTCATATGTAATCTTAGGAGGAACAGCAGCTGTAGATATCACCTTACCAATGGGCATTGTAACCATAAATGTCATACGTGTGGAGGTCGCTCTGCGATTCCACTTGGCTAAAATCACAATATATCTATCTTCTGCGGGGTTTGTAACCCTTGCGCGACCGGCTACGGGCCCTCGATCAACTGTCTGTGTAGTTTGGAATTGTTTCTATAAACGTAAAATTGCAGAATGGTAAAGAAAAGAGCAACATCTGAGATCGACTGTCCTGCTTCAATGCGCCCAGAATCTTCCATTCGTCTCGATACGTTTGAATTAATATTTACAAACCACATGAGCAAAATATGAAAAATATAATATCTAAGCTAACAAATAAATTTTAAGCTACTAATCAATATCATAGCCACCCTAAAATCTGAGAGTTAAAATATTAAATTTAATCATAAAATTAAAATTTTTATTTCTTAGATTTCAAAATATTATTTAAAAGTAATAAATATATTGAAATATTTTTTTAATATTGTAACTTATCCTTATTTTAATAACGATAACACTGGAAAGTTTTTAAAGTTATCACAGTTACTACAAACTATAGAGATTAATAATATTCGATGAATTATGTTGGAAATTGATAATACGATCAGTTGTTCTTAAATGAACAAATTCTTAAAAATTAAATAAAAATTCTTGAATGAAAAACACTTCTTTGAAAAAAATTAAAAATTCTTAAATGAAAAACACCAATGAGGCATATTTCTTGATTAAACAGTATCTAAGAGATTCTAGACAGGTTTTAACCAAGTTCTACGCATAAGGATCTGATAGTTAAAGGATTTAATCAATAACAAAAAAAATCTTAGTTTTTTTATTTACACCTATGGAGCTCTAAAATATCTATATGTTGTTATTTAAGTAAACAATATGTGTTTTTTACAGTTTAGTTTTCCAAATTACCACGGAATATTTATTGTGCAATTTATCAAAACGCCTGTATTACGTTGCCATATGACACAGTAAATATAATGCAACGTATAATTAAAAATATTTCTTTTCGTTATTTTTATTCATCGATTTGGTATTTCTGAATGCAATCCATTAATTTTAATTTATTAGTAACAAAACCAAAGGAATTTAATCGCCTGTCATTATTACGGCTTCCATTGTATTTGATGAATTTTTTTGATTTTAAAATGTGATGCCGATGTTAACACACATACTTATACTTCCTATCTATTTTTTAGGTCTTATCTCACTATGCTAATTAAATACTAAGTAAAGAATATCAGACCAAAAAATAAGTTTCTCTCTTCTTATAATAGAATTTCTTTTCACGATGGTGCATGATGGATTCTGTATCGAATTTGCAACCTTCCGAACACGAAAATCACAAGTTCTCCAGCCTTTTATTACATCCATTGTAGTTCTTGTTGTGAGCTAGTTGTACTACATTTTATAGTTCTTTCTTGCATTGTAACTTTATAGTTTTGTCAAGTTGGCGAGATTTGGCGCGTTATTTACCAATATATATATATATATATATATATATATATATATATATATATATATTATAAAATTTAATTAAAGGTACTCTAAATTCGCAAATCATTTTTATTTTCAGTATTAAAAAAAAAGAAATTAAGTTATTGCGCGTTCCAGATTTCGATTATTTCTGACAAAACAATTGTTCCAAATTTTTATTTTCCAATCTGGCTTCCCAAAAAGTTTTTCTATTGTCATTAATTTCCAATTTTTCATTCAACAGTAAGCAATGAACTCGTTCTTTCACGAAACAAAGATTGGAAAAATCGTACTTTCTTTTCAGCTATCGTCAAAAAACAGGTTGGCAGATCATATCAAGCGCATTTCAAAAGTATAGTGTATAGAAACCCATCCATCATGCTAAGCTTCCCCCATTCCTACCTATACCCACCTGGAGTGAGAGTTGCTTGTACTAGAGTGTACTAGAGTGTACAGCCTTATTACAGTGTCATGATTTTGAGTGTGCCAAACAGATAATATTATCATCTACTGAATACAATACACCATACAACGATCGTCTGCTGAATAATTTCAAGCCTAAATGCTCATTTTCATTTATGTGTGAGCTTCTTAACTGTAACTGTACTTGCCTGAATCCCAAAATGAGTTAATGAGTTTTACTTTGAATTTATTAACAAATGCGCGCTATTCGAATTGCGCTTACTACTCACAAAACTTATGCAACAGTGAAAACGAGACGAACAGTGGTGGCCAAAATTGTGGACACTTTTGAAAATTTTTATGTTTTTAAACTTTGTATGCTTATAGAAAGCGTTACTTTTCACAAAATGCAAACTTGTATATATCATTTTAAAGAGAATTTATTGCTGAATTCAATACGAAATACACAATTCAATTATTTGCAATACAAAAAAGTAAAATGATATTAGTTATCGATATACATTAGATAGTGATGATTACAGTGAGTTATCAGTACTTAGTCGAGTACCCTTTATTTTTGATTACAGCTTCACATCGACGTTTCATTGAGCTTTAAGGTCTTCTTTCGTTATTACATGATGCCAGGTAACAATTATAGCCTCAATTAGTTCCCTTTTATTTGATGGGCTCCTCATTCGGACAAGAGTTTTCAACGGTGCCACAAATTTTCGGTTGGATTGAGGTCAGGACTGTTTCCTGGCCATGACAACAACTTAATGCTCTTTGTGCGAAATCACTATTTCGATATTTTAGCCGTGTTGCAAGGAGCAGAATTCTGCTGAAAAATAAACGAAGCATTGTTGGGAAAGAGATCTCTGATGGAAGGTAGAAGTTTTGGTTCTAGAATAGTGTCAATGTATTTCCTGGCATTCAGTGTTCCATCGATGACATGAAGGCGATCAATACCATCTGCTGACATGCATGACCAAATCATAACACTAACTGGGTTCTTCACAATTGCTTGAATACAGTAAGGTCTCTTCTCCTATTCTACGTCTTATATATTTTCGCCCTTCACTACCGAATAACGATAGCTTAGTTTCATCACTCCATATAACTTGTGACCACTGATCATCTGTCAAATTAATGTGTTCCTTTGCCCACTATAGTCTTTTTTTTTTTTTTTTTTTTTTTAATAAATCTTTTTTCGAGATAGCAATGCTGACTCCGCAGTTTTCCACCAGGTGGCGCATTAGTGTGTTTCATTCAGCAGCGCATGGCTACTTTACTATATGTAGACACCGCTTTTATAAATATAGTAGTAGCCATTCCGAAGTTAAGAGGGTGGCAAGGGACTTTAGTGGATATACTGTATATATATATTAGAAATTATCAAATAGTAATCCGATGTGGCGAAAGCCTCATCAATTGACTGTGATTCAAAATTATGAGCCAGTTGTCTGTTTTTTTATGTTTATGTCAGCAGAAATAAGCAGCAGGGAATACCCTGCAACAACCTAAGTAATCCGAAGGCTGGACATACCTCTTAATGTCAAACATTATCAGATAATTGAAATTCATTTGTACTTCCAGTTGATAAACGCAGTTTTAAATGAAATAGTCATAGCTGAATTAGTTTGAAAGGTGAACACTTCAGAAAAACACAATTTTTAATTAACAAGAAGAAGACTAATATTTTAGGACCAATTTATTCTCGCAATTAATGCAGATGCCTTTATTGGTATGCAAAAAGGCATTTTTAAACGTTGAAAACCTTTAGATGTGTCTTTAGCAAATGACTTTCAGGATGATTGTTCACAAATAATAGGTCTGATATACATTTTACAGTAAAAAAATTTAGAATTTCTTTTGATGTGTTTGTACTAAACAGAAATACATTTCAGTCTCATTAACATAAAAAAAGCCTAATACTTTAGAGATTTTATCTCCATATTAATTTGCAAAAGAATATGATAAATATTAAACACTTCAAACACTGTACATTTCAGGCCCTGCCCTTAAATTAAATCTAGGCTGTGATTTTCATAATTTTCTTTTGATATTAACATTTATTGTAAAATTATTCTTTTTCTACAAATTTCAAAAACTATTTGAGTTTAGAGGGTTTTCAGTTCTGTAATAACATTTCATTTTAAGAAAATGTGACAGATATTCCCTCATAGAATACTTCCCGAGTCGAACGCGATTTAAGCATACTAATCTTAACAATTGTTTGAAATTTATATCAATTTCACACATTTCAATAAGTAATTCATTGTAAGCGACAATATTAAAAAAATAATCACATAACACAGTCTAAATAGTTAAAATAGTTAGAACAGTCTAAATAGTTATGTTACAAACTATTTAGACTTACTTGCCTTAACAACCATCTCGGATTTAGAATGCCTTCGTTTTTAAAGTAACCGTTTACAAGAGAATGTAGTAGAAATCTGTTTATAGAATTCCTTCTTGAATATTCGATTTTACTGATTTCAACAACATTCTAGGCTCTCAATGTATCTTCATTTGTATAATAGCTATTTACTTCAAAAGTTTATTTTACAAACTATCTGGCAGGAATCTACTGACAGAATTCCTTCATAAGCCTATCAATTTCAACAACAGTTTATGAGTTTAAAGTGTATTTTCATTTCTTTATAATATCTATTTACTTTTAACAAATATGACAAAAGTCCACTAAAGATTGACTCCTCGTTTAGATCTATTCATTCATCTCAACAATAATATAATGTTTCTTCATTTCTACAATATCTGTTTAATTCAAGATGATAAGGCTCATAGAATTGCTTCATGAGCTGAATTATGTAAGTCTATTAATCTTAGCAACAGCTTATGAGTCCCGAGAACTTTTACTTCTTCTATAGTAGTTATTTATTTCTAGAAAACATGTGTCAAAAAATCCACTCAAAGATTTACACCACGTGTCAAGCCATTTTCAGGCTTCCTCATCTCAACAACAGTCTAAGAACTCAGTTCATCCTCCTTTATAATGTCTTAAAAGCTTCTATAACAGCTATTTATTTCACGAAGATACTACAAAAATCTAATAGAATTGCTTCATAAGCATTTAGGAGTACTGATTTCAGCAACATTTTAGGTGTGTTTAATATACCTTCTTTTCTACAGTAGCTTTTGATGATATAGCACCAATTGCTTCATGAGTTGAATGAACTCGCAGAATTGCTTCATGAGCTTTATAAACATTAAAGCGTATCGATCGCAACATTCGATGTACATTCATTTTTACAGTATCTATTTATTTCAAGATGATATGGCAGGAATCTACTCATAAAGCGGTTTCATGAGCTGAATTATGTAAGTCTACTAAGTTTATCTCAGCAACACTTTTTATGAATTTAGAGAACCTTTACTTCGTCTATAGTAGATATTATTTCAAGAGAAAATGTTGCCAAAAAATCTCTCAAATATTCTCGAAGCATCGAACTATTTAGGCTTACTCATCTGAACAGCTGTCTAAGGAGCCTCAATGTCTCTTCCTTTCTATGATGGCTATTTATTTCAAGAGGATACGAAAGAATTACACTCATTACTTTATCTTTCACATCAAAATATTTAGGATTAAGAATTACAACCGTCGAGGAGTTTAGAGTATTTTCAATCCGATAGAAGAGCGATGGCATTTCAAGAGAATATGATGAAAATGAACTTGAAAAATTACTTTGCGAACAAAATATTTCAGGTTTACTTATCACAATACTCTATTATTACATGACATCTTTAGGCATACTTTATGTAATAAAATCTATTAATGTACTTGTTTTCTATCCCTTCATAATTTCACACTTATCCTCCTGAATAGAAACACACATTCTCCTGAATAATCATAGTTCATTCACAAGTTCTTTGCCACCCACCCCGTCCGAGTGCCTGACTGAGGATAGGGAGGTCCTGGGCTGGAATCTCAGTTCGGGCATAGATGTACTTTTTCTCTCTGTCTATCCTGTCTTTGTCCTTTCTTTGTATGAACGGTCGTGAATGGTTGCCTACCCTATAAATGGGTCCCTATGGCATGTGTGTACTGAGGAAGTCGGGCTCCATATCAAATTACAGTTCAGTTGGAGAAGTGGAGCAGCGCGTCCCATATTGCCAGCCTAACAAGACCACAACAACAAGTTCTTTTCTGCGAAGTTATTTTGCGTCACTTGTTAATAAAAAAATTTTTGCAGTTAGCAATAGAATAAAAATGTACGATTTATTTACGATCATTTGGATATTATATGGGGTAATATTTTATATATCTTATCAATTTATTAATATCAAGTTAATTTTTATTTCTTCATTATTTTTATCGTTTTCGTAGTAAAAATGGAGACAAGCAACCCTCAGTAAAAAAAAAAAAAGTTTTGGATTATTGTTAGTTTTACAATATTACGTATTTATAAGAAATACAAATTCTTGGTAAAGATTCTAAAGTTCCAAGATTCTTTTTTAAATATGCTCTAAAATTAAATTAAATCTAATAAAGATATATGAAATAATTCATTATTTTTTAATGCATATTGGCTCTTATATACAGAGTGATTCTAAATTGTTTACAAATTAAGAGAAGTGATATTTTGCCCATCCATACAAGCAATAATTACACAGGAACTCAGGGTAGCATTCTCCTCTGAAAGGTAGAAACGCATCAAGAATCTATCCCAAATTTACTTTATGCAAATTTCCATAGAGAAAAAGCAGCCTTTTGCTTTTATTGGTAGATGCCAGCAGAAATTTTCCGTAGACATATGGGCAGGTATGCTTGGTGGTTGGCCCTTACATCGTGCCAGACCGACGTAACATCTTCTTGGAACAAGTGCTTCCTTGTTCTGCAGGTTATACCATTCCCAATCTAGAGAGACATCTGGTTTATGCACATTTTTTTATCACGGTCCGTAACTTTTAGAATGCCCTCCCCACAATGAATTGGACGCAGTGAACCTGTGGTTTGGCCTCCTCGCTCACCAGACTTCAACCCACTAGACATTTTCTTCTAAAGAGAAGTCTAATCTTTAGTGTTCCAAATCCCTGTCTATTCATCAGAAGATCTCGTGGCTAGAATCGTTTTTACAGAGGACAAAATTAATACAACACGAGGAATCTTCAAGAGATTCCCTCGCACCGCCAGTCGTTCCTTTCCTTCGCCGGTGTCATCTGTGCAACAGCACACGTTGTCGGCATTTCGAGCATTTCTTGTGAGGTTTTCACTAAGCAATAAATATGATTGTGAAACTTTTGGTATTATTCTCTCGATTACGGAACACAGGTTGCTGTAAGCTCAGGTTGAGAATTCCTCTTTTCTGTCTCTCTGAGTGAAATGTTCCTCTCAGAGAGACAGAAAAGAGGAATACATCTTTTTCAAGTTGGAGGATATTCTTATCCCTAGCTACATAGTTCTCAGAAAATACTCAATAACAATACCTAGTCATTTAAGACTACATTTCCTGTAACATGATTGGCTCTTGAGGTTGACGAGGCTTCAAAGTTTTATATAAAGAAGGTACTTTTGACCACCATAAAAATTTACCGAAAATCATATAACAGAGTATCTCCAAAAAACAAAAACAATATTCTCAAAAATTAATGTTTTCTCATTAAATTTCTAAAAAATAGTTTATAAAACACATATATTTTTAATTAAAAGGCAAACTTTATTTGACTTGAGGTTTATTAATATTTCATGTTAATATGAAACAATTTTTATTTGGGTATCTTACTTTAAAAAAAGGGCTAATCATAAGTTTCAAAATGTGCCTATAGTATGCAAGTTTTAGGAAACTTGCATACTAACAGTTTAATTTTTTGAATTTACCAATTCAAAAACTTAAACTGTTCTCAAACAACTTTTGAAATAGCTTTAACACACTTATTGGTATATTATTATTTTTCTTTTTTTCTTTAGACCATATTTTTCACACATCACATATCACTTTAGAAAATAAAATTAAAAAAAATATATTAAAAAAACTTCAAGCTACATCCGAAATGCAAACGCACGATAGAGATTTTCCAATACACATCAGTCAATTTAATTTCTCCATTACACAAACGATGATAATCCGCTTCTCGAGCAGACGATTTTTTTTCACATATATAAACAGGCAACAAGAACGATATTTAAGAGATAATGAATGAAAAAATACAAATAAAAAACGAAAAACCGTTGACCGTTTGAGGCCGACAACAATGTCGCAATTTCCATCTTCCAAAAAACCTCAACCTCGCGAATATATAGAACAAGGCAGCTAACAATTCCTCCTCAACAGAAGCGCGTTTGGGCTGGTCCCGCTCCACCCTACCCTACCCCCTCTCACGTGCGGGTGAAAAACGCTTTGGATTAAAAAGAAGAAGAAAAACAGAATAACAACAGATGAAAAATGCTCTCTGGTAGGGAAAGGGTTTAAGAAGGCGAGCACACCTACTTAAACAAAAGAAGTCGTAGCATCTCTCGCTCTATATCGAGGTTAATTGTTACCTTCGTCCTTTATGCAAAGGAATCTCGCCAGTGGCGACGAAATAGCGATTGGCGAGTGTCTCCAGAATATAAATAAATTCCCCCTCCGGAATCATTTGATTAAAAAAAATGGAAACGTGTACGCAGTTTAGTAGTAGCATGACTTCTGACTTCAAATTACTCTTGAAAAGTTATCAAGAGGGAAATTGACAAAAGAGGTACTCAACTATAATGAAATATAAAAGTAATTAACGGGGATATAAAATGACCCATCAAAATACCGACCTTTACGAAGTAATAAAACAAGCTTTAAATAGTCATCAGGATAATTACACTATAGTAATTGGGGCCCACAATTAAAGACCAAAATTCATGGAATAAAACTGCTGATCAAAATGTTAACTAAAAGTTCTTTCTATGTTAGGTTTTAAATTGATAATGCAACAGCTGAAATTAACTAAAAATGCTTGGAATAGTAGAAATAAAAATTTTTATATTTATTCGTCAACTGCGAGAGCTAGAGCAATCAGCAGGTTTTAAGAGCTTTTAAAAATCCATTGATTTTTTTATTAAAATAATAAAATACGCACATTAAAATAAAAGGAAATTGAATTTTTCTGATTTTATGGAAATGTTGTTCCCATTCCTGTTAACAATCGAGACGGTAATAAAAATTATAAGCATGGTAGTGGTAAGGATAATTTAGAAAATTTGTAAACGTATTTACTTAAAAAAAAAGGTTATCTCAAAAAATTTCAAAATATGATGTTCAAAGAAGTAATGTAAAATGAAGAATACATCATATGTAATTTTAGATGCGGAATACTTCAAAAGTAACAATATTTACGATGCGAAGCACAGAAAACATTAAGTTTAAAATAATAAAATGGGAAAATGGAAACTTTATAGTAAGAGAAATTGTATGGTATTGTATTTGTACACACATACACACACTTTTAAATCCTTACAAATTTCCTTTTATCAAGTGAATGATGCTTACGTTTACAATTTTTTTCTAAATTCTTAATCCTAGAATTTATACTAATTCTTGCTTCCATTTAAATGGCTATTGAAGTGTTCCCTCAATGTATTAATTCTGTGAGTAATAATAAATTATTAAATTCTTATTTTAATTTAACATAGTCTGCATTATTTCATGATTACTATTGTAAGTGTAAATTATACAAATGGGTGACTTTTCATTAGCAATAATATTCACAGGTAATTTATAATAATTTAATTAATTTATAATAATAAAATTTTGCTGTTAGTAATAATAATACGCCGCCTACCCTGTCTTGTAGTCTGACGGTGGATAAGGAGGTCCTGGATTCGAATCTCAGTTTGGGCATGGATGTGCTTTCTCTCTCTATCTGTCCTGTCTTTGTCCTCTCTTTGTATAAATGGGTTGTGAATGGTCGCCTACCCTATAAACGTGTCCCTATGGCATGTGTGTACTGAGGAAGTCGGACTCCACACTAAAAATATAGTTCAGTTGGAAAAGTGGAGCAGCGCACCACAAAATGTCAGCCTTGCTAGAACAAGACAACAGCAACAATAGTAATAATAATATACACCTAACACAGTGTAGTTACTATAAATTGATAGATTTCCTATTAATAACTTTTCCATTCCTATTTATTTAAAATTTCTTGGAAATTCATTTAGCAATAATGTTTCGAAATTTCAGCATTTCACGATAAGTGTCAGCGCACTTTTTCCATTGAAAAATCGGGTGATACTGCACCAATTAACACATTATATAACTGCGATTAGGTTAGCGATAGATATTAATTGTTTATATTGAGTAAGCAGGTGGAAAAAATCACTTCCGAAGAAATCACTTAAACTTCCATATGCATCTTTTTTTTTTTTTTTAAAGTTTCAGTTCAAGACAAAGCGACTTTATTAAGGGACAGGGACCTGTCCACCCGGCAACCCCGGTGGCACAATTCGTGACTGCCCTAGATGACCAGTGGCGTGACCATTCAAAGCAAGAGACGGCTGCATTTGCTGTGTGGGAAGTAACGCAGCGTGGGTTGGTAAATAACCCTCTGCACGGAAAGGAAAAGCTCTTCTTTTGAATGCCATTTTGACGAAGATTCGAACGAGTGGCACGAAAAGGGATTTTGCAACGGGAAATAAACGTTGCCAAATGATAAGATTAAATTATCCTTCATGGGTAGATAGGTAGGTTATGGCGGGCACTTTTGGAGCTTTATGCTAAGATGCTTGTAGCTCTCATTGAAGAAGGTATTTGGATAGAATTTATGTAGTCAATCGACTAACCTTATTTAAGTAAAGTCAGTTGAAGACGGTGATTACTAACAGACACGTCTTGATATGTGAAGAAAAAATTCAGATTTATAAATTCGCGTCAGAAAATAGTTCAAGGTGGATTTTGAGCTGTAACTTTCTTTTTTCATTAAAATTAGAATCTGTTAGACAGGCGTAGAAATTCACAGCATGCAAGAATTTCTATTTCGGGATTTGTAGATAGTTCAAATATCCACAAGGGAATGATAATGCTCTTATTCCTAATTTTTTCCGTAGTTGATTCCTCAGATGTTCGTATAAAGGATAATCTAGGAGAATATGATCTATGGTTTCAGGTTCACCACACTGACAGCGGTCTGTATGCCAGAGATTAAACCTAAATAGAATCGAATTGGTAGGAAAAGATCTTGTTCTTGCTCTGGTCAGCCATACGTCTTCTAGTCACGATTTTGTTAACAGCCTATAATTTTTGCTAATAGATGTGAGATGAGTGAATGCTTCAACATATTTGCTATTTTTCCATTGATCGAGACTTTCTTTAAAATAATATTTCTTGATGTGTTGTTTCAGATCTTCAGGAGGAATTGATCGAATAGCATAATGTCTCAAAGTTGCTGTTTTCGCCAATGAGTCTACAATTTCAATACCTGCAATCCCTGAATGTCCGGGAAGCCAAACTAACTGTATTGACAAGCACTTTTGAGTAGATTGAATCATTTGGAATCGAAGCAGTTGAATAATAGTTGGTGATGTCCTGGAACAATCTGAAAGAGCAGAAATGCAAGAAAAGTAATCTGTGAAAATGGCATATTTTTTGGGTTCAGTGCAAATTTTAGAGACTGCAATAAGCAGTGCCAAAGCCTCTGCTGAGAAGATGGAGTTTATGGAACTAATTTCCCCTGTTATTGATAAACTAGTTGTAAAATTGTCTATTGCAATGACCACATTTGATCCCTGCTTGGAAGCATCTGTAAAAATCATCGTATCTGTCTGCCATGATGACTCGCAAACTTGGTGAAATAGCTTACAAATTATATCTTTTGGCAATGATTTAGTCTGAAAAGGGAAACTCGAAGAGCAAATGGAGATTTTTTTTTGACATTTCTGGCCAGCCAGTTAGGACTTTTAATATGCACGAGGTATTTATTCCTTGTTGTTCAAGCCACAATTTGAATTAATGGCCAGAGGATGATTTGACTCGATTGTAAGTTAGCTTTTCCCAAGTTGAAGCACAGGGGGATAATGATGACTTGCTTAAATTCCGAATGTAAAAGTTTAGGGAGAGCATTTTATGTCTAAAGTGAAGAGAAGTTTCTCCCGTTTTTTGTAGAATTATCGGTATTGGGGTCCACTTAGAAAGACCTGTGGCAATTCTTAGGGCAGTATGATATACAGTTTCAAAGATTGCATGCTGAAGTAAATATATGACAGCCATAATCCAGACTGGAGACAATAAAAGATTTCACGATTTGAAGAAGATGTGCGGTATGAGCACCCCATCTATTACCTGCGATACCTTTCAAAGCATTAAACATTTTTGATATAGCTTTTCTTTTTTCCTGAAAATAATGACGGAAAGATAAACTGTGTGAAAAATGTAATCCCGAAATTCGAATATTTTTACTCCAGGATGATTGTTGATAAACAGGTTAAAATTAGGTTGTTGTCGTTTTGAAGAAAAGTTAATCATAGAATATTTTTGTGGGTTTATCAATAACTTCCATTATTGACATCAATTTTGTAATATTCCACGTGCAGATGTTATTTTCTGCTGAAGTTTACCCAAGTTAACAGATTCATATAGTACAAATATATCATCAGCGTACATGAAGCATTTGATGTCAGGGGGAAGGATATCATAGAGGTCTGCCATAAACAATGAGAACAGGAAAGGTGATAACAAGCTGCCCTGTGGAACTCCCCTATATGAGGTGGCTGATGAAGGTAGCTTATTTCTCCACTTTACTTGAAAATAGCGAGCTGTAATGAGCTGTTGAATCCACAAAGCAGCGTTCCCTTTGATGTTTGCTTGAAGTAATTTATAAACTAGGCCGTCTGGCCAAACTGAATCATAGGCCTGGGAAATGTCCACTGCAACCAAAACAACAGATTTTCTAGAGGATCTGGCAGAAATTATGTGATGATGAATGATGGATAAAATACTGTTACAACCTCGATTTGGCAAAAATCCGTGGTTATTGGGATGAAAGGAAAATATGGTTGATATATGGTCAATAAATCTCCTTAAAATCATTCTCTCTTTCCATTAATTTACACATGACACTAGTCAGAGATATAAGACGGCACGATGCCATAAGATTGACCATCTTTCCCGGTTTTAACATTGGAATAACAATGGAGGATTTCCATATTTCTGGTACAATACATGTAAGCCACGATTTATTCATCAGGGAGAGGAGATAGTCTAGGTTGGTAGTAGTAATAACTTTACTATTTTTTCAGATATCTTATCTGGACCAACAGATGAGTTTTTGCATCTTGCTAAGGCATCTTGGAGTTCAGATGCAATAAAGGGTTTATTGTAAGTGAAATCCTCACTTGTACTTAAATCCAATGAAATAACCTTTAAAATGGATGAACGTGTGTAGAAGTCTATAAATATATTAGCTTGATGAGTAGTATCTGTCACTGGAGAATTATTATGTAATAGGTTCATATGTGAAGTCGGAGATACTGTAACTCTATTTTGGAGATTTTTTAATAAGTTGAAAATATTTTTTGATGTTCCAGCTGAAATAATTATTTTGTCCCAATATTTTCGAGAGAGATATATGAGTAATCGATGTAGTTCTGCTGCAGTTCATTTATATGCCATCCAAACGTACTTATCACATGTGCGTTTAGCTTTACGCCAAAGACGTCTTTTTTGTGGCCCAGGAGATAACCACACCTAGAAGACCACCATAAGGGATAAGGTTTACATAAAATTTTCTACCATCTTCTAAATTTCTGAAGTTTATTTATGCAGAGATGATTTAATTTTTCAATAGAGTGAAGATTAGAAATTTCATGATCAGTATTGATGGAAGCAAAGAATTCTGACCACAGGATATGTGATCTGTTCGATATATGGTGATCAGTATCTCCAATAGCTATGCTAGTTTTAGATGGTAAATGATCACTTCCAAAACATTCTGGGTGAACTTCAATATGACTAAGGTGATAAATGTCTGTTGATACAAAGGTGAAGTTAATGAGTGAAGGTTTATGATGTGGACCGTAATGTGTTGGAATTCCAAAGTTCAGGAGGCAGCAATTCACTTCCTGAATCCATTCAAGAAGGTCATTCGCCATTGATGAAGTAGAACAGCTTCCTAATGATGTATGTCTAATATTGAAATCCCTATGATGATATAAGGAGGCTGAATTCCTTGAATTATGCTATGAAGCCACTCTGAAGAAAATTTGCTAGGAGGAATGCACACATTAATTATAGTTATTGTAGTCGTTGCCACTGTGATCTTGATTGTTAAAAGTTCTCTGCCATCACCTGAGAAACAGATAGGAGAAAATTGCCTTGTTGGGACTTTTATTTACTGCTAGGAGAAGGCCGCCACCCCGACTATCTTCTTTATCCTGACGAAAGATTATTTTGTTAAATAAAGATATCTTGTCAACTTTTTTTAACCAAGTTTCTTGTATTGCAATAATGTCTGCAGAGTTAAAATAATGAAGTTTCATGTATGGACGCTTATTGAGAACACTTCGAGAATTCCACGAAATTAATGAGAACATGAAAAAAGTTACAATTATTATGATTACTATTTGACTTCTAAAGATTGATGCACCCAGTATAGAAGTTACGTCCCATCTGTTAGGAAATTTTATTGCTTCCCTTTCTGAATTTTGCATTTTCAATTATTTCTGACTGTTCGCCACAAGATTTATCAAAATTAAATATGTTCACAGGTAAAATTGGATTGAAATGAATACCACTATTACTAGGGTTTGATGGTTGTTTTTGGATTCGACTACTTTTCCGAGTTTTCCTTCTGGCAGGGGATGATGAGAGACTTCTAGTTTCAAAAAGTTTGCTTACAGTTTCTTCGAATTTTTGGAAAACAGTATTCAAAATGGCTTCTTGTTGGGTTTGAATAGCTAAGATTTGTTTGTCTACTGATTCTTTAAATTTCATAAGTATTGAGGTGACTATATCATTTATTTTAGCATGAGGTTGATTAGACTTTACAATTGTAGCAAAATTGGTTTTAGAGATTTTAAATTATCTTCTTGCTTCAATAAAAGATAGATAGTTTATTGCCTTAAAGTTTAAAAACCGAGGTTCTTCTTCACGAGATGAACATAAAAGATCATCTGAAGTGTGAGGTCCTTTGCAGTTTACATAATATGGGACTTTAGTTGAACAAGAATCACTATTGTGATGTGAGCCACAGAATCTGCATAAAGCTGATTGTACTTTACCATTTTTTGTTGCATGTGTAAATTTAAAACAAATTCCACACTGACGAACTTTATCCACAAAACTTTTTACATTTACAATAGACAAAAACACTTTAATTTGAGACGGTATTTTATGTCCGTAGACTCTTACCAAGATAATTTCTGAAAGTTCTGAAGATCCCTTTTTATTGAAACGTCGTATTGAGATACAATAAGGCCGTTATTTTCAATTAAATAACGAAATACTGTGAAATTCGAAATTCCAGCTTCAGAAGTGAATTGTATAGCTAAAGGTACATTATCATCATAATCTAATATAGAGTTCAATGCATGTTTTGCTATGCGATATTCACACTTAATAAATGGTATATCGTCTTGTATGTCTGTCATTTTTAATATAACATTTTCATATGTCATTTTGAATATAACATCATTGAATATAACAATTTGTACGTACTTGAGGAAATAAACAAATAGAACTTGAGCTTGAAACTAATAAGCTAATTAATAAATTAATCTTATTGAAATTCCTGAATTCCTACATAAATAAACTTACTTTAAATAAACGAAAATAAATTGCTTGAGTTCTTCTCAAAGCTAACAAAGTTTGAAATGGTATGTACGTACCGGTTAGAATTTGCAACTTTTTTCCGTTTTCAGCTCTGTCTGTCAATTCACTTCCGCAATTGGAAATCGAAACAATCTCCTTCATAGGGAGATGTCAGTTTGTTGTAGCAAAAGTATATCTGGTTGCCAGAATAGGATTATATGTTTTTTTAGTTCTGTTTTATGAAAAATACGCTCCGTTTCCCATTCATCGCAAATGCTCTCTCAAACATATTCCATTAGAAAATCATAGATATTGAGAGATACTTAATGTTTTCCGATCATCTGAAATTCTAGTGGCGTGATGCGTTAGAATTTTTCTCAAAATATCGCCAACAATCCATCTTAATGCTCAAATTTCTATACTCATACATTTTTATAAATAAATATTACAGAAAATACTTTTTTTCATAAATATTTAAATGCAAAAAGTCTTCATGTTTCTATATTTTCCATGCTACCTCATTGAGATATTTTGAACCCAGATGACAGACGCAAGAGGATCAATTAAGAGTTTCATAGTTGAAAAAGCGATAATTTCTCTGAGTTCATAACCATAATCTATATGAAGATTTACAAACTCAATGATTTTAAAACTAAACGACTTTGAAATCTGTCACTTTTAGCTTTATATCATTTGTTAGAATATATGATACAAATAAAAGTAAATGTGTTTAGCAATCATTTCCCATGATTTTAAATATTAATATCTGAAATTTGAAAGTTCTTAACTATTTCATGGGTTTATTTTCGCTCAACTTTTTATAACTTGTGAGTATTATATGCACTGAACAATCTATTAATTAAATGATAAATGATGGTGTAGTGAGTGTATGCGAACTTCGTGAGAAAGATATAGTACACACAATATAATATTTTTACGCCGCTTAAAGTAGATGTTTTGCCTTTTTCCTTCTCTTATATTGTCAACGTATTAATGGCTTGAATCAATAGAAAACGGCTTCTCAAACCGATGTTTTGGTCTTTATATAAGAAATCGTTCTATTAACAAATGAACTTCGACACTATTCTCAGACATTCCATGTCGTTTCCAGCCGCTCGATGAAGGCGATTTGATGACGAGCAGCAAATTTGTGGACAAGTCGAGTCTTCATTAATTATGTGTGAGTTAGATAAAACGCTATCTGACGTCATGGATATTTTAAACCAATGAGAATTGCAATAAAGTGGCGTAATCATGATCTCAACTAAAAAGAAAGAAACCACTTTATTGTTTATAACGCAATATATGCTGACAAGTATGTGAAATTTCTGTAAAATAATACAGCACGTAGGATCTACGTGCTGTTTCTCAGGATCTATCCAGCAAAAATTTGGCTGGATAGATCCTGAGAAATCAATAACCAGAACAACCACCTCTGGCAGTAATAACAGCAGTTATACGCCTGGGCATTGAGTCAAACAGAGATTGGATTGCATGTACAGGTACAGATGCTCATGCAGCTTCAACACGATGCCACAGTTCATCAACCGTAACGACTGGCGTTTGGTTGCGAGCCAGTCGCTCGGCAACCATTGACCAGACGTTTTCTATTGGTGAAAGATCTGGAGAAGGTGCTGGCCAGGGCAACAGCCGAACATGTTCCGTATCAAGGAAGGTCCGTACAATACCGGCAACATACGGTCGGGCATTATCCTGCTGAAATGTTGGGTTTCACAGGGCTCGAATAAAGGGTAGAGCCGCGGGTCGTAACACACCAGAAATGTAACGTGCATTGTTCAAAGACCGTCAATACGAACAACAGGTGATCCAGGCGTGTATAAAATTGCACCTCATACCTTCACGCCAGGTGATGGGCCAGTATAACGATGACGAATGCACGCTGCCAGTGTGCGTTCACCACGATGCCGCCAAACACGGATGCGACCATCATGATGCTGTACACAGAACCTGGATTCATCTGAAAAGATGACGTCTCGCCATTCGTGCGCCCAGGTTCATCGTTGATCACACCATTGAAGGTGCTCTTGTCTATGACGCAGTGTCAAGGGAAGCCGCAGCCATGGTCTCCGAGCTGAGAGTCCATGCTGCTGCAAACGTCGTCGAACTATTCGTGCAGACACTTGCTGTCTTTCAAACGACCTCGTTTCTTGACTCACGGCTCGTGACGTGGTTGCACGATCCATTACGGCCATGCGGATAATATGCCTGTCTTCTCGGCTGCTAGTGATAGGTGGGCGTTGAGATCCCGCATGGTGTTCCGTATTACCGTCCTGAACCCATTGATTCCATATTCTGCTAACAGTCAGAATCTCGACCAACGCGAGCAGCAATGCTGCGATAAGATAAACCGCAATCCCGGTACGCTACAATTCCACCTTTATCAAAGTCAGAAACGTGCTGGTACGCATTTCTCCTTCTTACACGAGGCATCACAACAACTTTTCACCAGGCAACAGCGTTCAAATGCAATTTGTGTATGAGGAACGTGCTGAATAATTTCCTCATTTAAACACAATGTAGGTGTCGCTACTGACGCCTGCTTTGTCTGAATGCGCTGAAAAGCTAATCATTTGCATATCACAGCACCTTCTTCTTTTCGTATAAATTTCACGTCTGTAACATGTCGCCTTCTTGGTGTAGCAATTTTAATGTCCAGTAGTGTTTAAAATAGGTGGATCATTTAAACAGTTTGAAAATATTTGAAGAAGTGTGGGTTTCCGAACGACAAACAAAATTTCTGTTCCTCCTAACATTTCATCACAGAAATGAGCGCTTTTGGTTGTTTGATGAATGAAAATGTAGGAATTGTCACACGATGATTTCGCACTACAGCTCGGTGTATAAAATAATGATGTTCTCATCCATTTTACAATTATATCAGACTAAATAAACATTGCCAGCAAACATTCAGCATCACTCAAAGGGATGGTATGAAATATCTTTGGATTTCAGAACATCTCATTTCCCGTTCACATTACCATCAATTAAAATGACATCAGTTGTATTTTTGATAAGCTAAAGCTCCTAGTTTTTATCTGCCTTCAAAGTCCTATTAATGCATATCATGCTTCGAGATGTGTTCCTTAGGATTCATTTCAGTTCGTTATATGAATATTTTTTCATTGTCCGAAAGCAAAAATCTTTCGTGAAATTGCTCGTTGTCTTATTTGCCCAAACTGTTAGTTAGTTGATCACTAACTGCATGGAATCATAGTGGATGAAGTCATCGCTTGAGCTGTCGCCCTCTTTCCTATATTACATAACATTATGGACTTTATGGAAAACTTGCCTTCCACGGGTACTACCAATGCAATTGGCATGGTTTAAGTATTATAACCGCAAACATCCGAGCTTGAGACCATAACGGTATCCTAGAAATATATCTCCGATAAAAGTATCCTTTGCCCTCTATTCGGAGAATAATGCTTTTCACTCTAGTCTGCTTTCCCTGCAAATTTCATTAAAGGGTGCAATAAAGGAAAATATTTCTAGTATCCAGAAAACAGCTCCTTTAAGATTTAAATCTGATGGATATATAAAACCTGACTAAGGCACGTGCAGTTGCCACGGGTCTCCAAATCAAATAGAAAGTTTATTTTACGTTGTCATTCAAATAGAATCATTTGCCAAATCGAACAGAATGTTTGTTGTTGGGAAGCAGAGGGTCCCCCAAAGAAGTTTTTGCCCGGAGCTCTAATAACACTAAGTCTAATCCTGTGACTATCGTCTTGATAGAATTTGTGGATTTTAAATGTTACACATGTTTTTCTGGTATGTGTCATGGGAGGAAAAGGAGGACGCCATCTCAGTCGTCAACCTTCTCACCTGTTCAAGGTTTAAAATTCTGAGGGAGTTGACATGATTTAGAATTTGGGTTTTGGAGACATGACAAGCTGAATCTATCAATTTAAGGGAAGAATGCTCAATAAACATGATTATTTTTCTCATAACGAAAATATATTACAAACGTACTTTATTACGTATTCCCTTGAATGAAGTTTGTCTGTATTTTAAAAATTATAGCATAAAAAACCTCTTTCTCTTTTAAATAACTCTGTTGATTATAATGGAACACCATTCCATAATTATCAAGGTTTTATAAATTACTTCATATGTAATGGCCTCAGCAATTAGATAGATAGATCAAGATTTTATTCTAAAGTTTGTTTTTTTGGAGAAGTACTGAAAAATCCATAAATTATTGATCGGAAAAATCTGGTAGGAAAAACCGTCATTCGCCATTCAGATTCAATGTTTCTCCACCGGTCCACAGAGAAAATTTAGAGGAAAAAAGGGCCTAACTATGGTGTTGCTCTATCATTTGACTATTATTCATTATTATGAAGTGATTTTGCCTCTACGGCTCTGTTTAAGTTCATCGTTGAATTGAAGCAATCAGACGTAAACTAACGAAATTAAAGCAAAGCGAAATTAAGAAAAACGGTTTTTCCTTTCGAAAACTACTTGATTCTGTTTTCTCAATTTCAGAATATGCCTCGAAATTTCTTCTCTAGCTTGAATATCGTAAAAATGTATATTTGTCTAAGAGGCTTTTACCGAGCTCACAATAGAATGATCGTCTCTCAGGTCTTTGCTTCAGCGCATGGCGGTCCAATTCACTCACACTAAATGTTTGTAATGTTTCTTGAATCTATTTTGAAATATAGTGCTCGGACGGACCAGCGTTACTATACAAAAATTAATCTTAAAAAGATAAAGCAAATCTAAAAACTCGTGAACTGTACATATATTATGTATTTATTAAATAATACGATTTGTTTTTATATTCAGTAATCCACCCAAATCTTCTTAGAAATATTTAGTAAAAAATTTCTATTTTTCATAAATATATAAAGAAGCCAATTATACTTGCGTTAAGAAAATTTTTACCGAGTAATAAGGCTTTAAAACGTAAGCCATTACAATAGTTAAAAATTTTTAAAAAGGTAAGGTACTTTGGGAACATTTTAAATTTTGCCTAACTAAAAATTTCAGTATTCAAGATCTGTGTGTGTGTTACACTAATAAATATTTATATAAAAAGCCAAATTTAAAATTTCTTAATATTTTCCGTCCTATATTTTGAGAAATAACTCAAGTAAATTTACAGTTGCTGTTTAAAATTCAAGTTTTGTATAGGCACCCGTTATGGTTGAACCCAAGAACAGGTGAAAAGAATACCAAAGCACTAATCCTTCATCTTCTATAACTCAAAAAAAAAAAAAAAAGTTTGAATGGCAGAAAATAATTTGTAAGGAATTTTTCTTAATATTGTTTCTTTCAAGATATGGAAAATTGCCATCGTGATATTGCTCAAATTCAGCAATTAGATAGGAGAAAATAATATTAAGTTATAAATTGTGTTGAGAGAACGTGATTTTCCTAATCAACTTATATCGATTTTAGTCTCTTTCATAATTAAGTTAATGTTAAAGGGATCTTTAAGTGAACGAAACAAATAAGTCAAAAATCTTTCGTGATTTTTCATAATTTATTTCGCGATTACGTTAGTTTGAAGTTATTCATTAAGCCGATTTATTACAGAAAAGTAGAAATTTTACAAAGCAAAATGTTCCGATTTGGATTCCAGACCATGTTAGGCAACAAATGAGGGATATTACGCTTCTGCGACACCATCCACGCCTGTCGATGCGAGTCCTTGAAAATTTACCCAGGTTTCAGAGTTTTCTCCCTTGCAACAGTCTGCCATCTGTGAAAAATCACCCGGACGACAGTTAACATGGTTTGGCACAATTAACGGCTTCACAACAATCTTAAGCCTTTTATCCTCAAGTTAAAAGATAAATAAAAAAAATCTCGACTGAAATGGACCAACTAATAAATTATTTATCTTTCCTATACTTCTAAACTGAATGTTATCGCACTATTATTTTTTTACAGTATCATGTCTTTAATACACACACATACACAATGATAGTTTCGTTTCCCAATAAAAAATTGGAGCGTAAAAGTTCATGCATAATAAGTTTTATAAATGAATATTCCATAACAATTTCGTATTCTTTCCTTTATTAAAAAATTCATAAAATAAATCTTTTTCAGTAATTATAATTGATTGCACTAAAATTCATAAAATTTACTTCGCCTTGTGGATAATGAAATAATTTATAAATCATATCTTATTCTTTTACTTTATATGTCATATTTAAAACAAAAGTGCAATGGTTATATACATGGAGAAATATCATTATTTTCTTACAAATAAAACCAAAATAAATTTTAATGATTTTATCAATGAATTCAGAAAAAAAAAATCGACCCTTAAATAATCAAAGCCCTACTTAATATTTCTTGTTAATCATTCAATTTAAGCTCCTTCGTTTACTCGATAGAATTAGATCTATTCTTCACAAACCGTGAGAACACTTATTACTAATTCTATAGAACATTTTGCCAACGAATAGCTCGCGTTGTTAAAAGGGCGGGAAGTAATCGCAACTAAATTTTCTCCCACCGTTTTTGGAGGTCAAACAAACTGTAATTAAATATGTAAAAATTATTTTTTTCTATTTCTACATTCTCCGACAACAACGTTCTCTGCTGGAGATAGAAAAAAGCTGGCGAAACAGTAGCCAGACTGATCGTCTCCAAAGTCGAGCAACAATAATCGGAGGATAATCTCCGAAGAATAATCCAGTTCGACTCGGGAGTGCTCTACATTTGGCGCTTTCTTATTCCTTTGGCGGAGTTGTGTGAAGTGGGAACTTTGTTTTTGCATTAAGTACCACAATGTTGCTGAGCTGCCAGCTCAATAAGTGATATGATGTGAAAATGCTTGACATTCTGAAATGCAAATTGGCGATAATGATTAAGATGATAAATAAGCAAATAATGCGAGCAATTTGGTTTTACGTATTACTTCCTGAATACTTTATCCAATAAATTGATTTTTAAATAAATTAAGTTTTAATTTTATATTAAATTAACTTTTGTTTTAAATCTTATCTAATTCTCATTTCCTCATTCAGTCAAAATTTTCGCCATAAAAATACATCGTCGAATTTTACAAATTTTAATAATTTTTCCCATTATATGGAGGAAAAGCATCATCATTTATTCATATCTTTAATGTAACAAGTATGTAAAAATTTATTTGTAGTTTATATGCTGCTAAATAGCATCCTAAATGAGATATATTTTTTCACAGATAGGTTCCACCGAAAATTAAGTAAGTACACCGCATTTATAAGCAAATTTGAGTTTATTAATGTAAAATCAAATTTATTTTTAAATATAAAATAGAGTTCAGATTTTTCTTAACTAAAACATTAAATGTTTTTTCTTTACAATCACTACTAATTGTTTTCTTTACATCAATCATTGAGTATCTTAATGTTTCAAGGCCTTTGTAAAACTCGTTTCGAGCACTTTCTACGTACTACTTTTCGGGATTTTTCTTAATGTATATATTGGCTGTGTTGAGGGATAAAACTCGGTAAATTCTCATGCATTCACCACAGCAAATACCCATCATCCATTGTTCCAAAACAGCAGAACATCACCACCTAAAATATACTGCTCAACTTCCATTCACCGGGGTGTAGTGTAACAGACCTCCTCGTGGTGCACCCTGGGTTATGCTAAATCTGTTACAGCCTTCATCTTTCTCTTGCAGTCTTTTTCTTAATGAAGGCATCTTCAACTTCTAAAAACTGCACTTTTAAGTGCAGGAACAACAACAGTCTAAAAGTAATTTTTTGGAATGCTGGTGGCCTTACTCAGGACAAGTTCTCTGAGCTTAAAATCATTGTCCATCAAGTGAAACCAGATGTTGTAGGCATTGCCGAAAGTGATTCTGCTGCCGATAATTTAAAATTCTTTCCAATTAACCAGTATCAGTCTTTCTCCTTACCACGGTCAAGACAAATAGACTCTGGGATTGTAGTTTTTGTAAAACGATTTCTTATAGTTGATACATTAGTTAAACATTCCATGCACGATCACGATCTATTAGAGGCTTTTGAAATCCGTGTTTGGAAAAACAACGAAGCTTTTCGTATCACCTTTGTTTATAATCCTTCTAAGAACAAGCCAAACTTAAACTGTCTTGTACAGGATTGGAACAAGCACTCACTCATACTTGGAGATTTCAATACTCACTCCCAGAGATGGGGATACAAACAGAACTGCTCTATTGGCAATATTCTTGAAAATTTCATTGACTCAAACAAAGTTGAGTACATTGAGAATTCAAGTAGTCTTCCTACCTTTCTGTCCTTTTCTGGTGAAACATCTCACCAAGACCTTTTATTGACTCATCCTAATCTCACTCCTCTTATTAATTATGATCTCCTTTCCGCCCCAGATGGAGCAGGACATAAGATTCTTTTCGCGACGATCAATAAACCTGAACTCAAGGAGGAACCCATTATTACAAAATGGGACTTAAAGAAGGCAAATTGGCAAAAATATGCTGATTTTACTGACTCTCTCCTAGGAGACTCTGCGCTTGATTACAACAATGATAATTACATTTTTACTATTCTTGAGTGCGCAAAAGCTTGCATTCCAAGAGGACACAGGAAAGGAGCAAAACCTTTTTGGAACAATGAACTCCAATCTCTGAAGGAAGAGAGATATCGAGAAAGAATCCTTGCTGAATCCACTGGTCTCTTGAAAGATTGTATTAATTTGAGACAAAAACAAGCCCTACTCAAAAAGAATATTTTAAGCTTTAAACGTGCTTGTTTTAATAAATTTCTTACTGACTTGGACTATCGTAAAGATGGAACTAAGGCCTTTAAATTTTTATTCACTCTTAATGGAAAAAAGACCCAACCTTGTAAAACGCCAATTGAGGCTTATGGAAAGCTTTTGACCTCTGACAAAGATATTGCTGGTACTTTTTGCTGTCATTTTCGCAAAAATAGTAATTTTAGACCAAAAGCAAAAATTCGAAAAGACAAAATAAGGCCAAACTCTTTAAGCGACTCCAGGTCATGTCTCTTTTCTTTTCCCTTCTCCAATGTAGAATTCAAAAATGCCTTAAAGCATTTAAAGCGTGGCAAGAGTGCAGGACCTGATAAAATTTTACCAGAATTTATCCTAGAACTCGGCCTGAAAGCCAAGTCAAAACTTTTAGAATTTATTAACAGAACTTGGGGTGGAACACTCCCGACTTTATGGCGAAAAGCTAACATTATTTCAATCCTGAAACCAAATAAAGATACATCTGACCTGAATTCGTTTCGACCCATTTCTCTGACCTGTATATTGAGCAAGCTGATTGAGAGAATGATCGTTGATAGATTACAGTTTTATCTTGACGGTAAAGGATTTATCTTTGAGAGACAAGCTAGGTTTAGAAAGGACTTTAATACTACGGAATTATTAGTCAGACTCAGTCAACAAATCAAAGATGGTTTTCATAGAAAGTACTCTTGTAGTCTTTATCGACTTTAAATCAGCGTTTGATCGTGTTTGGCGAAAACTATTACTAAAGAAGCTTCGTAAGATGGGCATCTCTGGCCACCTCTTTAAATGGGTCTTTGATTTCCTTTCACAACGTTTTATTAACGTAAATTATGGAAATGCTAGATCGGGTTTCGGGCAAACTGCTCAGGGTCTCCCTCAGGGTTCTGTTTTAAGCCCTGTTTTGTTCAATTTGATGATTAATGATCTCATATGCAACATCTCGAAGACCTGCCCTGATGTTCAGGTTTTGTTATATGCAGATGATCTGGTCCTTTGGACAACTGGCAACAACTTTCAAACACTAGAGAGGGTTATGAATTCTGCCTGGACTTTTTATTGAAACGGACTAATGACAATGAATTCTCTGTCAACATTGACAAGACCAATTTTGAGATTTTTATTTTGAATACTAAACAGCATCAAATTATTTTAAACTTTGATGAGAAACCACTTCAGAGAACTGATTGTGCTAAATACCTCGGTATTCTTTTAGACCCAAGAATCACCTGGAACAAACAGGCCTCAAAAATGACTGAAAATGTCTCAGGCCGACTTAATTTATTAAAAAGACTAGCTGGTGTTAAGTGGGATGCCACTCAGGAATTTTTGTTCATGACTTTTAACTCTTTCATCCGACCGGTCTTCAATTATGGAGCCGAAATTTTAATCACCGCCTCAGATACTGCTTCATCGAAACTCAATGTTGCTCAAAACAGTGCTCTTAGGCTTATCACTGGGGGAGCCTTCTACACTCCAATACCAGCTTTGGAACTTCAGACTGGCCTTGACTGTTTGCACGATAGGAGAGTTTTTGCTACTTTGATTCTTGGTGAAAGGTTACTACGTAGAGATGGTTTTTGGACTAACTACAGACCAAGCAATCTGAGACTAAAAACACAACGAACATTTTTATCAGAATTCCAGAGAATTTCCTGCTCACTTGGCACTCCAAGTATTAGAGCCCTTACAGCCAGACCAATGTCCTTACCCCTGTCTTCGACTTTGTCCTTCCTGTCCAGAAGGGAGTCTCCCCTCAGGCAGAACTCAGAGCTGCTGCTCTTGCTACTATTAATGAGCGATACCCACTCGACAATTGGATGCACATTTATACTGACGGATCAGCTGAGAGAAGTACTGGGAGAGCGGGAGCTGGTGTCTTCTCCAAATTTTTCCAACTCTAAAAGCCTTTGGGAAAAAACTCTAACAATTTTGATGGAGAAATATATGCAATTTACATGGCTCTCCAAAAAATTTTAGATTTCTTGGAAATGAAATTTGTCCTTCTTGTTGACTGTCAGGCTGGCAAATTATACTCTCCTACCTACATCTATAGAATTTATACTGTCTGCGGGAAAGGAAATTACTTTACAATGGATCCCTAACCATTGCGGCTTGCCTGGTAATGAAAAAGCAGACAATATCGTGAAAGAGGCTTCTTTTTTAAACACTCCAGATACTCCTACTGGCTTGAGAAAAGTCAAACTCCTTCTAAAACGAGTTTTGCATCACCAGCGAAATATTTATTACAAAGAGAATGCAGTTGATGCCTCTTGGAGGTATCAATAGCATCCTGGTGACTTCATGTACCCCCAGAGATCTACCTAGATCTATAGGGGTCTCCTACTTCAGGTTACTTAATGGGCATGATTTACTCCAGAAATATCTTTATCACATAGGCCTTGTGGATTCACCCAACTGCATTTTATGTAGGGAACATGCTGACATGGATGGCGAGCATCTTTGGAAATGTTATGCCCTCCAGGAAGCCCGCTCGTCTTCACATTTCAAGATGCTCTACACTCCTGGAGATACTGCTTTTCTTTATTGGACTGAAAGACTTATTATGCTCGAAAGAGCCAACATAAGGACGTAATTAAAAAAAAAACTTCCATTCACCGATTTCATGGCCTACTGTATCCAAAACATCAGCAGACGAAATAAATTACTAGAAATTGGAAACATCATTAGCAACAAAGGATTCAAACTGGGCCAAAAATTCCTTCCAACTCAAATTACAGAACAGTCAATAGAATCAGACTCTTACAATTAGTGAGTATGAACAAATAAAATCAGTATACATACATATAACACTGTTAATGTGAGAAAAAGTTAAATGATATTTTTCTCTATACTTCCACCCGGCAAATTAGTACAGTGCATCGGTTAAGGGATAGTTCGGACTGCGAATACTTTCATGAAAGATTTTTATGTTCGGACAACGAACGCATATTTGGATTAGAAACTAAAACGAATTCTAATGAACACTTCTGTGCTCCAGGAAGTGCTGGGTTGACAAACGAACGGACTAAATATCGTTTTTCGTCTCTTGAATTATGTTGCTTTCTGCTTCAACTTCTAAGTTTTACAATGGAAAAAAATGTTTTCTAATAGAATATTTATAGCCAAGTAGACCATCAGTTTCGGCTTAGATTTCATTCAAAACCGAAAGTAATTTTATTTTCTACACTCCCACCTGGTTCATTCGTTGAAGAAGTGGGAGGATGTAAGAGCAATGGTCTTGGAATGGCACCCAAAACAGGCTGATGTCAGTAAGGTTAGGGATCGTTACAACAACAATGCTACTAATCACTTCCGGAAAGTCTTAAAAAAGAGAGAAAAGCGATCGACATTGGACATGTTTTCTAATGCCCCATAAACAAAAAATGAAAAGAACTGATTAATAGGCAAAGCTCTATACGTATGTATTATTTTTTAATAAACTTACGAATAAATTATGTACCCTTTTTTAATTTAATTCTTTGGGTCTCCAGAATGAATGAATCGATTTAACAAAAAATGTATGATAAATCAAAGATCGGTTAAATGAACAATTCGGATAGCGAACATAATCTTGTAATGGTTTTTGTTCGTTAACTGATCACCCATTGTAATATAAAGCTTTGATACTTCTGAAACCGTTATATTTAACACGCGCTTACTAAACTATTTATTAACGAATTTCCATCTGAAACAAATGTAATATGTACAACTTTTCTTTCTTTTTATGGCATCTTTCATTCGATTATATTTTGTCATGAGAAATTGAGCATATTATTTTTTTAGATTTGAATAATTTAATGAGCTTTTTAAACTGAATGTAAACATTGTGTTAATACAGCTCAATAATCTTTGAAGCAAATATTTCAAACTAATAAAAAATGAGTTGAATGCTTTTCTCTCCCTATTGATTGGATTTATTACTAGGATAGGTGGATTGTTATTTTAAATTTTTTACCATTTAATTTTATTTGCTATGTCTAAAGTTTTAATTTTTCTTACAATAATTTGTCCAATTCTTGTTGCAAAGAAATGGATTCAGTGTTCAATAAAAACTAGAAAATATTGATTTTGATATCTTGCTGTAATCGTTGAAAAAAATTTATAACGCTCAGTTTATATTTTGATGATTATTTTAAATAATCTTTTTAATGTTTATTAATTTCACATTCAGTTTACAAAACATTTAAAGTTTTAATCTAAACTGCAATATATTTCATTTAAAATTTGCAATCACACGTTAAATAATTTCTTTTTGGAAAAAAAAAAAAAACTATTTTATGTACTCTATTAACCGTTTGCACACATGAATTGAAGTTTTAACACATGAATTGAAGTTTATTACTCTCTTTAATGCAAATAGTATAAATGATCTTATTTTAGTAATTTAATTCCAATTTTATTTAATATATATTTCAATTTAGACAAAGCCATTGAATTTAAGGGAGATCTAAATTATTTCAAAATAATATTTTTGCAGAACAATTCCAGTTGAGAATGATTTGTTTTTAAAGAAGAGCATATGTATACTGTGTATGCAAATGTTAATACTTAATTCAATAAGTCAGAAAACTTTTTCTATTTTTTTCTGTTGTTACAGAAAACGATGCATAATTGCGATGAATTGTCTTGAGCAATTAGAAAGCGGGGATCGCATAGGTGGATTCATACAAATGTAATCAGCATACGATCTATTTCTCATCCTGGAGTGGTGCATGCCACCAAGGATGCTTCCCATGAATCAGGAGAACATTTATTCGTTCCTCACTTTTTTCCTTCCAGACAAAAAATAACTTTGAAAATATTCTTAATTACAACCTTCCAAAATTCTCATGTATTGTTTAATTTCCAGCAATAAAGTGAGAGCACGAAACCGGTTCCGCTTTCCTAGTGTGATTTCGATCTCATTTCTGAAGGGATGACTAACATACTTTCAAAAAATTTGCAGGAGTAGTCTCAATTTGTCCATAAACCTATCTAATCAAATTAGACTTAGTTTTTTTTTTTTTTTTTTTTTTTTTTTGGGTATGACAAACTTAGCAAAATTTTATAGACTTATCTTTTTTTTAACTCTTTGTGACCAAACAGAATTGTATATTATGATTTGTGTTAGGTTTGATTTTAAAAGCCCTTTCTATATGAATATTACATTCCGATTTGACGACTTGAATAAGGGTTCTGGATTAGCATCCATTGCCAAACGGAAATTTATATTATAATTTGAGTTAAGTTTGAATTTAAATGCCCTTTCTATATGAAGATTACATTTCTATTTGATGGCTTAAAGTGAATTCTGGATTGGTATCCATTGACAAACAGAATTTTATATTATAATATTGGTTAGGTTTGAATTTAAATGCCCTTTCTATGTGAATATCACATTTTGATTTGACGACTTAAAGGGAATTCTGGATTGACATCCATTGCTAAAGGCGAAAGGCAATTTAGCATTATGTCGACGAATATTCTATCTGATTCTATCAGGATATTTTGCTGTAGATAAATTCTAAATGCCAGCTGCACTCGTTGTACAGCTAGCGAACCCAAGAATTGTGCATTCCAAGAAAGTGCGATCCAGAGAATTGTGTAAATGAACTTCTTTGAAGTTCATGCGAAAGCTTAACTATAATGCTTCAAGTAATATTTAAAGATGCAGATAAAGCTCATTTATACGGGAACATATCTTTATTCCGCATGGGATTAAAAATCATTTTAGCCTGTCAATTCAGTTTCGACCAGGTGAATCTGGCAACAATTATAAATAGTCACTTAAAGTTAAAATCGTATTGGAACAATAATGATTTAATAGTCCTGCTTTGCTTTGTCAACATTTTTATCCATAGTTTTCATCACTAGCTCTTGTGAGATTAAGATTTATCAAAGCACTATTTAAGCGTAGAAACGTTTTTTCCCCCCACAAGTTCATTAATTTACTTGCTTCATGCAGTGATACGAGTTGAATTCTTTTGTATGCATTGAATGAATTTTTTTAAATTTATAGTTCTGAGTTAGCAAAAGACAACTAATATCTGTTAATAAAAATTTAGATACGAAAAATAACTATAAATAACGAAAGTTAAATTAAAAATATCAATAGAAACTAAAACGTCCATACATACGTAAACTTGAAAGACAAATAAAATGATTATTGTTTTTAGTCAAGGTATTTATTTTAGACATTGCATATGAAACTTTTATATTTATAAATACAAAATTTGCTTTCGCATTTGTATTTTATTTACCTAATATGCTATGCATAACTATCAAAACATCTAGAGCATTTTTTCGTCTTCAATCTAATATACCTGTTAAATACTTTGAATGTCGATTTCAGAAACGTCTATTTACACCCATTTAAAATTAGCTGTTTTACATTAAGCACATTTAAATGCATTTTTAATGTGGAGAGAATAAATCAAAGTTAATCATAAATTCTTTTCTTAAATTTAAACTTATTTTAAGATATAAATTATTTTTTTAAATTTGAAAATAAAAGTTATTCTTCATTATATTTGATACTGTTTTTCACTCTGAATTATTATCTGTAATTTGGATGAAGAATTCCTTTGTATGAAAAATTTAACCAAATCAGAATAAATATATTCTTGTGTTTCACCTTTCCACAAAATTGTACTCATTCTGATATATAAACATGTGTCTTCTGCTTGAATTTTAATCATGAAACCGCATAACATATTTCATTCTTTTTTGTAATTCATCTGCTATCCTCTAAATCTAGCACATTTTTATCACCTTCTATTCTCGAAAAGAGAACAAATTTCAATATGACGTCATAATTTTAATTGTATCATTAATATAGAGAAGGCTGGACTACCAGAAACTAAATCTACCAACAGCTAAATGGATTCTGAGAATTAGCTAAGTCCATCGGCATTGAAAGAATAAAGTTTTAGTAAATTTTCAGGTAAATGTATGAGCAAAAATATGAATCTAAGCTTGAAAACCTATTTCAAATTTTATGTACTTTCAATCGCTTATATATATGTATATGTATATCTATATCTATATATATATATGTGTGTGTGTGTGTGAAGTAAAAAAAAAAAAAAAAAAAAAAAAAAAAAAAGATCAACGATTTTCAGTCTGTTTTTTAACTCGAAGTATTGTTGCCTTATGTTGTTCTTATTTATGACACTTGGACCAACCAATCTTACTGTAGCCGATAGCTGTGCGAATTAATGCCAGTAGAGTGCGTCTTTTATTTAACTAGAGCACCACGAAGGTGAAAATGCGATTTTGCTCTAAACTCCTGCTCAACGATCGACTGAGGACTTTCGATTCCATAGATTTAACGAGCACGTATATTGCATGTACTCTTTGGGAAATTCGTGGCATTGGGAATCGAACCCAGCCTTTCCGGAAGAAAGGCCCTAACTACTGGGCTATCACGGTCCTTTGTTGCCTTACTTTAAAATTTATATCTAATATTTTTTCAAAGGGTAAGCCCAGCCCTTAAAAAATAAAATGTCATACTTATAAATTTAAACACTTTTCTGCTTAAAACACTCTTAGTAATGAATTTTAAAATAATTTTATTTAAAAAACATAGGTCAATAGCTTTGAATAAATACCATATAAATATGTCGCCAAAATTTTCTTGTCGCATGAATTGAATAAAAATATGTCGTTAATCACATTTGTGATTGGAAATGGAAAATTATAAATCTCACCTGTGAAATAAAAAAAATTAAACCATTCAAAAGGAAATTACATCAAAGTGTGTAGCTTATAAATTTATATCTAAACAGGAGTAACTTTGCCAAAATGGTTATGTTTGGTCCTTAATAACATAAATTAAAATCATGCACCAAAATTTAACTTTCCTGAAAAGGATTAAAATGATATTGAATTATTAAATCTATCTTCAGTAGAAATTTATTCTTTACATACACAATAAAAATTAGTTTCATCTCTTAAGTTCTTGCTTTCTTCATGAAATCAAAAATAAAAAATTGTATCTTTTTAAACTATTTTTTAGAGTGGACCAGTTTTCTTTTAACATTATTATTTTGTGAAAATAGTTTCAATGATAAAACATTTCTTTTTATATTTCTTGGAGAATATTCTAATAACATAACAGAAAAAGATACATAATGTTATTTGTGCTTTCAGTTGTGTAAAAGAAAGTGTTATCAAAATGTAATATTTAATTTTTATCATTCGTTTTGAAGTCTGCTAATGGGATTTTAATGCATCTTATTCAAAATCAACAAAAAATATCTTAAACATTGTTTCATTCTGCATTACTTCCTTCAAACATAATCATATTTGACAACAAATAAAAAAAGTCTAATTTACTCGATACTCAACAGCAAAACTCTCGGCAGCTCCGGACTAGTTCGCCATGTTCCACGCGTTGCATAATAATTTTTCAAGTTGGCGACATCTCAAGAATGCCAAGGGTGCTAGAGAAGCACAGAGGTCTCATTAAAGCCCCTTTAATAGAACAATTAGAAAGTTGCCAAGCAACAGGTCGATTATATATTATCAGATTTTCCAGTTCTGGTGATATTTTTTTCCTTCTATTATTACCACTCTAACATTTATTATTATTATTATTATTAAATTTGTGTTTTGTCGTGTCGCGTGGCCTTCACGTGAAGCACGTTAATTTGATCTCACGCAAGGTTCGTGATGAGAGGGACGGGGAGAAGGGTGGGGAAGCGTTTCCGGCGGATGTGGATGACTCAAGACATTTTTCTTACATCGTGTTTGACCAACAGAGAAATGGATTTCTTCTACGTTTATTAGAAGGTCTATTTCGTCCAGCGCGAAAAAATAATGAAGTTTTTTTTTTCTCTTCGTTTCTTCCCATCTTATTTATTTTGTTGAAGAATTCCACGAAAAACATTATCCTCCAAGAAGAGAATATGCCAGAACCGGCAAATTAAATGATCCGTAAAAAAGAATCACATGGTTCTTCTGGTGTTATTGCCTCTGTGTGCTTTCTTTACACACACACACACACTCGCCAAGGTCTTTAATATTCAACAGTTCGCGAATTGCCTTATTATAACTGTTATAAACATTTGTAGTGTTGTTGTTATTGTTGCACCATTATGATTCCTTGTACCTACAAGTAAAAATGACCCTACTCAAATGTCATATCAAAGAAAATCTGGGATAATCCCACAGATGCTAACTCTGACAAGGCTGCGTAGAAGAAAGAAAAACATAGTAAACAAAAACAAAAATAGATAAGAACGCTTATCTATCTCACTGAAGAGTGGATGGTATTGATTTCGACACCTTCCAATCTGCAGAGAACCATCCTGAAATGCAGCTACATGAGAAAAGCCCGATTCTGCTTTCATTTTGCCGGACTTTGTGTTTGCGAGTTTTCTTTCTATCTTCCCTTGTGATTGTGAGTTAAAATTACGGAATGGACAACGAATTTTTCACTAATTTAGAAGGCAGGCCACGGTGACCTGATTGGTTAGGGCGTCGGAAAATAGTGAATTCGATTCCCGACTTACCCAAGGAGCCGTCGTGTTCACTGATGGTGACTGGGGCTCGTTAAAGTTATGCGTGGTCGTTATGTTTCTCAAGTGGAAAGATGCCTCTGGGGGTGGCAGGCCAAGTATTGGTGGTCTTCTGCTTGGTCCTTGTTTAGACGAAGACAGACTCGAAAGGCCGCTTCTTTCCAAGTGATAGAACCCAACTCAGGGATAGGTATGGTGAAGCGTTTTGATGCAAGAAGAACTAATTTAGAGGTTTAAGAGTTGTTCAGAATTCAATAAGAAAGGATTTCAGCATAAATCCTTTTCTGCGATTTATATCTAGTCAAATCAAATAATCAGAACGTAAGAGACGATATCCAGAATTAGAATTACTGAATCAAAAATAAAATCTTATATACTTTTCTAAATCTTGGGAATGTGGACAGTTTAACGCTGATATAAATAGCTTTAAAATCTACTACGCATTGTTATTTTCTGGGAGGAGTTTCCACATATATGGAGCCCTATTCGCATATAGCTAGGAAGGAAATCCAAGCCCACTGCCAGGCAGATATGCATCCAAGAAACTGAAATTCAAAAACCCATCGCCAATTATTCAACAGCGGCTGGGATCGAACCTGGCTATTACTTTATTAAAGATCAATTTCTTTACCATTGACCCTCATATGCCCGTACAAAACGTTGGCCAGTTTTACTTAATATAAAATGCTTTCTAATATAGGTTTTTTTTTTTTAAAAGAAAGGCTTTTTAGAAAGAAAAAGATTTTATTTTTTTAATTTTTATTAAAAAAAATAAAAATTAAAATTAAAAAAAATAAATAAAATTATGAAGCATACAGAAAAAAAAATCTTTTGCTTTAAATATTTTTGACTGATCTTTATTTTTGTAAAACACTCTTCAAATTCCGTTCATTATCAAAATCATCAATAGATCAAAGAGCCGTTATCACCTGCTTTTCCGAACTCTAATTTAAGTGAATCAAAAAGCCATGGTATGTATATATAAAAAATAATTTTTACTTATATTTCTGTCAGTCAATATCAACAAAATTTTACATAGGAATTAATCAAAAATATTCAATTGATTGAATTTTAATCATTCTCATATATGCAATTATGTGAATAGTAAATACTTCGGTAAATGCTTCAAGTAAATGCTTCGGCTCTAGAAAAGTAAATAATTTAAAAATCAAATTGTCGCTACTTTATTACTTCAACACCCACATTAGGCGTTGTGTTCATAAAGTGGTTCGGCATCCCTCTTAAGCCATAGGTTCTTATCCAATTAATGACCCGGATCTTGGTAGCATCAAGTGATAGCTGAGAGACAAACAAGAAAATCAAGCAAAAATTGAATCCCTCACCATATTGTTAACAGTATCTATTATAACACAAGTTCCTGTTGAGGTAAAATAAGCATTACATTACTTTTCATTTAAATTTTAATTTATTTTAAATGTCCAGCATTGGAACTTTTTTTATAATTAGAATACTCTACAAACAAACCCTAAGAAATCAAACCTGCACTAAATTCTCTCTCTCTCTCCTTAACAATATATTAACCTTTGTTGAGTTAGAATTTACATATATATCAGAGATACATTTACTATTTTTATTTCATTTATAAAGCTATAGAATTTCCTTCATAACACGTGTTTCTGAGAAAACTTGTTGTCATGACAACGCATAATCCGTCTGACAATCGATACATTGAAAATATACTTACCAATATTTCGTTACCTACAGAACAGCAAGTCCTCTGTTCTTTGGTGTCCACACCAATATCGATTATGCTGCATGGCGTAATTATGAATTCTATGCAATTCAGAGTCTGTCTATCTGTGAGTGTTTTGTAAATCTAACAGAGCCTATTTACACCAGATATGTGTACATTGGTAATGTCAAAAGGATGAATTCTTTGCAATTCAGTTTACCTATGGTAAAAATGGTATAAATATCGTAAAAACAGTGTACGAGAACCTTTTTATACCAGGTATGTGTTCATTATTAATGTTATAATGGTTAATTCTTCGTAATTCAAAGTCTACCAATGTAATGTAAATATCGTAAAATCAGTCTAAGTTTTTATAACGGATATGTGTACATCTTTATAAATGAAGCGTTAAACGAAAGCCACCATGAGCTATCAGAGATTTTGAAATTGCCTAAACCTGTGCATGTAAATCATCAAACTAAATGCTAACTGATATTATTACCATGTTCAAAAGCTTTCAAAAGGCTGTTAAGCTGGTAAGATAAAGTAAAAACAATCCTTCAAAATGTGCGTATATATATATATATATATATATATATATATATATATATATATATATATATAAAGTTGAAATTGCTTATATTTCACCTTCAAAAAAGTAATTTAAAATCATAAGCATAATTTGACTAAATGAATGTTTTTTTAACACCATCGGACTCTAAATAATGTCTATAAAGGATAAAAACCCCATTTCCCATTTATAAAAAACAAGCTAAATAAATTCTTTAAAAAAGAATCAAAACCTTAAGATACCTGCTTTTGTAACAGTAATTGATTCAAAAATTCAAACGATATAAGTTTCTGAAAAATTTTGTGCTTGCTACAAATTTTTCCACAATTACAACAATTATTTATTCTCAAGTATTTCCGTCCATTTCAACTAAATTTCTTAAGAAAAAGTGTATCGTATAAAATATCAATTAAACAATGATAAAAATTATTCTAAAAAAATTGACATATTTTATTCTTCTTAAATTGCAACATTATATAGGTTTGTTTCTGTTTTAATTCAAATTTGATCAATATAATTTTCTTATCAATTTCTTAAGAATATGAAATTACATGAAAATAATGGATAATGTAATTAATTTCTTCGATAAGGGTTTACTCCATTGTGCATTATCTTTAGGAACAATATTGTGATATTACATTATTATGAAAGAGTGGAATAATTTATTACTTTGCAACAATTGGTCGAATTATATATATATGTATGTATTATAATGTTTTTATATCACACTTCTAAATTTATATATATATAGATGTTACAGTAAACTTCCAAATTTCTTTTCGTATTCAGTGAGATTTCTATCGTGGATTGCCCACAAAATTATGGGATAAAGAACAAACTAACACAAATATATGCATTCGAATAATATTTACTTACAATAATTATATATGAGGAATAATAAAATTATTTCTTTTTTACAAATTTATCCTTTTAATACATTTGTAAATTATTAAAAAAAAATTTTTGCGTTATCCTCATTGAAGCATTTATTTTTCATTTAAACACTGAGGAATTTTTGGAATTTAGATTTTGCGGATTCTCCGCAAAGCGAGTGAACCATCTCTGCACAAGGATTGCATAAGTTAGTAAATGAAATAAATTACCAGAAAATGAAGGCAACATCGAAAAAACATTGTGAATATTGAAAACAGAAACACCAGCATAATAGTGAATGTTGAAAACATAATATATCGTAACATTGAATATACCGTAATATTGAAACATAATACCATCCTTACTTAAATAAGTAATGCTTTGTCAGAGACAATACATAATTGAGGGAAAGATAAATAATTAGATTTATATGCTTATTATATATATATATATATATTGTTGCTTATAATAATAATAATAATAATATATATATATATATATATATATATATATATATATATATATATATATATATATATATATATATATATTGTTGCTTATTGTAATAATATCATTCTAAATTATGATGATTTTCTTACAATGTTATTCGAATAAGTGTAATTTAAAAATTATCAAACAACCTTGAAGTATCAATGTAATTTTTGAGTTAATGTGTAAATGCAGTTTTATTTCTACTATTTTGTTCAACCCAAAATTTGGGAAAATTCATTTAAAATAAAACTTTTATCAAAAATTCAATACTTAATTTCATTGCCTTTACTCATCACATAAACTTTTCGTAAAATTTCAAAAAGTTGTGCTGGATACCCTGGAATTCTTTGGTTCATAAAAAAGCAGTAAAACTTCAGAATTTCAGGCCAAAATCAAAATATTATGGTAATTCGTAATGCACACACATTATACATGAGATTTATATATTTTTTATATTTATCATAAAGCATCACGCTTTCGAATAAAAGTGATCCATAAAAAATAAATCAAAAACAAATTGATTGATTTCGGAGTTCCAAACGTGAACCGAATAAATTTAAAAAGCATGGCGAGATCGGAGAGCAGTGTGGCATGTCAGGAAATTTCAGGGCGTGCCCATTCTTATCTCTCAAAAGATCTTGATTGAAGCAAAATCAAATGATTTTATTATATAAAGAGCTCAACGTTAACGTGTGAGTAGTGATAATTTTATAGGGTAAATACACTATTTATTCACAGGCTAATTTACCCAGGATAATGAATAATGTTTCTTATTAATGCTTTTATCAAAAAAGAAAGCATAGGAACATGAATATAAAACTGCAGCTCCATTTACTTTTATTATCGTATTTCTGACAGGAGCTCAATATGGCTGAACAAATTTCTCTATCAACCAAAATAAAAATCCAATTTTGGCTTAACTCATATATAAACTGGTTTTCGAAAGGTAAAGTACTGTTCTTTTGATATCCGCAATGGGTAATTGCAGTAACACATGTATTGCTGGAATTTGCCTTTATGAGGAGTCGCTTTGCTTTTTACTTAAAAACATAAAGGAAAATTTAGAGTTCATATTCTCTGTTGTGTAAATGTTTAAAAAATTTTTTTGATGGTATGGTTTCAATAAGCTTTGTGTAAACAAATGCATAGCCTTACATTTTTACAGTCTATTCGCGTCAATACTCATATAATAACACTGGAATTAATAATAGAAATGTGTATATTACTAAGAGAGAGAGAGTATATATATATATTTATACATATTGAAAAATAAACATATACATTTATTGATAGACAAATTTTATTTTAATTTCCTGTAATGGAATATCTTCTTTACGTTTTCGAAATTAACATTTATAAAAAAAAAAGAAAATCTAGTTTTCCGATAATAATAATGAAGAAAAGAATGCGAACCTTATTATTTCCATTTCTTATAAATTTTGTATTAAGTGTGGCCATTTTCAGAGAATAAGTTTCTTCATTTTATAAAAATAAAACAAATAAAAAGTTCATAGTCTTCTAGTGTCCTGTTTAGTCCTCTCTTATACAAAGAATTACAAAGAGACTCCAATATCGTGGATAATACTACAGAGCGGTATTCCACGCTCCCTTCAATTATTTCTGTCAAATATATTTTTACACTTTAAACACTGCGACCGGGACTTACAGCTTAAAAAGGATTCCGACCATCCACCACTAACTTGAAAATTGAATTTATGAGCTGTCGAGCAGTAGGCCATTCAGCAACGCTCGACCATCTTCTGCCCAACAATCTGTGTTATCTCTAATTTCGCGTTTCTTCCTGACTAGCCTTTTTCACTGAAAAAAAATTAAACTAATCAATTAAATTCTTTTTTCAGAACTTGTAGCTGCGATCAACATTAGTCTCCATTTCAGGAATACATGGGTTCACACCTGGAACACGGATGTTTGTAGTAACTCAGAATTCTCTTTAGTTAAAGACTAAATCACCACTTGTAACTAAATACCTTATTTTGAAAAAAATCAAAAGTCACGTACCTCTTCAAATTTTCTTAATTTTGACACGTCATAAGTAACGATGTTAGACCTTAAGTCGCATAGATCATATTCAACAATTTCTGGTTAGTGATAAAAATCGATTAAAAGTAATTTATTCAATGTTTATAGGACAAGAACGCGTAATATCGATGTTTTATACTACATGAATTGTAGCTAAATATATTGGACGATATAATTCTAAAGAAATATTTAAGCATTGCATTACCTGCAATATGGTACGATGTAATGGAAAGGAATCCCATTTTTTTCATAAATCTTTCGTGTTTCATAAATATCATTCTTTCACAAGTCAAGTAATGTTTTTCATCAGGGATCATAAAACTAAATTGATTTGTAAAAATTATAGTTGACTCCATAATATACAACTATGATTTGGATAAATTTAGCCGTGTTATATAACATATACTTCTTATTATACTGTAAGAAGCAACAATTTTGCCTATAAGAATCATATTTCTTCAAATTGAGCACATGTGCTCATGGTCACACTGAAGTAAGATGTAATAAACGATGCAATACTCGTATTCAAAATGAGGGAATACTTTCAGAACATTTAATTCAGTTCTTTGAAACGACATAACGATTTTTTAAATTAAATCCTGAATTATCGTATTCGGAACTTTAGCAATGGGCTTTTAAGGTGCTGTAATATGCACGAGAATTGTGTGAAAATCGAATTGATTTGACGAAGCTGGATTTCTGTTCTGAAATTTGTTATGAATCAAGGAAAGATGTATTGAGGATCAAGCATTTTCTAAAACTAATTTTATATTGAAAAGAAATGAATTTTTTCCATGGGGACCTGTGACCTAGTGTATCCCTGCCTGCCAAAACAAGTTCCAGTGGCTCAGTTGCTTCTCGCCGTTTCTCGTTAACCTCATCAAAGCGAAGGATCATTTGCAATGGGAAGTCAGTCACTGGGCAAAGGACGATTACAATCTCCCTCACCGGGTTGCTGGTTGGGGACATGTCGGTGTTAATTTATGATATCCAGAGTCCTTCTGCTGGAGAAGAGTGGGTGCTAAAAGAAGTCTGCCACTTCAAGTGTGACCATTGCTTAAAAACACGAGGCACTCCATAGCGCTCCAACATTACAAACCCGTTAAACTTAAGGTGCAGTCCAGGGCTCGGCTGCATCGCTAGGTGTTTACCAAAGTAGTAAGTTTATTTTAAAAAAATCTAACTTTGGTAAACATAATGTTTGAAAAATCATATAAAATATTCCTAAAAAATGCAATTTTAAGCATTAATTTTTATTAGGAATTCATTGAATGAATCTATTTGCATTAGCATTGTGAATATTTATTAATTTTCAACGTAAGCATGTTTTGATTGACTGTAAATTAAAATTATATAAAATGATTTAAATTCAGCTCGACACACAAAGATTTTAGTAGCGTGCAATGTCGAACTTAACTTTTCGAAAAGGCACAACTTATCTTATGGAACTGCAGTAAAATCTCCGATAGCTAATGTCACTAATGCATACATTTTACAAAGACAAAAATTATCAAAAATCGTCCATTTTATTTTACTTTAACAGAGAAATTTTTTTATAATGATTGGGTCAAATTCATGTATAATAAAGGAGAAATCCCATGAACAGAAATGATATCCATTGCATAATAAATGTACATGAAAAATCAGAAAATTAAACATCTATATTCCAGTAATCAACCATGCTTGTGTTTCGGAGGTAACAAAAAATATTTTTAATGCCATAAAATTTTCAGTTTTCATTTTAATCAAGATTAAATGAAAAAGTTAGTATAAATACTTAATTTCAGAGATAAAAATTTACATTCTTTTTTTCCTTTAAAATTCTAGTTGAATATTCTTCCATTTATATATAAAATTTAACACAAATAAAATTGGGAAATAATTTTTTTCAAATAAATACTCTACAATGGATCTGTTAGGAAAGATTATGAGTTAGAAAAGACTTCGATATATTACTTGCATCTGTGCAAAATTTAATTACTTCAATTTATTTTACATATCTAGTTTCAGAAAAAAAGAGACAATTATCTAGCACATTGAAATCAATTATTAAATATTAATCATTGTGAAGGTTTTTATAAAAAGAACTGGAACTTAAAACATGGATCTATATGAGGAATAAGCGCATCGCATTTTTCTCGCACAGAATGTTACAAAAAAAAATCTATTTTATTTAAAATCCGTAGTAAAATTAACCCATAGAAATGATGTTATGTATAATCGAGTGCTTTCTTTCCCTAAAATTTTGCAGTTCCAAAAATATTTTCAACACGTCTGTAACTCATCCGTTTTTTATATATACTTTTAATTAATATGTTGCTATTTTTCCTTTAATATGCGTATTACATGAAGAAATGTTCAATTATTTCTTCAAAAATAAACATTATTAGCTTTTTTTGCATATTGTGAACGATTACCGTAGTATCCATTTGAAATGTTTTGGATCTAGTGCAATCTATATTAATTACTAGATGATTCTTTTATTTGTATACGTACACATATTCAATGCATTAAATTAAAATACATGTTGCCTTGTGTGCTGCAGTATATTTGGTACTTAATGGAGTCGAATGTTGTAATTCAAAATGAATCTATTATATATTTCGTAATGTCATAAATATGATGTGAAGATTTGGAGAAGTATGCACACCTCAAGTGCCCGATTGTTTAAAGTCTGTCAGAAACAAAATGCTGTATAAATAATATATTTGTACTTTAAACAGTTGTAAGTTTATCACTAAAATTCTCTTCGAGCTTTGTTCTCAAATGGCAATATTATAATATTGTTGATTATCTCTGTCAATGTCTACAGAGAAATTTTAAGAATAACACATATCTCATGAATGCAATACGTGCTTTGTTTGCTTGTCAGAGCGTAGTGTCCCTACCTTTGAAGAGTTGGTCTCGGGACCAAATTCTGGCTCGGACATGGATGTTCCTTTCTCTGTCTGTCTGTAAGTGTTATCCTTTCACTTTCACGATGGTATACCCACTGACAGTAAAAGATGCCATCACTTTCGACCTTCTTATAGCACTGAATAGGTATATTCTATGTGCACTGAATAGGTATATTCTATGTGCACTGAAAAGGTATATTCTATGCGCACTGAATAGGTATATTCTATGGTCATGAGAAAAAACTTTTTGTTGCGTTTTTATTAAAGTATAATTTTTTAGAGGAAAACAGAACTTAAACAGCAATATCTGAGCTTTTATAAAATAAAAATTGCGTGTTTAAATTAACTATTTACCTATAGTGCAAAATAAACAAGAAATTAAAATGTAAAAAAAGAAAACAGTGTTTAATGTTGGAAGGCAGTAGTTTTAAGATTCAAAAGAGATTTTTTAAAAATATTACAATCATTAATTAAGAATTTTATTGATTCCTAATTTTTCAAATATTTAAATCGTCCTTGCCGATTTAAACTAATTATAAAGTAGATGTTTTGTCATGTCTTTTTCGCTTTGTTTTCTTTTTTGTACTGTTTTATTGTCCATATGTTAAAGGCCTGAATCAATGGAAAACGACTTCTCAAACTGATGCTTTGCTCTTTATATAATAAATCGTTTTATTAGAAATATGAACTTCGACGCTATTCTCAGACATTCGATGGAGAATTTCACCTTGTTTGTTGCCTCTTGAAGAATGTGATTTGTAGGCAGGCAGCAAATTCGTAGACATGTCGGATTTACAAAGCAGTCTCAATATGATGTGATGTGGATGAAATATTATTTGACGTCATAGAAATTTTAAACCAAAGAGAGCCGTAATAAAGTGGCGTACTCAGGATCTCAATCATAACGAAAGAAACAACAATTTTACAATTAAAAGGAAGAAAAAAAACTTTATCACAGTGAAAATACTAGGATATTAACAATATCATAATATTAAATAGATGATTTGAAATGTAAGCATCAATTTCATGGAATATATAGCAATGTTTTTTCTAATTCCAGACACACTAGAATACTTTATCATTCTACATTACAAGGGGCTGAATCGGTAGTGTCTTATATAGTGGGCCACTGACTCAGTCATAATGACCTCGAAAAATGATAATCCTCATAGCCAGGACTGACCAGAGAAATGTTAGACTTGGTCTACCACACATTATTATTGGTCTACCAGGTATTCATTCATTAGTAGGAAATTTCGTCAACCTATTTTATGTATTCTAGCCGCTATTAGTGAAGGTGTCGGAACAATCTACATTCCGTTAACAATGCCTTTTCCAACTAGGCCAATATATGAATTACATTATTAAATCGAACTTTATTCTTATGGTAACTACATATATATATATATATATATGTGTGTGTGTGTGTGTGTGTGTGTGTGTGTGTGTGTGTGTGTGTGTGTGTGTGTGTGTGTGTGTGTGTGTGTGTGTATTACGTGCTAACCCGAATTTGTCTGAGACACCAATAAACCTGTTTCAAAAAGGAAAAACAATTGCAAACTTTAAAAAAAGTGAAATGACCGTGAGAATTATTGAAACTTCTCAGCGACGCGTGTTATGAGCTTCCAGATAAAAGAACTAAATATTAACATCAACATCGCAATTAACCCCGAGTGAAAGACTTTACCCATAGGTGAAGAAGAGAGAGAGAACTACAACAATGCCCGGAGCGTCCTCTTCCGGTGACACTTCAAACGTGACGTGAATAGAAAGAGACGTTTTTCGTAGTGAAACGTAACTTATTTCTTGGATTTTATTAGTTTTCTTCTCGCGCCTTACGCATGTAATAAATAAAGTGTTAACTAATCTTTGTGATTGCTGAAGTCATTGAAAAGCTGATACTAATTTGTGGTTTGCAGAAGCGGAAATCTCTTACCATTTATTCTTTGGTTGTACCTCAAAATATTTCGGGAAATTTATCGCCAAAACATGACTCGTGTAACTGTGCTTTGGATGTTACTTACTGCAGATTTTAAATTGAAAACGTGAAATATATAGAAAACTGTTTCTTTTTTGTGTTAATTTAATTTCCTTTAATCTTAGTTTTATGTATTAGCTTTTCTACTTAATTTTATATGCATAAAATAAAAAATGTAAGGCAATAATATTAAATTATCGTAAATATTTTTAAACTTTTTTTTTATTTTGTGGTATATTTAATACTATTTTTGAATGATGCTTATAAATATCAAAACAAAATAATAGAAAATTTTATGTATGAAGATATATTGAAATGGAGAAAATCAATATAATGCTATAAAGTGTACAATAGTTGAGCTGTAAAATGTTGTGTCCATTATACATGAGATTAATAAAGACCAGAGTTTCTTAACCTGTGGTTCATGGACCCTTGGGGGTCCATGGGTCATACTTCAGGGGATATTTCAGCTAATTGATTTGAAAACAATGTCCTTGTTAAAAATGGGTTTCGATCCAAAAGATCTTGGAGAGTTTTGGTCTTCTTAAAGAGAAGCCTACCCATTGCTTGTAAAATGAGCTATGGCAGCCATTATTCCGTTTGCTACAGTATATCTTTGCGAAGCGGGATTTTCCACACTTGTCACAATAAAAACAAAACATCGGAATCGACTAAATTTCGAACACGATATGCACGTTGCTTTTTCGAAAACCATCCCTCAATTCAATCTGTTAATCAAGGAAAAGCAGCAACAGCCTTCACATTAAAAATTTACCCTTCAAGTTTTTACAGGCTGCCTAACCGTCGCGCGAGGGGGTGCCACTGGGTGGAGTGGGCGAAGTTCGCCGGGAGTGTATTCTCCTGGTAGGGTCACCTAAAGCGTGAAGGCCACTCTACTGCACCTAAATAAAATCTGTAGGCTCCGGAGCTAAGTCAGACTTCTGCCACCAGTGCTCCAAGTCCCTGACCATTTAGAAGCTGCCTCTTACCCCACACATGATTTTTCTTTTATCTTGTTTGGGGCTTGCCAAACAAAACATGATCCCTTTCTGGTGCTTGGCTGTTTTAGGGTAAATGAACGTATGCACCTGATCTAGCTTTGCTGATCACAGGGATTGAAAACAACAACACATTAAAAATTTTAGTTTTTTTCAAATTTTTGTACTATTGAAATAAAATTATTAAAATAATTAAATAATAAAACTGAATATATTTTGTAATAAATGATGTTTAAGCAATTTTTTCTCAGAGGGGTCCGTGACATGTTTAAAATTTTTAAAGTGGTCCATTGTTCCAAAAAGATTGAGAAACATGGATGTAGACAGTATGTATTTAACGTTATTTAATGTTGAGTTAATGACTGAAAAATCATCCCTATTCTTAATTTTTGTAATTCATGAGTTACTATGGATGCGGATTTTTATGTTTAGAATAATTCGTAACTGACATTATATTGGTACTTCATAAACTTCATGAAAATGATAGAGGAAAAAATGAAATCAAACAAAATATTTTCGTACTATGTATTACATTTTTTATTCCCATTTCTGCTCACTGAAGACACTAAAATCAGCCAAACACTTATTAATTCTTTACCCCGTTTGAGTAAAGAGGTGATTTGGCATTCTTTTCTTTTCTAAATACGCATTTTTTTTCAGGAATAATAAGTATCGAAAACTAAGGATCACATTTTTAAGGGTATAAATTGTTTTTCTATGTATAGAAAACTATGGATCTCTCTCATAAAATCAAGACTGAAAAATACTGAAGGTGTTTCCTCTGTATTTGTACATGATTGTGTGCTTTATATTTTCTACATTATCAGTTACTTATTTCTGCTGAACAGCTCCGTAAAACAGATGAATTAACAATAGACGAAGTGGTATTATTTTTTAACTAACCTTTTCTGTCCAATCTTCCATATCACATTAGCTAAAGAACATGGATTGTAAAGTATGTAAGTGCGTAATGGTGTAAGTACCATAATGGTGTTTGTCTGGGTTAGATATTAAACCCGCTTCGCTACAGATAAAAAAAATGTCATTTTCAACCAGGTTATTTTTGCAACCAAAAGATAAATGGCAGAATAAATGAAGAAGCCTATTTTTTCCGTTCACAATATCTATATGAATCTATGAGAATGCCTTCAATTATTCAAATAGAAATGTAAATATTTACTTAAAATGTATAACCTCTTTTTTCTGTCATAAGTAATTACAGATTGGATTTGCAAATCTTTTAGTTTGAAAGTGTATCTTCATTACCGCTAGTCCATGGTAAGCACTTTAGTACTAGTGTTGTTACTTCACCTTTTTCACCTAATAAGTCAACCTAAATTTTATACACTGAGAATTCTAGAAATTCATCTTAGAAAATTGAACCGTGAGAAAATATTAAGGTCGTTATATAAAAGCTTTTAAGAAGAGAAAGTTCAACTTTCTATCCGAACTAGTATTGAACAAACGAAGAAAGGTGTGGCATTTCTGTTTTCTTCATCTTAACAAGTAAATATCTCTGGTTCCTTTTTATTATATTTGCTAAAAGTAAATATGATTTACAGTCAATAAAAAATCGCCACAATTGCCGTATAATCCGGTATGCCAAATTTTGAGTTTGGTGATTTTTTGGTGGACTTTCTTGTTTATCTGGCATCCTGGTTTTATTACATCATAGAGATAGAGACCTATAGGAATTATATAGAAAATTCTATCTGGGTAAACCTAGAACACACATCATCGGGAGAAGTCACAATATTTCATCTTGGCAACATTTTTTCACCACCAAAAGATTCAAACATAGTCATGCTGGATTATACAGCATCTGTGACCAAAACATTTTCTGTACATCTTCTAAAAATCGTAAATTGAATAATTATTTCAAATCTTCCAAATATCGTGTACTAAAAAATTCGAATTTCAAGTATTAGTCTATTCACAATGGGGTTAAATTATATTCTTACACTATCAAAGATTCTCGGTTAGGAATTTTATTGAATCTTTACAATTAATAACTTTCTTCTCGAAAACAATTCTTCGTAGATTCAGTGCATAATTTCATGCCTTTTCTTACTTGAGTGAGTAACCCATCTCATACTTGCCTGGAGCGTGTCCACCAAAACATGCCTCCCGTTTGACCTATACCGCTCACTTTTTTCCCACGGGTCTTTGTGTCGCAGTTGAAGAGTGTCATCACGTCCCCGATGCTCCAATAGAGGTCGATCATTCGCTTCTCTGCTTCATTTCTTTTTGCACTTTTAATTTGACGTCAAAGTCACGTCGTTAGTGAATTAATTAAATAAAGTAACACTGAAACAGTTGAAAGTATGTTTTTGTCAGAGATGTAATTTTCCGTAAGTATAAGGGCTCATGATGTGTTGTCTAGGATACAGTGTATCACAGAATAGAATACCACACAAAATGAAATGGGAAAACTCACTTATATTACGGTGTACTACAAAATTAAATCTACCATGCTTCCGAAAACCGATTTTTCCAATATTGTGAATTCAAAATTTTAATTCTAGATAAATATGAGTTATAGTCGAGTGATTAGTAAAATTAATAACAACAGTTAAATAATATTTCCATTTTAAAGGATTTTCTAATGTCTTGTCAAATCAAAGTTTTAAGAAAAATTTCATTTCTCTTCTTTTTTACCAACATTACTTTAAGTTCCAGTAATCAAGTGCTTTAATGAAGTAATTTGCACTTTGGAATCAAGTTCCATAGTGGATTACAAACAATATTATAGGAAATATAGGAAACACAATATAAATATATCTTAATAGTTTTTAAAGGTAAATAAATTTAAAAAAATGTTTTATTCAACGAACCTTTTGAGTTTATGTTTCATAAATCTGCTTTTTATCATCTCAGCAAAATTAATTAAAAGAAAATTTTTAATGTTTGAGTACTCAAGGCAATAGTCTGAAAATTTATAAGAGATTGGTTACAAATAATGCAATTATTAACTTAAAATTCTATTAATGAATAAAATTTTTAAAAATTTAAATCGTCCTTGCCGATTTAAGCAAACCATAGATTTAACCACCGATTTAAGCTAACCAAGTAAACGTTTTGTCTTCTCTTTTCCATTTCGCTTCTTCTACTGTTCTATTGTCCATGTATTAACACCTTGAATCACTGGAAAGCGGCTTCTCAAACCTATGCTTTGCTCCTTATGTAAGAAATCATTTTATTAACAAAATGAACTTTGGCATTATTCTCAGACATTCGATGGTGAACTTCGCCTTTTTTGGTGCCGTTCGAAGAATGTAATTTGAAGGCTGTCAGTAAATTCGATGAAAATTCAGATTTACACCCCGTCTCAGTATGATGTGATGTGGGTGAAATGTTATCCGACGTCATGGAAATTTTAAACCTATAAGAATCGTAATAAAGTGGCATACTCAGGATCTCAATTGTAACGAAAGAAACAATTTTTTATGATTAAAAATAACTGGTATCTTTATATATCTGTATGTATGCAGATTCATTCTCTCACATTTAAGATAACTAAACTGGAAATATTTTATGTAGTGACTGAATGACATACAATATTTTACATCGCGTAGTCTCTACTTCGTAAATACAAAGAAATGATAAGAAGTATGGAGCATGCCGCAAATGAATACAGTAGTAGGATAGTAAAAATCAACCGTGAAATACATTTTCACCAGAGAGTGAACAGTAAGCACATCTCTTAGGGCAGCCGAAGCGAATTTTTCGGCTGGTTCTATCTTAACCTGAATGGAAAGATCGCTGGAGAGAGAAAAAGATATCGTGCCCTTAGGTTTATGGGCTTGGAATACTCGCCCATCACCAAGTGACTCGTCATTTTGAACTACGGTCAGGTGATGAGTTCACAATTGAGCTGGCGCCCTCCTCTCCACATTCACGATACACACGCGGAAGGACTTTATACGTCATAGATTTACGTGGACACGACCCCAACCCACGAAGCTCCAGCAGCTCAGTGAGGGAAAGTACGTGGTCAACCTCCCAGTCAATGCCAGCGGGAAATGATGCTTTACTTTGCTGATATTAATGGGAATCGGCAATGACGATGCTGAGTCACTGGAGCTCGGGAGAAATATAGAGAAATTTCAACTGACCATATCCCTTCTGTTGGGAAAACTTTGTTTTCTAAATTAGGTGGAATTTTCCAAGAAAATCTGCTCATCCAACCTAGTGAGACTTGTCCAATTTTGATTTAATGAATATGAAGTTAAACATATACCTTGGCCCGCACAATTATTTGCTCTCAATATAAGTGAAGCATTATGGTTTATATTAGAGCATTCAATATGGAATCGATGCTCACTATTTTCATCTGTCCCAGAACTTTCACAATATCTCTTTGAAGAATGGTACGATACTTTTCCAAACAGTATTTGCACTTGTATCACTCGATTCCTAGTTGATTCAAACTGTATTACATGCCAACGGCGGTCCTATAATGTGATTTTAAAGGATTCATTAGCCAATGGTGCATTTATTATTTTGTTAATATATTGTGTGTATATATATAGATCAAGATAATGAAAAATTATGAGAATGATATTTATTAAAGGTGCTTGATATCCATTCTCTTCTAACCGATTAACGGAGGAAACAGCGAGAGTCATGTGAAGGGGTTCCTCCGCTTCTGCATCATTCACAACTTGTCGAACATCGATATTTGGGAAGAAAACAAGAACGAAAACCAATTTCTCAACAGTAGAAATCGGGCGTCACTCTAAATTATTCAAGACAACCTTCAAGGAAAACTTTTCGATGGGAAACCCCAATTAAAATACACCTCTCCTTCCGTTTATCTCGCAAGGTTTTAACCCTTTCCTTTCTGTTCCTTAGCTTGCTTATTTAGTGGCGGTCGCAGTTTTTTCTCACATCCAATACCACAGTTCGTCTTGAATAATAATATCCCCAACGCCCGAGGGCACAGAGTCACATCTAAAGCGCAGTTTTATCTAGTTGAGTCCACATATCATTCGGGTACTTACCGATGTTTCCGGTCCAAGCTGTACTTTATGAACTGGTTATCACAAGCAGTTCCTTAACGAGTGGGGAAAAAAAGATAATTATGCGGTTACAAAAATGACCACAAAATATGTTACGGCTGTAAATTAATGCTTGTCGTTTTTTTTTACCCGCTTCATAATTATCACAGTAAAGGTTATGTGGTATTTATATGTGTGACCTGATTAAAAAGGTGAGTGAAACTATATAAGGCTTCTGCAAAGTTATATGAGCCATAAGTTTCCAATACATTAATGTAATATTTGAATTTGACTGAGAGTATCACTGCCATGATATATATGGTTCGATAAAAAGTACTTATTGATTGAATGCAATTTTTAATTAGAATATTTCGTTTCACAAATAAGTATATTAATAATCAATACTTGATATGAATGGAAAAAATACATTAATTTTTCGCAATATTTTCATATTGTTTTTTGATTATTGCTTTATAATGAATTTGTTACATAATATTTCTTAATTTCACGCTTGTTGCGCACTGTATTTCCTTTAAAATTTTAGCTTTTTATTAAATTTTTCTTGTCGCTGTTCGAACATGTATCAACTTTAGAGAGCAGGAATTAAAAATACAAATTGAAATATATGCAATGAATAAAAAAAATACCACTGGTGGTAAAAGTAAAAAAAATATTTAGAAATTGAGGAAAATCTCTGTTTTCTAATACTAGAGATATATGAAATGTAATATCAATTTAATTTTCTCAAAATGGAAAAATATAGTACTTAATATATGAATTTAGATTAAAAGGTATATTATTAGATTATTAATTTTTTTCGTTGTGGTTATTTATAAACTGTAGATGGCAACAGTACTTCATTTTAAATTTGGGAAAAGAAATTATAATTAATTAATTTAAAGTTCTCCTTTAATGTGGGTGTATATATATATATATATATATATATATATATATATATATATATATATATATATATATATATATATATATATATATATATATATATATATATATATATATATATATATATATATATATATATATATATATATATATTCAAGGTATATACTTTTATATGTTTAATAACCTTTTTATTTATTCACATAAAATAATTATTACTTCGAAATATATTTCCCTTATTCTTGACAAAATAAATTTAATAAATAAAAATTGTCTTTATAACTCTTCAAGATTAGTTATTTGATCTGGTATATAATTTTTTTTATATATATTTAGATACATTCTTAATTGTTTCCTAAAAGAAAATTTCAGAAATGTTTTAAAGGGTAAAATATTATTAATAATTTAGAAAATGCTTTGAGAGTTATTTTATTGATTTATGGGCTACCAAATGCTTGTGACATAATTTTTTTTGTTTTTTTTTTTCTCCGTTTGACATGTCTCCAAATTATTAGGTTAATATTTTACATCATGTTAATCAAAATTGTGTTTAGATACAATTTTTGCTTGATGAAATTGTGAAAGCTTAATTTTCTTAATTTCTTTTCATTATTTCTTTTTATTTATTTATTTATTTTTTGTAAACTTAAGAGATTTTTTTTCTCACATTCTAATCGTTGAATGAATTAACTTTAAAATTATCTTTTCGAACTTTTCTTTAAAATTGTCTATTTTAATAATTATATATTTTCTTATTCTATACAAGAACAATTAAAAAAGTTTCAGTATTTTTTTAATTCATAATACTAATAAATCATAAATAATATCTACATGGTACATTTTGATAAAATTTGACTTAATTACGTACATTCATTTTATTTATTTAACGTATTCAATTCTATCAATAAACGTCTTCAATGAATTGTTAACACTGCCACTTCGCTACTATTCATATGCCCAAGATACTAACAAAAGAGTAAATATTTGTTTTTCTTTCAAAGAGAACGTTCTGAAAAAATATACGGTTGATGCTGCTGCCATCTGTATTCCGGTAATATAACTATTGAAAGAATGGTTAGATCAAAATGTAAGAGAATTTTAAAATCAGTTTCGATAATGTGGTTTCTTTAATAACTTTCATATAGGCATATTTTAAAACAAAGATATTTTATACTTTCATTTAAATTTATCTGAAACTTCTACTCAAGTATGAAATAGTTAAAATATACAATGTAAGTATAAATCATTAGTAATTATTTTAGTAGTTGTTTATTCATTCAATAAAGATGGTACAATCAAAAGCCAACCCTAGTGTTTCAGATTTGAAAAATATTCTAATCTGAAAGTTTACACTAAAAATTTAGGCAGCTTAATTTTAATTTATTTAATATGGTTTACAAAAAACATAGACGATTAAAATTATCCTGGTCACAAAACAGACCTTCCTAACAAAAGAATAGACCATAAAAATATCTTTCTTTTCTTTGTTTAACACTTAAGAAAAACATTTTTTTTAATTTGAAATACTCACCCAAGCGTTTTTAGTTACTAATGGACACGTTATTTAATACTTGTTTATTCCTTGATTACGTTAAATAGTATAACAATTCTCTGGAATTAAAAGTTACATAAAATAAGAAGTACCAAATGCTAAGGTTAATAATAAATACAAATTTACAAAATATAATTTTAAAAATTTGTGATATTGTTTGTGGGACTATGGTTCTTAATTTTATTTTTTATTCTTTCATAAAATTTAATGATTTAAATTAATTATTAAATTAATTAAATTTATAACTGATAATTATCAATTCACTTCTTTTAACTGTGAATACATTACTATGAATGAATATCACCATAGTAAAAAACAAAGAAAAAACTGTTAATAATTGTTGTGTGTGTGAGCATAGTTAAAATGTCTTCAAAAATAAACGTTTCGCTTCTTAAAAGATTAAGGATTTGTAACGCTTTTCAATTCAAATTAATTAATTAAAGTGTTTTTGTAGAACAATTAAAATTCAATATCTTTGTATATTTTTCTACAGAGTTTGTAATATACTTTTTATTAGGAAATAAAACTGAGGCAAAATGTAAAGTGATCATTTTTATTAAAGTCAAGCATTTAGATGATTGTGGAACCTGCAAATGTTTAACACATTTGCAGGTTCCACAATCATCTGATTGTAAGTTTAAATGCACATTAAACGTACAATTAGTAACTAGGGATACAACCTCAATGAGAAGCTTCCGTGACCAAGAAATAGTATGAGACAGGTTTAATTAGTTCATTCGGATCTAGTTATCTCTGTTAGATTTTTTTATAAAAAAAAGTAAAATAGACTCATCGTTTACCAGTAGCTAAGACCACACTTTTCAAACAGGAAAAGTTAGATGTTACATCACATCTTTGTTGAATGAGTTCGATTTTCTATCAACGACATACACGTTCAATAAGTTACACAGAATCCAGATTTCTTTATTTCATACCTCTGGAGATTAATTACATCTTACTCTGACACATGATCCTTAGTTTTCTTCTGACCTTTCTTAAGCATTTTCTTCGTATAGGCCAATCTTAATCCGAATGCTATTATTTTCCTCTTTCAAAGACTCGATTGTTAAATTAATACCTGTAATTATTAAGATGTATACACTAATATTATATAACCATTTCAGTCAATTATTCCAACTATCGTAAACTAAAATCCCGAAGAGGGAGGAGTTAAGAAACCCCACATATGCATTCAATACAAACAAGGCTCCGGAACAAGACGATCTGGATTCCCTAATTTGGAGAGAGATTGTAGACGGAGCACCCCATCTGATAACGACATAGGTAAGACAATGCATTAAATTACAACTTTCCAACACCACTCAGGACAGCAAAAGTAATATACTTCGCAAAAAATGGTAAGGACACTACTCTCCTGGAATCATACAACTACTCCTCGCAACCCTAGGTAAAATATTGGAAAAAATAATATGTCAAAGATTAACACACTTTTTAGAAACGCAACACTAATTAAATGATAACCATATGGATTTCAACAAGGGAGATCGAGTGAAACTACGCTGAAAGAAATTACAAAGCATATGTGTGAGAAACTATTGGGAAAATAAATTATATGCAATTTTAATTTCATTAAACATAAAAGGAGCATTCGAATCGGTACACTGGCAGGACATCAATACAAAATTAATAGAATTCGACTATTCATCCATATTAATTAACTTAAATAATACATATCTAGTAAACAGTGCACTTCAGTATGACTGGGGTATTGACACAACAAATCTACAGGGGCTTCCCGCAAGAATTATGCCTGAGCCAATACTTTGGACACAGTAATTCAACAAACGATTTTCTCGACCATTATACACACCCAAAAGCCAACATTCGCTGAAGACTTTCTGATAAGGGTGAGAGGCAGAACATGAAAGATAATAGAAACAACAAGACAGACAACCACTACAGCGTTGAAAATTGGAGAAAGGAACATCATCTAAAAATATTAGTGAATAAATGCAATATAATTACGTTTTCCAAACTGTAACTAGAACAAATTATTAGCATAGGCGGAAAATTACTAAAAGCAGTAACCACAATCAAATATCTAGATATGATGTTGTATCCAAAATCTGAAGTGTCTCGCACACATTAATACACTACGACAGAAAGCAATTATGACACATGAACACTTAATTAGAGTAGCTCCTCGCACCTGGGGTTTAAATATAAATTACTTAAAACCTGGTATCACAGTAGCAGAAAGAATCTGCACTTACGCCTTATCGGTATTGGGAAATGATCTAAGAAAATTCAGACAGTTCAGAAACTATAAACAACGCAAAGGCCATTATTATCTAGGAATCACGATGGCCTATAGCAGCGTTTAACTTCCTAGCTGGTTTGATACCACTTCATCTCCAGGCACTTAGGAAAGTGACAGTTACAAACGTACTAAGATTTACTACAGACATAAAAACTGGACAAGATATAATCATCGCGTGTAATTTCAAACCAAGACAGCATTTAATCCAATCAACCCAGCTTATGAAGGAATGGAAAAATATATCTACTTTTCAACTCACCCGCATACTATCGCCACAGTGCAAGATTTACACAGACAGATCAAAAACCAATGATGCTGTTGATGCGGCCTACATTGTTTATAAAAATGCGGATATTATTAAAACCACTCATCTGCCCATGAATTCAAACAACTTGATTTTTCAGTCGGAAATACACACAATATAACAGACACTAAAATGGATTAAAAAAGAGAATGCAGAAATAGTACACATACAAATAAATAGACTTTAAAGTCTATATATATTAGTGAAATATATTAGTGAAACATAAACAGCGCAATAAATACATACAAAAAGCACAAAAGTTAATGTCAGAATTAAACGAAACACGTTTAACATTAAGCGAAATTTTACCAGGTTCCAGTGCATACAGGTATATTAGGAAATGAAGAAGCAAATCAAGTGACAAAACGGGTTACACAAATGTCACCTGAAAACACAATAAAGTTACCACAGTAGCGACAAAAGAATATAGTACTAAATAAAATATTAAATCTTTGGAAAATTAGAGTGGGACACAGCAGACGTGGGAAGGTACACACATACCTTCTTCCCAAAAATGAACACAAGACGACAGATCTGCCAGCAGCAATTAACCGAATTTTTTACAGGTCACGGCCAATTCCCCACCTTTGTTTACCGGCTCGGGAAAGCCACAACAGCAGATTGTATTTGCGGGGAAGAAGGAAATTCACAACACTACACGTTTGATTACCCATTAATGTAATCTCTACCTAAATAAAGCAACAGACGCGAACCTTCCGACATGCAGTGATCCAATAATCAAAAATAAAACAGCACAGAATAAGTTAATGTGTGTAATTAAGATACTAGAAGTTTTAAAACTGGTGGAGGTAGAGGTAGACAGTGACAAAAATCTTTCTGTGCTAAATGACAAACAACAAGGCAGACCTCACCTTATTGAGGATTACAAAGACTACCCATACATTCACAGACTATTTGACATACCTCACAATCTTGAGGAATAGGCATGCCTCACTTACCTGAGGAGCTACTCCACCAAGCAGTGGATCAAGTCACAACCACCGGACGTGGCAAGACAAGAAGAGCCCAAATGCCGAGAATCACTGTGAAACACAAATAAGCTAAAACTCGAGCAGTAAGGGACTCATTTCAATATCAAATGTGACAACCACGAACAGACAGAAGAAACTCAATCCCGAATGATGACGGAAACTGTAGATAGTTTTCTCACGAACTTTAGTGCAGTGCTTGTTCTAGTGAAAGTGATCGTCTAGAGACTCTTAGAAAGACGTTACCTGGCCACAACTGTGGTTTCTCAGAGGGCTAATGACCATTATACCAATGACAACGTATCCGGCAAGTGACGTACTCGGATCCAAAATGCAAGTACTTTTGTGTAAGAGGAAAAGAGCATCATCATGCGCTGGACCACAATCAGCATTTGTGACTCCAACAATTGTAGGTACGAACTTTTGCTACTTCGTGGCTTGGAAACACCACTTCGCAACCGTTTAACCCAGCCCATTTACAGAGACATGCTGAAGACTCGACTTCTCTAGGTTTTCCAGACAAGAAGAGAAATTGGCAACTAACATGATTAAAGAGAAATCATCAAAGGGCCGACTCGGTTCTCCCTGTAGCAGCAGTAGAATTGCTTGTCAGTTCGCGTTGGCTGCCAAATGTTTTCTAGGTTTCCTTCTAGCTTCCCGTGAATACGGGCGACAAGCAGCTTTTCCACAAAGTCACCCTAGAGGACACATGATCCTAGATTGCATTTGTAAAAGTGACACTCACTGCATGGGCCTCACTTCGCGACCGGGGTTTGTGATGTGATCTCTTTAAGCTTAATAACTCTGGGTAGTGATGCATGTACATTGGGTTGGTGGAAAGGTTCGTCTGGTTTGCTTAGGTATTGAATACATCATTTTTAGAAGACTGGCAATAACATCGACCAATCAGAGCATTGACTAATCTGGTCGAGAAAGCGGCTGTTGGAACGGTTGTGTTCTTCTTGCCCGACAGGGAGCTCAGTTGTCTCCCTGCGATATGTCTTTTCACGCAGAGGACGTTTTACAGATTCACTCTAGCTTCGCGATTTGGATGTCCGCCTGCGGCGGCGAAATCCTATCTAAATACATATGTATGCGTGTATGTTATTATTAAGGTCTGAAAAACCTTAAAGTGCACATAACATAACATTATTTACTTTTTATTTATTAGCTAGTAAAAAACGTGCAAAATGTGTGAGCAATTTGTAGATTATCTAGATAATTAGGTAATTTGAAAAAAGAAACAAGTTTCTAAACATAGCCTGATGGAGTGATAGTCTGGCACTATATATATATATATATATATATAGTGCCAGACTATTATATATATATATATATATATATATACTTAAAGGCCACATAAAAGATTATAAACTAAAAAGCACTTTATGATTAATGATGATTGTAATTAAGGCATATGGAAAATAAAAAGTTGTAGTTATTTAGTTTATGCATCAATTTGAAACTACTAAAACTATAAATTGACATTTCAGATTGATCAGCATTTAACATTAATTATAGGAAACAAATGCTTCTGTTTAGAAATGGGTGGGAAACAGAAATAGAAACAAGATAAATATTTATTGATTTTCATGATCTTTAAATATTAACTCGTACGCCCCAACTCTTTATTGTGCAATTCATTGAAATCCATCATTTTTACTTTATCAGAAAGACATTTCGCGTCTTCTATTCAAATCTGAGAAAAAGTAAAATATCTGTTTATTAGTAACACATTATTTTTGAATCTACTCGACACTTATAAAAGTATAAAGAGATTAAATCAATAAGTAAATAATAATCTCTTGCTACTATCTATATCTACTTTTGTTCAGATAGAGAAAAATATTAAGTAAATAACAACCAATCACGGAGTATCATTCATATTATTCAACATATAGCACTGGAGTGCTTGACGCTTTATCTCCGCTACATCAAATTCTTGTGTGTTTGTATTAAGTGACGTCTGTCAAATGCCAATCAAAGCCCCAGAGTGGCGGCGGGGGGTCTCGCAGGCGCCGACTTGTCGCCGACCTCCACTGGCAATCAATACCTCGCCACTTTCGCTAAAACAACGCCAGGGAACACGGGAACCCGATAACTGGGAGATTAAGATAATATGTTCACATAATCATGCGGAGATAAAACTGTGCAATAGGAATTCATTCTATCATTCGACTGCACGTTGCAACAAAATTGAAGATTCTGCTCATAAGTTAAATTGAAAATTGATTTCGCATAGATTACTTGCATCAATTACCATATAACCATTTTCACACATGGATATGTAATTGTTCACATATTTTACTTATTTTCTGTCTTTGACTTTATGAAATTGAGTATATTTTCATACTGAATCACATATACTCATTTACCACAACTTGCCATCCATTATTAATCATTACTATCATATTTACTATTTAATGCATTCTTTTCTCACTACATTTACTATCAATTACATTCCTTTAACATCACATTTGCCACAGGGACTATTTATCATACATTATATCCTTTTACTATTACATTTATTAATCCATTACACCTCTTCACCATCACATTTACTATCCATTACATCTCTTAACCATTTCATTTACCATTCCTCACATCTCTTCACCATCACATTTACCACCAATTATAAACTTCTATCATCATATTTACCAACTGGGAACAATCCATGAACCAATGTTTTTTTTTTTTTTTTTTTTTTTTTGCTACATTTGTTTTCAATTACCTATTTCTGTCGATAGAAGCTGTTGCTCATAGCCAGCCGCTCCGTAATTTTGAAATGCAGTGACGTGAACAAGCCGATAATTGAGCTGAAATTCTCACTTATGTGACTCTTCACCATTCTTGTAAAAGGATATTCAAGTCAACGAAAACATTAAAAGGCGCGTGATTCCTTTCTGCGTAGAACCGTCATCGAGGACGCATAGTAAATGGTTAATTTTCTTTACATTAGACTTTATAACATAGGATTTCGTTTATATCCTGTAAATTTCATCATTATCACAGGATTCATCAAGAAGTTTTGAGAGCGACGATATTATATCCATTCTTTTAAAAATATGATCATACTATATTTTAATAGGATATTTTATAGCCCTCTTAGACAAATGTTTACGATAACCACATTTACGTATCGGATATCTTGTGTCGCTAATCTATGTCACACTATATGTTTAAGTGTCATAGTCTGGAAACAATAATATCCAAATACACCTATGATAACAGCTTACTGTAACAGATAAACAATATATATATATATATATATATATATTTGTTCTCCATTGATTCGGATAAAAAGTTTTCTGAGATTATTATAGTTGATTATATAGTTATACATATTGTTGATTCTAGGACTATTAATCAACTTCTTATCCTTCTAAAATTCATCAAATTGAATCAATTTTAAAATACTGCTATCATCTTCGGAGAGAATTTTATTTTTATCCTCAAAGTGTACTAATTTTTTCTAATATCTTTTATTAAACTATTCAAAGTAGTTAAAATGGCTTGTCCAAGTGTCATAAATAACAACTTCATAAACAACAAAATGTTCCAAGTTTCATATTTTCTGGATAACAGTAAAACAACATTTAAAGAGTCGTCACACCTGTTATAATCACTTTAGTGCCAAAACTTATTTTATATTAATTAAAATAAGGCTTAAGAATATATACATAACTTTGCTAAACTAATTAGATGTCACGTATCTCTAAGTGATTGAACAGTAAGTGAAAGTAGATTCAGTGACTGAAAATAAAAACGACAACACCAATGAAGAAAATTTATCTTTATAAATTCCTTAATTTTGAGGAAAAAATAAAAATAGAAAACATGCATTGATCACATTAATAAACATTAAAAATAATTTAAAAGAATTATAGTTTATTGCATGAATGTGGTATATACAGATATGATTGTCCGGCAAAGCATGAGGAGGTGAACAGAAATATAACGCATTGGTTCTCCACGTTATATTTCTGTACTGCGAAATTTATAATGATTTGTACATTTCATACTCAATTTTATGCATATTTGTGCATTGTGTCAATTATGTTCTTATGAAATTAAACTAAATCATATTAATGACTTTTAAACATTCTGCTAAAAAAAAAAAAAAAAAAAAAAAAAAAAAAATGTCAGGGGAACGTTATTTTAGATAGTCTTACATAGAATTAACATGTAATAAATCAGTTTTTGGAATTATTTGGCTTATTTGTGAACCTAACTGTTTTTAGTTACATTTGTATACCTTTTCTTTTATCGAAAATGTACTTAATTTGATTTTAATAAAATGCCCACATTTCATTCATAACAGAGTGTTTCCTTAATATTCGATTCAAAACTCCTTTCATGAGAGATGTTAAACGTAAATCATTTGTATATAATACGTTATACTAGTGTGTTTCACGAGAATGTTCGCACAACGCGTTTTCGGGAATTATTGTTCCGTGCTATACTGTAAATTCCCCTCAACGATTACATCGAAACTGTAACACCAGTTAATCCTGAATGAGAATTTTCACCGCTGAGAATATACCTTCCGCCTGGACATAAAAACAGCCGGTTCTCTTATAACACATCCGTCCAGATATTCTGCAGTGAACTTGAAAGAGTGGAATGCAGCTTGTACTCTCTCTCTCTCTCTTCTCAGCCATAATAATGCCCTAGTATATTTTTCCACTGCAACTATGTAAACATCTCAGCATTACATACCCAGAGAAATGAATCGGATTTCTCGATCAATCAGATTTCTTATGTGGTTGTCTCAAATAACTGGTATACCAGATGCTTGGATAATCATACAACATTCTAATAGAATGAATCTTTTTGATGCAGCAGACATCAACAGTGCATAAGATACCTTACTGACGACGAAACAAAAATAATAATTCTTGTCCCGTCGTTGTGGTTTTTCCTAGATCTTTTGCAAGTATCAGCAACATCAATAACTATGTTTTTCTTTGTCTTCAAAGCCTCCCTGCAAAGTAAATACAAAATCATTGGTTTTACTATTGAATTATACAGAAATATAAATGATATTGACATTTCTGTCTCTCGATCTGTTCACTATACGTCATAATCTTCACAAATATTTCTACAATTTCCACATACAAAACATAGTTTATGTGATTCCTCTGAGAACGTGATATCGCTTACTACTTTTAGTTTATGATACCACGTTTGTGATACTTTTAATTAATGATATGTTCTAAGACAACTTTTAGTTTGTTCTGAGACTACTTTTAATTTGTTCTAAGATTACTTTTATTTTGTCCTAAGATTACTTTCAGTTTGTTTTAAGATTATTTTTAGTTTATTCTAAGACTGCTTTTAGTTTGTTCTAAGATTACTTTCATTTTGTGATATGTTCTAAGATATTTCTTCCGTCTTGGTGCTTTCTATTAACCCTTTAAACTTATCGTTTTAAGAGATACAGAAAACAAAAATATCGAGGTAGATAAATAGATATATATGATATAAATAGGTTATACAATTTACTTTCCCATTCAGATACTTTTTAATCTTTCTTGTATGAATTTATGAATAAATGATGTTTTTTTTATTATAAATATAAAAAAAAATCATTTAGTCGAAATTTCATTATTTTAAATTTTCTAACATCACACTGATATATTTAAATAACTTTGTTATTGATAGTTTAAACTTTTACTATTTTTTGCGTAATGAATTTTGGTCGAACATAAATAAAGTGTAATTTTCTCATAAAATTAATAAACGTAAAATAAAAGCAGAGTTACTATTGTGTAATTACAATAGTAACTCTGCTTTACTATATTGCAGTTACAATATTGCCAGACATTTTTTATTTCATATTGAGTCCTTAATTTAATTTATTGTAATTCGTCACCACATTTGAAAATTTTGTTAATTTATTTGCAAACATTTGTAAAACTTATTGTGAAGTCAGATGGGTTTCTTTTATTAGCACAAAAGGTAAACAAAAACGTTCGTGTCATTTTTAATAATCCAAAAGAACGTGGCTTAAAGAAAGTGTAGTCATCGATGCCAATCACCTCCTGCCAATTCCCTTGAAGACTTAAGTCCGTGTTTGCTTGGCGCAAGACTGATTTATTGATAAAAGATTTTCCACCAGGGAATAGAAGAAGTGGTAGTCTAATGGAGCAAGGTAAGGCGAGTAAGGAGAATAACACAAAGAAACTGTATGGTATTCCTGACCACCGGCGTGGCATGCGGTCTCGAACAACATATATATATATATATATATATATATATATATATATATATATATATATATATATATATATATATATATATACGTATGTATAATGTTATGGTCTATATAAATGAAATCTGCTTTTCCAGCAATTCTTTAATTCAGGCTTTTTCCATCAAAAGCATCAAAATTTACCTTTTAATATTTATTAAAAATTATGTATGGAAATTCTGTTTCAATATAAAAATTATGACAAAACTGACTTAAAAGTCATAGTGAGAAATTCTGTGCGCGATAGCCGCACAGAATTTCTCACTATGACTTTTAAGACTATGACTTGCACACGTCACTATGACTTGCACACGTTGGAACATACAGCGTGGAACATACAACGTGTCACGCTGTATGTTCCAACGTGTGCAACGTAATCTTCAAGTGAGGATCTAAATGTGCATTGCAGCTGACGGTGAGAAGTCTGAACATCTTAAATAAAGTATATCGTTATAATTATTTCCTTTATTCTTTCTCAGATCGTTTTGTGACGTCACAGCACGAAACAATAAATGCGTGTTTTAACCAATGTATTCCTCACATTAATGTCTACAATGCATCTTTTCGTACTAAATCGAGGATGCTCTACAACTTTGTATATCACTTTCTCTCTCTATCTCGTTCTGTCTTCGAAATAGGAATGCTAACTCCGCTGTTTTCCACCTGGTGGTGCTGTAGTCTGTTTTATTCAGTAGCGCATGGCTGCTTCACTATACCTAGACACCACTTTTATGAATATAGCAGCAGCCGTTTCGAAGTTAAGAGGGTGGCAAGGGACTTTAGTGGACACCCTGTATGTTCTTTTACTTATAATATAAATAACATAAAAAGCAATTCCCCTAACAATATTATCAAATATAATACTTGAACAGTTTAATGCACACGTTTTTATAAGTAAAAAAATATGAAGTAGATTTTTATTACAAAAACGTATTTATTGGCCTTTTAAATTATTATACGTATTCCCTCGAACATATATTGGACATCATCAAAAATTAAAATTTATTTTTGGCTACATTTTCTAAATGAATCTCGATTACAGAGACATGACTGCAACATCTTAAGGGCTTTTCTAAATATTTCTTGCAAGGGAAGTTTCTTCGGAATATTTGGAACCATTCTTTCAAATATCAGCATTTCAGCACGTAAATCTCATGCTTTTACATGGTTTATAATAAAAATGGCTTCTTTATCATTAAAATAATACTTCGCATTCTATTATTTTTAATGTTTGGCACAAGTTATTTCTATAATATTTAAGAGATACATAATAAAGAGTATCTGTTGTATTGCTTCTCCATGTTTACATTCTACTCCCAATTTCATCGCAAAAACATCAATCTAATACTCTTAATCAATGGAATAATAATAAATGAATAGAACTAAATTAAACTCTGTGGTCCATATGGGGGCAAGGCTTACAGCGTCCATCTCTATTTTCCTGGCTGAAAAGCCTTGGGATGCGAAGCATATGTCCCGATTAGGTGGTCAGCCTAACGCGAAACCCCCAGTTTTTATTTCCCAAGCAGACTTGGTACTCAGTTTATTCACGCATTGAAAATTTGAGCCGACCCTGTAAGAATCGAACTTTGGACATGTGGCTTGGGAGCGTGAAACACCGCCACTAAGCCACCGAGCTAATAAATAAATAATGTTATTAAGCAGAAGTTTCATTTGTATCCACAAATTTAAAAAAAAAGACATTTATTAAGCAAGAAATAAATACATTCTTAATATTAGATATAAGACACCAAAACATAGAATAATTGATATCAGATTATTATTCCATATTCTGGTATTTAAATATTATACACTAGGTAGTAGAATGTTTAATCATTATTTTCAATTCAACATTTAAACAATATCACTAGATTATAAAACAGTTGTCATTTGCATATAGATTTTAAGTTCGATACAAGCATTTCTGAACAATGAAAATTAAATATTTTGTTTCTTCTTTCTGAATAAATGGTGGACGGACTTACACGTTTGAATGTTTTCAGGGTTTAGGTTTTTGTGTGTATAATACTATTCATAAATAGTCCTCCCAAAAATCCGAAATCTATTGATATTCATATCGCTTTTCAACTGTATTTACATTATGGTATTTGATGCCAAAACTTTCATTTTCCTCAATTTTCATATAAATGATCCCGATTTTAGGAAATCCTATTTGTTTCCTTTGAACAACTGAGTTTATTTGGAATATTATTAATGCATAGTTTTGTTTCAAAAAAAATTTTTTTTAATGAAAGATAAATTTTGAGTGTGTTTTATTGAATTTATTGCAATTTTTAAATTTTGTGCATTACTACTATTATCCAAGTCATTCTTACTTTCATTATATTAAAATATAATTTATATTTTATTCTTTGGATTTAAGAATAAGGAGATTACATTTAAAGAATGATTCACATTTCATTTAATTACTATAAAAATTAACGATGTGCTTGGGGATTTTTTATATATTTATTATTTAATCATTTGAAAGTTTTAAATACTTCATCACTTTTTGGGGTGTTTTTTTTTTTACTTTGGGAATTAAATTCTCAAGTAAAAATGCATGCTAAAGTTTAGGAATTTTTACGAAATTTATTGTTTGGTAAATTTTTATTATTATTAATAAAGTCGCGCAGTTAAAGTATACTATGTTGTGATTAAGCGTTTTCTTGCATGTAATGAATTTAAAAAGAAAACTCTACCTTAAAAAAATGTGTAGTGCGCACGAAATAAGAATTGACTGCGACTACGAATTTTTATCAGTGAAAACAATATTGTTTCCTCTCTCTCTTGCGTTATCTCAGCAGTTATTTCTTATCTTAACACTTTCAGCAATAACTTGCATGAGAAGTAAAATTTGGAGTCATTGATTTCACACTGAGTCCTACTTGATTGTCTTGATTTCGCTGCCTTCAGCCAGTTTTTCGCCAAAATGTTAGGTAATCCATGAATTGGTTCTTTTTAAACAAGTGTTCTCGTTACTAGCTTGTGTCGTAGAGAATTTCATTTCTGAAAACGAAGTCGTTACCGATATTGCTTTGCATTTTCCCATATTGTTTATTATAATCTATGAATTAAGATCTAATTTATAGCATAAGTAAAAAAAACATTTTTTAAGGAGCCCTTAGCTTCAAAAAAGGAAAATAATTACTATCTTTAGTATTTAACGTAATTATCGTCATTGTATTATTAAAAGTAAATAAATAATTTGTTTGAAAAGTTAATTATACGATGCACCATGATTGGTAAACGAATAAAACTTTTTTCATGTATTCCTTCATAAAATTCATAATTTCCTTTCAATTTCTGAATCAGTCATTTTAAAACCTTTTTTGCTACAGTGGAAATAAATTCATACATTTTTGAATGTAAATCATAAAATACAATTTAAATGACGGTAAAATTTGACAACAAATCGTGGATAACCTAACAATTGAACACGCTTGTTAGACAACATGCCCACAGCCTCTTTCTCTCTGTAGGGAATTTTCTGAAAGTGATCTCTATTAATGTTTCTTATAACCAAATTAAAATCGCTTGTTTTAAATAATAAAATAGAAAATAATTTAAAATCATAAAACTACTTTTAAGCAATATAAAATATAGATAGAAACTTGATATTTACAATCAAATAAAGGATTATTTTTATTTTAATACGAAATGGGCATATTTTTGATGGAAATAATTATTTAGTGTCATTTAATTGGAAGTCCGGGGGGCTTAGTGTTAGCGTTTCATACACAGGTCCGAGGTTCTATCGTCGACCTGGACAAGTTCAACTCTGCCTTCCATCCCTTCGACAAACTGAGTACCAAGCGTGCTTGGGAACTAAGCACTGGGTGTCTCACGTGAGGCTGCCCATTTAACTGGGAAATATGTTTCGCACCCCAGATCTTACGGTCATAAAATCTGTTATGGACACTGTAAACCTTGGCCCCCATAGTTTGTCTCACCACGGAGTTTAGAGTTTTAGTCATTTATTTGTATTTTAATAAATTTAAGCCTATAGCCACAAATTTAGAAAAATACAAAAAGTCTAAATTCTGCATGGAAATTATCACATATGGTAATATTATTTTTTTAGACAAATGGAATTATTGACTTTAATGAAATAAGTTTCCTGTAAAAGTAAATTTCAGTTTCTTATTCATTATTTATTTTGAATCCTGTTTCTGGGTAGTTTGAGTTAATAAAAATATAATAAAAAAACAAGTCAAAAGAAAAATGGTAAAAAAGTGCCATTTTTTTGGCTACATTATAACTTATTTATACATTACAAATTCCCAAAAAATTGGCTATGACGCCATTAGTTCTCTGGTTTTCCAATACTTCTGAATATTACATATTAAAAATACAATTCCAGGGTATGAGTCAAGATACTTAGCGTCAGAAATTTTTATCTTGTTTGTACAAAGGACACAATAGAAAGCTCAAAAATTTAAACTGATACAATTACAATGCCAAACAGTCATGGCCTGTAGAAAGGTAAAAAATTGCCACTGTTGCATTTTTAGGAAAATTTAGAAAAGCTTTTCAACCCTTAATTTGGAAAGACCAATGCTTAAATACTGGCACAGTCACGCAATGCTTTCCTCTTTATTCCAGCAGCATGTTTTCGCTTAAACAGTCATTTTACTAAATAAAAAGAAAAGCTGTTCAAAGATTTCTGAAGGACCCTTACACCTTTCTTCGCTAAAAGTCCTTATGTCCGAGTATCATATTATCATCTTCAGTCGGTGATTTTTTTTAATTTTGGCCTCGCCATATTTTTGATCAGAGACTAGCAAAATAGTTATTGATAAAATCCAATAGTTATAAAATCCTTTGGGATGCATTATTCAGTTTAGGTATTTTTAATTAATGGGAACATATGTTTATTAATGATTATAAATGTATATTTTCTCTGTACCCATTTATTAATAATTCATTTTATTAAATAATTTTTTTTAATCATTTGCTATATTACAGTAAAGTAAAACAAAATTTTCAAATTATATATATATATATATATATATATATATATATATATATATATATATATATATATATATATATATATATATATATATATATAAACCGTTTATGAATTCATAGTTATTAATTTTAATTGATTGATAATAACAATAATCATAATTAGTAATTAATTTATAATAAACAACTTCCTGGAATAGCTGCCCATGCGAACTGATGTGACTATTATTATACTTACAGTATATTTTATTACTTAAACCTTCAATTCAATAGTTCAAAGATTCGATTCTCTTTTCAGGCGTAGATAATTGCAGAGTTTTGAAAGCTTTAGTTCTGAGTTAAGCTACTCGTCACGGGCAAAGAAAATATGATAATCGCTAACACGCTTCTCTTTCCCCAAAATTCCGCAATTTTTCCGAAATTATTAATGTTTTTAAAGAATGAAGTGATCGTGGTCTAGTTCCTATTTCAAAAATATATTAAAATTCAAATAATACACAACAGTTACAGATAAACACTAACAAATAATTAATCGAATCATACTGACATTAGTGATTAATTCCTATCAATAGAATCTAAATACGTATTTACACATTCAATACAAATCAGTTATTTCTTCTTTCCAGATGGCGCTCTCAGCATTGCCATGGTATTACTTAACAGATTCTATTAAATAGAAAGAATTTTGTAGTAAAAATTACATTATTTATAAAAAATATTAAATAAACAGACGTAAATACTTTCTTATATCTTTTTTTAGATATATAGTAATTTTTAAATAATTATTTATGAATCCACCCTTAATATTAATATGCATTATGTGTGCTTCGAATATTAAATATGTGTGTGATTGCTGTCTTATTTTTTTATAATTTTTATTTACATGAAACAGAAAGTTATAAAGACTTATTAAATCCGAATATCTTTTGAAGCTCATGCTAACATTCGAATAAATTTCCTTATCAACTGTTCTATTTGAATAACAGTTTAAAAAAATATTAAACATCAATCTGTCAATAAATTTACATTTAATGGTGCTGACATCTATGGATCAATTCTCGAATTATAAACTTTTAACTCTGATATAAGAGATAATTAATTTATATTTAAAAAATATTAGCTTTTAAACTAACTGTGCGAAGGTTGCGTTAATTAAATACAAAAGAATTGTAAATAACACCTTTATTTTGTTGCGTGTTTTCGCAGCGTTGGTTTGCGTAAGAGGACAACATTAGACTTACAAGAAAAAAGGTTGCCGTAAATGGTGTGATTACATAATGTGCCAATGAGGGTGCTTCGTAGCCAAGGGTATACATGACAAATACGGAACATCTCGCCCGTCGTTGAAATATGCATATGTTTCAAAGAAAAATATAAAGTTACATCACTCATTGACATATAAACACAAAAGTAAAACAATAATTAACAGTAATAATGAATACAATTAGCATATAGATTTAACAAATTTATTTCCAGCCGGCAGAGTGCAAGTCTGGCACTCTAATCAATGCATCGGATGGATCTATGAATGGATTAAGAAATTTCAACTTACTCGATGGGATGGGCAATTCCTTTTCTAAAGCAGATATCTCAGGAGAAAAATACCTTACCTGAACCATTTTTAAAAGTAGATTTTCTGCGTTTTTGTATTCCTCTTGTTCAAGGAATCCTCTTTTCCTTTCAGAAAATTTACAATTTCGGAAGAACCTTAAAATAAATGCTAGAATTCTGATTAGTTTATGAAAATTATTAATAATATTGAGTAAATCATTTAAAAATTTAGAGTCATTAATTAAAATTAATGTTATTTTAGAAGTAGACTTGAGTTCATCCATAAAAAGTTTTTCATTTGAGACTCTGGAAGTCTGCACAGTCTGAAAGGCAGGTAAATTTAATTTTGAAATATCTGGTCCTTTAAACCACAATTTGCTGACTGCAAGAGCTTTAACATCGAGTCCTCTGGAAAGTAAGTCAACAGGATTTTGCTCTGATGAAATGTGCTGCCATTGAAAGTTTTTTGATAGTTTCTGAATTTGAGACACCCGGTTGCTAACAAATGTCTTGAGTATGTGTAAAGGAGAGTTTATCCACGCGATGGCTATAGTTGAGTCCGAATATAGTGTGACAGAGTATTTTCAGTCTTATTGCAGCAATGACTTTCTGTATGAGTTTTAAAGAAGCAGGCAGGAGCACAGTTCCAGTCTTGGGATAGTCATGGATTTTGTTGGGGCCATCCGGGATTTACTGCACAAAAGTTGGATTGTTATTTCATCGGAATAGGGTACAGTTTGTATGTAAATCACAGCACCATTTGCCTTTGAAGACGCGTCTGCAAATCCATGTAACATTATGAGTTTTGCGCTAACTCGTAAAAAACATCTGGGAACATGAATGTATTCTAAATCTGGCAGAGTTTTTAAGAAGTTTTCCCATTATTTGGACACATCTGGTGGTAGAATTTCGTTCCAGTTCAGTTTGAGTAACCATAGTTGCTGCATGAATATTTTTGCTTTGACAATGATCGGTCCTAGGAGTCCAAGGGGATCATATATGCGAGCAATTTGTGAAAGCATATCCCGTTTAGTATAATTGCAATCTGTGCTGGTGCTAACCTTAAACGTAAAGGAATCACTTAAGCTGTTCCAAAGCATCCCTAGAGTTTTGACCATTATTTCCTCAGAATTTCGATCAAGTGTGAATTCCTTAAGGTCCCTTGATAAAGCCCTGTTGGAACACCATTTGTGCAAAGACATATTTCCTCGTTGGAGCAGCTGGGTTAATTCGATTTGAGTTTTTCAAACTCGCAAAGTTCTGAAGCACCGGAGAGACAATCGTCCATATAAAAATCGTGAAGTACGGTCTTTGAATCTAAAGGAAAGTCACTTTCCTCATATAGAGTAAGTTGCAAAACCTTTGTTTCTAAGTATGGAACGGATGCGGTTCCATATATAACCGTTCGTAACTTAAAAACTTTAATGGGTGCGGTTTTACTATTCTTCCATTGAATTTTTTGAAGTTTGGTTTGCGAAGGATTAACCTCAATCATTCCGAACATTTGTTTTATATCTTCAGTAAATGCATAAGCGTGTTTTCTAAATCTTATTAGAATTGGGAAGAGATCTTCCTGTAGCTCTCCTCCCTTCCTTAATAGGTCATTTAAAGAATTTCCACCAGACGTTTTAGTACTCGCGTTGAAAACTACACGAAGTTTAGTAGCCTTATTTGATGGACGTAACACACCATAATGCGGTAAGTAGCATCCGTCTTCAGAGTTTGAATCTTCTTTCAATTCTTCCGTATGTTGTAATAATAATTCATACTCAAAGAGAAAATCTGAATAAAGAGTTATCATAGTGTAATCGCGTTCTAAACGTACCCATAACTGGTCCACTCTTTTTGATGTGATTGCTTTAGAATGTCCTAACATATCTTCGCAAGAATCGGGTTTGAATGGCATTTCCACAATGAATCTACCATTCGGTTTTCTATAGTACTGTGTTTCTCAACCTTTTAGTATTCACGGCTCAATTTTCAGTCATACTTTTCATCGCGCCCCCTCCCCACCACATACAATAAAATGTATACATTAATAATGTATTTTGAGTATTTTGGCGTTAACCCTACACTTCAACCTTAATTTTAAACTTTACGAATTACCAAGAATACGGAAATTTATTGACGTTTTGCAACACCGTTCCTCAGCATTGAAAACACAAGAATCTTATGCCTTTCTATTGCTCTTGCGTTCCGCCATGTCGGGAGTTCTCACTGTTTTGCGAGAAGTTTAGATTTGTCTGGTCAGCTTAAAAATTAAGTTAGGAGCGTGCGTAGATATGAACAAATGTTTTCTCATTGGGTTCTATGACGCCCATTTGAATTCCAGACAATCTCATTCGAGTCGATCCTTCTATCGCTACTGAATCTATTCTGAATCTGTATGTTATATATTTTCGTGTAATTGCAATTCTCCGCATTAAATATTCACGGCAGCAGACTTATGCAGAAACATGGATAAATTTTTAAGCCGGCGTAAGCGAGCATTAGACGATAGACACGCATCAACAAGTACACAGACGAGCGTGGTTCCGAAAATAAAATTAAGAAAATATTCTCAAGATTACTTAAATTTTGAGTTCACTAGTACTGAAGTAAATGAAGAACAGAGGCCCCAGTGTATCATTTGCTCAAAAATGTTGGCCTGCAGATATCATGAAACCTAATAAACTTAAACGATAATATTCATTTGGAAACGCTTCATAGTGAGTACGTAAACAAACTCAGAGAATTCTTCAAATTAAAATCATATGAAAAGCAAAAATCATTGTTTAAAAAAAACTTTGTCTTGAAATAAAAAAGCTTTAATTGCCTCTTACAAAGTTTCATACAAAATAGCCAGATGTAAAAAGCCTCACACCACTGGTGAAGAGCTTATTTTGCCAGCCACAATTGATATTGTGTAAAAATTATGTTTATAATTTTGCAAAACAATTGCAGTCTATACCTCTTTCAAATGATACTGTTTCCCGTCGAATTGATGATATAACTGAAGATGTAGAGTGTCAGCTTTTGTCGAAGTTGTGTGACCAATTGTTTTCAATACAACTCGATGAGGCAACATAGTAATAAAAATGCTCATTTCATTACCTATATTAGATTTTGTGATGATTTGTCAGTAGTAGAATAATTACTTTTCTGCAAATCAATAGAACTCAAAGCAACTCCACTTGCATTATTTGATATCTTAAATGATTTTATGAACGAGGCAAACATAGAATGGAAAAATTGCGTCGGAATATGCACCGTTGATGCTCGTTCTATGTCCAGAAGATTCCAAAGTATTCAAGCACTTGTGAAACAAAAATTGCCATAGTGTGTCTGGACACATTGCATGATACACAGAGAAGTTTTGGCTTCCGAAAAAATGAGTCCTGGTTTGAATACTGTATTAACTACGGTTGTAACCGTAGTAAATTATATAAAAATGATACCCCTGCAATCAAGAATCTTTTCCGCACTTTATAAAGACATGAGTGCAGTGCATTCAGCGTTGCTATTTTATTGCGAGGCAAGATGATTATCACGAGCGAAATTTTTGCAATGCGTTTATGAATTAGAGAAGAAATCGCCGTTTTTCTGGAAGAGGAAAACAGACCGGAACGCGAGAGTTTTTGCTATAGCTTATTTGTGATGAAACTGAGCTACATGTGTGTGTGTGGTCGACATATTCGAGAAATTAAATAACTTGAATATTCAACTGCAAGGAACAAATAAACATATATTGGATACGAGTGATAAAATTAATGCTTTTTGTAGGAAATTGGAATTAAGGGGCAGAAATTTAAGGCAAGAAAACTTAACAATGTTCGCAAATTTGAATGATTGAATTAAAACTTACAAGGCTGAATAACAACATGTAAAAGTTATTTTTATAACATTTGAAAATTATTTAGCAATGCTATCAAAGAATTTTAAAAAGTATTTTCTTGCTGACGACAAACTGATATCAAGTTACAAGTGGGTGAGGGATCCATTTCAAAGTACTCCCGAAGGACTCTCAATTGAAGATGAAGAAACCTTCATAGACTTCACGGCAAGCGGCGAAACCAAAAGACAATTGAGTAAAAAAATCACGCTTTGAATTTTGGGCAAGAGTGGATGATGAGTTTTCGGCACTAAAACCATGAGCATTTCGCATTCTACTACCATTTTCAACATCTTACCTTTGTGAAACTAGATTTTCTGCGGTGGCTTCTTTGAAGACAAAGTATAGAGCTCATCTAAATATAGAAAAAAAACTGAGAGTGTCTATTTCTAATATTAAAACATCCTTCGAGAAACTTTGCTCTGAAAGACAGACCTAAGGAAATCAGTATAATTATTAAATTTGTTTTTAATTTAGTAAGTTGTTTTAATTTAATAAGTTAATTATTAAATATGTCGAAATGTATTTTGTTTTGTATGTGTGTGTGTGTTCTTTCTTTTCAGTCACTTAATCAATATTTTAAATACCATTTTCTCTTGGATATGCTCGCGTCCCCTAGTGGGGCGCGCCCCACACGTTCAGAATCACTGCTATAGTGGGTGTTTGCGAAATGATCGTTACAATACTTTAAATCATCGTTACAAGTTTCATTAGTGTTTACTTCTTCAATTTCCCAAAAACTTTTGAGAGTTTATTAAGAATATTTAAGTTTTTAGTTAAAAAACATTGTTTTGGAGTATTACAAGTAGGGTTGTCTGAAATAACACCTGAAACAAGATGACCAAAACAACTTGATTGTAAGAATAAATTTTCATCTATCCTTATTTTATCTTCATTCAATAATGAAAAGAACAATTCTGCATCTAAAAGAATATCTATTTTTTGAAGAATATAAAGTGATGGATCAGCTAGTTTAACTTCATTTGGAATTTTTTAGTTTGAAATATTTAATCTTTTAGAAGGCGTGAATCTAGTAATCTTAGGAACAATTAATAAATCCACTTCCCATTGCGAGTCCTTATTTTCATTCGACAAAAAAGTTGAAACTTTTTTCGTTACGTTTACAGATGTATCATTCAAACCGGCAATTGGAATATTTGTTTTTTCTTTTCTCAAACCCAATAAATTTGCAGCGGTAGAAGAAAAGAAACATTACTCACTGGCAGAGTCAAGGACTCCTCTCAAGGGTTTGAATTTCCCCCAAGCGTCTCTGACATGTATTATTGCAGTATTTCGCTAAATAGTAGAGAAGCGTACAGAGGGTAAAATGCGCCAAGAATGCGATAAAGTGCGCCAGACTGGTTTGCCGGTTCGGATTACGTAGATATGAGGTGCTTTTCGTTTTACATGCGTTTTGTATGTAACCCTTGACACTATTGCAGAACAATCTTGAAACATTGAGTTTCGATATTCGATTTTTGGATTTTTTGTGTTGCTTGCGAAAATTTATAAGTATGGATGAGGATATATTGACTTTACGCTTCCGCGGAGTACGTATGGAGAATGAATCATCAGGAAAACATAATAGAAGATTTTTTTAGAAGCGATAAAAACGGTATATTCGACGGAGGGTTTTCGGGCACTTACTTAACGATTGATTCTGAACTGCTAATTTGCTGGTTTCGCTCTTGATACTGTGTAGACGACAATTGTATGGATTCATTCTCTTCGTTTGTATAAGTGATGTGGAATATATACTATTTGTCATAAGTGATGTGGAATATTTCTGAAGGAGTGTGTGCTGATCTAATTTCTTTTTACAAACGAAACAAGAACTTTTAGATTTACTTCTTGCTAATGAATGGTATCCACTTATTTTTACAAACCTGTTTTTTTTTAATTAAATCTAATCTTTCTGATAATTTCATTTATTTAAATATGTTACAGTGATACAGAGCGTGTGTTTGTGCAATACACAATTTTGGAGATTTGTTAGAATTAACAAAAGATTTCGATTTTTCGGCATTGAATTTAGATGTAATGTTTGTTTGAATATTACAGTACTGGCGATTAAAATTGCTACACCAAGGTGACATACTACAGACGTGAAATTTATACGAAAGGAAGAAGGTGCTGTGATATGCAAATGATTAGCTTATCAGCGCATTCAGACAAAGCAGGCGCCAGTAGCGACACCTACATTGTGTTTAAATGAGGAATATGTTCAGCCAGTTCCTCATACACAAAATGCATTTGAACGTTGTTGCCTGGTGAAAAGTTGTTGTGATGCCTCGTGTAAGAAGGAGAAATGCGTACCAGCACGTTTCTGACTTTGATAAAGGTCGAGTTGTAGCGTACCGGGATTGCGAAATATCTTATCGCAGTATTGCTGCTCGCGTCGGTCGAGATCCAATGACTGTTAGCAGAATATGGAATCGATGGGTTCAGGACGGTAATGCGGAACACCATGCGGGATCTCAACGGCCACCTATCACTAGCAGCCGAGAAGACAGGCATATTATCCGCATGGCCGTAATGAATCGTGCAACCACGTCACGAGCCGTGAGTCAAGAAACGAGGTAGTTTGAAAGACAACAAGTGTCTGCACGAACAATTCGACGACGTTTGCAGCAGCATTGACTCTCAGCTCGGAGACCATGGCTGCGGCTACCCTTGACGCTGCGTGAGAGACAAGAGCGCCTTCAATGGTGTGATCAAGGACGAACCTGGGCGCACGAATGGCGAGACGTCATCTTTTCAGATAAATCCAGGTTCTGTTTACAGCACCATGATGGTCACATCCGTGTTTGGCGGCATCGTGGTGAACGCACACTGGCAGCGTGCATTCGTCATCGTCATACTGGCTCATCACCTGGCGTGATGGTATGGGGTGCCATTGGATACACGTCTCGGTCACCTCTTGTTTGCATTGACGGTGCTTTGAACAGTGCACGCTACATTTCTGGTGTGTTACGACCCGTGGCTCTACCCTTTATTCGAGCTCTGCGAAACCCTACGTTTCAGCAGGATAATGCCCGACCGCATATTGCTTGTATTGTACGGACCTTCCTTGATACGTAACATGTTCGGCTGTTTCCCTAGTCAGCACGTTTTCCAGATCTTTCACCAATAGAAAACGTCTGGTCAATGGTTACCGTGCGACTGGCTCGTCACCAAACGCCAGTCACTACGGTTGATGAACTGTGGCATCGTGTTGCAGCTGCATGGGCATCTGTACCTGTACATGCAATCCAATCTCTGTTTGACTCAATGCCCAGGCGTATAACTGCTGTTATTACTGCCAGAGGTGGTTGTTCTGGGTACTGATTTCTCAGGATCTATCCAGCCAAATTTTTTGAAAATTTAATCACTTGTTATTTCTAGTACAATATATTTGTCCAATAAATATGATTTTGTTATCTGCATTTCTTCCTGGTGTAGCAATTTTAATGGCCAGTAGTGTATTTAAAATTTGACATCTCCTTTCTAAGAATTCCAGGAATTCATTGAATTTATGTACATTGTGATCTTTCAATGTTAATTTAAATTGTTTGCGAGATTCACTATCTAATTTATCAAGTACAATGTTTAATAAGAACGTATCAGATAATTTTTCTCCTGCGAAACCTAAAATTTTTAATGATCTAAGATTTTTCAAAATAGTATCTAGAATATTGCGCAAATCTTTACCTGATTCTTGTTTTAAGGGATAAAGATTTAAAATGTTTTTGATATGACAGTTAACAATTATTCTTTTGTTTTCATATCGTTGTTCTAAAACTTTAAAGAGAGATGAAAAGTTATCGTCCACAGTTTCTTTGATTTTGGCATCTCCCTTAAGTGATCAAAGTAAATATTGTAATTTTTCATTTTCATTAAGTTCAGGGTTTTCACTAATTAAGCTATTAAACTGAGTTTTGAAAAGGTTTCAATCCTCATATTTTCCGCTGAAAAACGGAAGTGGGATTTTCGGAAATTTTATGAAAGCTTTTTTAGGTTGATCACTGATACTACATTAAATATCTTTGTTTTGAACAGATTCAATATTTATAAATTTTAATTTATCAATAGAGGTTTTGAGTCTTACCTCTAATTTTTAAATCTCATCGTCTACTTCGATCAGAGATTCTTCGATCTTTTGGAATTCTTCTTTGGGAATTTTATAGTACTGATCTTTGGGTGCTTCAAATCTCTGTTGTACAGAGAGTAAATTGTCCAATTGACCTGAAGCTCAGGAATGTCCATATCATCTTGTCCTTCTGTGAGGACACTATTTAATTTTCTCAGCTGGCTTTTGATGCCGCCGCATTTTCGATTTAGCGGTATGACGTCTGTCATCCTAGAGAACTGAATTTATTATTTTAAATTCAATTATAAAGTATAAAATTGCTTATTCCATAGGATCTGGTTCACCTCCGGGTCACTGAGGGCCAAAATGTGCGGAGGTTGCGTTAATTAAATACAAAAGAATTGTAAATAAAGCGTTTATTTTGTAGCGTGTTCTCGCAGCGCGGTTTTTGCGTAAGAATAAAACATTAGACTTACAAGAAAAAAGGTTGCCGTAAATGGCGTTATTACAGAATGTGCCAAGGAGGGGCTCCCTAGCCAAGGGTATACATAACAAATACGGAACAGTGTGAATTAAATATTTTGTTTCACAATGATCAATAAAGCCACTAGCATATCGAAGGGAATGTGCAGCTAAAAGCAAGATATTTTACGACATATTCAGGTATAAAATATTCTTTTAAAAATAATCAATTGTACCCAATTGTAAACACTGAACTTTTATTACCCATGGCTGTACCCGCGCTAGGTAGATTTTTAAATGCTTACATGTGAATATTGGCTCACTGACAATTTTTTCTCGAAAAAAGCCGGATTGATCCGAAAGAAAAAAAAATGATTGTGATTATGACGAAATAACTTAATTCCCGCACTAGTTCAATCATCCAGTATACAAACTATGCTTAAGGAGGTTAAACGCTCTTCGTTAAGAATTGAAACTTCTGTTAACTTCTTATGTGCAGCTTGTCCTTACTTGGACCTTGCGCCATTGAAACCAACGAACCAACCAACCAATCTTATGTGCATGTTGATGGAAAGATACGAAAGAATTATTTTATAAATGCATACATTTCCTGCGCTTTCTGATATGCAAGCATTTCATTATTTATTAAACACCCAAAGATTATTAAGTCATATGTTCTTACGTGGTGTGATTGTACATTTGGAAGTTCTCAATCAATCTTCTCAAAGGTAGTTCAATACAGTAGGAAATCAAGATATTTTGCTCTTTTTAGAATGAAGTTATTGTTCCGATAAAGAATCTTATCTAAATATTAACTTTGAACTTTTATTAATCTTTTTATGCAGCAATAATGAGTTGATTTTTGAGTGCTTACAGGTGTATGTCGTACATAATAATAATTTATTTTCGTGAAAGGCTAATTTGATTCGAGGGGGAAATAATGGTGATTAATTTAACAGGAAATAAGTTATAATTTACAAATTATAAAACAAATAATTAGTTGTTATTTAGAGATGGTAAATTATTTCTTGTTAAACAATCATTCAATCCTTGAATCGTATTTGAAGAAGATAATCTTTTTCTGACAATAATTATATCTTCTATTCTCCCTTCGTGTATTTACCGAAGGGAAAGAATGAAAAAAATCTTAGCATAATCTTCTGTTTATGGCATGAAAGCAGTACGCTATTCGCTTATATCAAAGCTCGCTACATGGAATAATATCATCACCAATAACCATCAAATGATCTTCGCATAGTTAATGCACCGTAAACAGTATTATCTTTCATATTGCATTGATTAATGTGTGTATATGTCCTCTTTGTCTTGTGAATATTTCTCTTTTATGCAATCAGACATGCGTTTGGGAGTTTTGATGTAAATCGTGAATCTGAAATTACAATAATAGTGAGTAGAGTAAAATGCTGTAAGTAAATAATAATGAATAGAATTAGCAATAAGTCTAAAATATTTTCACTTATCATATCACTGACTTTTAAATTTTAGTTTAATGTAGATGATTTGTTTTTCATTTAATTATATACATATATATAAAACAACACTGTCGCCAAAAAAAAAAAAAAAAAAAAAAAAAACATAAATAAAAATTCATAAGCTTAAGGTTTCCTCTTCTCTATTACTCTGATTTTTTGTCTTCTTTAGAACATTGCACTTTCATCTGCTTTTATATAGGATGCTAAATACTTTTTGAACGTGTTTCTTTTCCATCTCGTTTATATTGTATAAATCTTCATAAGAATTTCTATCAATTTTCATTGACTAAATGCATGATATCATAACTTATAACATCTTTCCCCTTTTAATACTGACTCCAGTCCAATGAGTTTGGCCTGATTTTAAATTTGGTACATAAAACTTCCTACTGTACCAAGCTTTGGGGTTCGTGTCGATTGAGAATTGAAAATAACAGCCATTCAATGAACACAAGACTTTTATTCGTAAAAATTCCACTAGATATACTGGCTGTAACAATCATAATTATACAGCAACAATTCGTCAGATACAATAAGTAACAGCTTCCAATCACAGGTCTCAAATACCTCAGACAGAGAACAGCTTCTCTAGATTAGCAGTCACGACTAATCGTCTTCACTCACTGACTGTCTTCACAAAACTGCCTGCCTTCTATGTCGGGCTGCGGTATTTATACCTGACTTGGCGGGGAAATCTACCAGTTTCGCCAAGGTTCTGGAAGCTTCTAGGCTATCTCGCTAAATATTGGTCCTAGAGCTTAGGTGATGGATGTTTCCAGAAGTATCTATTTCTCGCCAAGTCACCAAGAATCTCACCAACTGTCGCCAAATCTTCTCGCCAAAACATCGCCAAATCACCAAATTATTAAAAAACCCGCTTTTAACGCATAACACGTCTAAATACCGCAATTTTTACCTAAATTATGAGTATTTCCGATCTGTCTGAGATATTTTAAGACAAATACAATAATTATTTATAAATTTGTATAAATACACTAAATAAATCTCTCTCATATTACCAAAATTTAATACAAAATCAGTAAGAAAAAGTTGTAAATTTGTTTAAAAAACTTGTATTAAATTAGCAAACTGACGTGTATTTCGCATTGTAGCTTTAAGTTCCTGAAAAGTTATCTCTTTTTAACTGAAACATAAATGATAAATATGTCATTACTGTAAAGTTTATGTTTCATTTGTATAAGAATATGGCATACAGAGAGCAAAGAATTTGGTTTGCTATATTCCAAACTTTTGAAATTGAAATCCTTAGACACATCTCAACGGATTATTTTCCCAAAGGACTTTTCAATTATATATTCACTTATAATATCAAAATATTGCAAAGAGAAAGAAAACTACTACGAATTAATCTCAACGGATATGCAAACAAAAAATATCGCTCATCGTATAAAGTGGCTGGGAAGATTCAAACTTGGGACTTACTACTCCGAAAAAGCACCAACTAAACATATTTTTAGGGTGAGCCTTCACAACTCTCTGTCCTTGAAAATGAACCGTAAATTGCTTTCCAAGAAGTTATTTCATAGTCAATTGCCTATATTCATATCTACAATTGTGAAAAACCACAAAACGTTTAATCACTCACCCTAACCGAACGGAAACAGAATCAATTGCTATTATTGAACAGTGTCTAAATTCTAACAATGCCCTTTCCACTCCAAAAGGTACAAGTCAATTCAACAGATGTTGCTAAAAGGTTTCTAAGACTTTACGATATTTCTTAATTTTTGTAATTTTCTATTCCTTTCAGTTAACAACCGGACTAATGAAATTTATTTTTATTAGTTTGCCTTTTTCTGAATATCAATCAATTGATGTAACTAAATGATTTCTTAGACCTTATGATACTCCTAAATTTTCGTAAATTTCTATTCCATTTAGTTATCATACATATATAGCGGTATATGCGAGCCCCGGATTGTACCTTTATGTTAACGGGTTAGAAATGCTCGCCCATCAGCAAGTGCCTCTTCATTTTGAACCACGATCAGGTGATGAGGTCCCACCTGAGCTGGCACCCTCCTCTCTACATCCACACCACACCAGCGGAAGGACTTAGGACGTCTCATATTAACGTGGGCACGTCCCTAACCTACTGAGTTCAAGTAACCCAGTGAAGTAGGGTGTATTTTCACCCTCCCAACTACTGCGCCCTTAGCAAATGATACTTCACTTTGCTGATCTTAACGGAACTTTTAGTTAACAATCGAAATAATGAGAGTTTTTATTACTTTTTTTCTCCCCAAGGTTCATCATCCTGATGTATTTCACAAAAAAGGTAGTTCGCTCTATTCATGTTTCCCACCCAATTCAACAGTTATTAAAAAGTGCAATTCACTTACATAAACATGGAAAACTTTGTTATAAGAATACATCATCATATTCATATTATTGTTCTTTACGTAGTAAAACTGATACAAAAAATAATTTATTAAAGACTTTCTTTAACCTCTTTATTTTAATACGATAAAATTTTCTTTAATTAAAATTGATTTTATTGATAATTGTGTAATTTTGAATTCTGGATGATTTTACATTAAATTTATAATTTTTTAATCTGGTTCGTAAAATGAAATATAGAAAGTAGGAAAATTAAATTAATAATCTTCCTATATTTTACTATTTAAAAAGTGGAAAAAATAAAATCAATAAATATTAATTCTACTTTATGATGGCCAGAGTCTGACTTAGCATACTTGTAGCCCTGGGCAAAATCTTTGATGGCCCCTACTCTGCTACACAATAACAAACTTTCTATTCGATTTGGAAAACGATTATATTCGACTGATAACGTAAAATAAACTTTCTGTTTAATTTGGGGACCCACGCAACTTGCCACATCAGGCTTTGTTCGTAATGAATTCTAATATTCCTTATCATTTTCTTTAAGCACTCTTTGAACTTCGATCAAAACAAAAGTCGAAACGATAAATTATTCAGATGAAAGCAAAATAAAGGGATCAAGATAAGCATATCTTTTAAACAGAAAACGAAAGTCCTTTTTATCTTTTCTTCCTCATTTTTGCCTTTCTATTTAGTCATATTTTTCCATTTGATGTCATAAATTAAATAACAGTTTAACTATCTAGTTGTTGTTGTTTTTCTCGTGTTTCTGGATAGCTAGATCTTTCCGAAATTCTTGATAATTGCTTCGGCAAGATGTGGTGCGTCTGGTCTGTAGATAATTTCCTGCAGGCAGCCTCTAATTGGGGTCTAGTAATATATATATATATATATATATATATATATATATATATATATATATATATATATATATACATGTTTTTCGTATTGGTTTATTGGTTTAACTGATCTCATCAACTTCAGGGCTTTATTTTTGAAATTAATCTAAGATATTTATTCGAACCAAAATTTTGACACTGTCATATGTTTTGTCATAAGTTCTTTACTGTTAACTCATATGATTGATTGATAATAAAAATGTTGGAGATTGGTAAATATAATCATTAAAATATTAACGGTAAAAATGTATGAGTTAACTTTCTGTCATGGTGCAAAAAATTATTGGATTTTGGCATAACCTTTATAAATAGAGTTTAGTCCAAGGAATTTGCTTAGGAAGAATTAACGTGTCATTCTGTAAATATAGGAAATTTATAGATTCAATGAAACTTTGGCTGTCTTGGAACCAAGTCTTTTCATTGCTTCGAAGCCATCTTGTGGCCAAGTTGAGAGCAAATTAAGTGCTTTTTCTAATGCAGCACTCAATGTTCAATAATTTATGTTGTTGTCTTATTCTTCATGATCTATCCCCGCAGGACAGATCTAATCCACGAATTATGTGTTTTTAATGCATGCCTCCTTCGGCCAGTAGCGTTAGATTAGGTTCATAAATTTGAACACCATCAAAGGATAGTTATATTAACCATGCTTCGATAGCCACATGCACTCAAGGATGTGTACAGGCGTAATTTGTTCAATGAAACAATTAACCCTGGCGTCGAAAATTTTGGTGCCTTTAGAAAATTTTTATGATCTGAAATGACTACTTCGAAAGCGGGCGAGAATAGTTTGTTCCTGTCTTTTAAGGCCGTGAGTCAGTGAACTTCCTGGACAAGACCATTGATACCAATGGTGTTCTGGAGTGACAATCCATGGAGGGTCCAAGGTAAGCATACCTTTTAACGGTATCCTTAGTTTGAGGTGCTGGTGGGTCTTGGGCACTCTAACAATCCATGGGGCTATACCTGCGGTAATTTAACTGCCGGTAGGGTCACCAGTGCCGAACAGATATTCGTAAGATAGGAGCCAGATTAAATGGTATACCATCAAGAACTAAATCAGTCCTCTACCTCTAGGTGCTCTGGTCTCATGATCAACAGAGGCTGCAACTTTCCCTCATCCATGAATAGAACAAATTATGTAAATCAATGTTCATTCTGGATAATCCATGCCTTGAATGTGATTGATTCTATGAAATTATATTGGACATCAATGCTATGATGTTTTCTACAACAATTCTTGATGAAAAGAAATTATTTTTTCATTAATATAGTATGTAATTAATGAAACAATTAATTAAATTTTCCTAATATACCATGTAAGACGAGATATGCAATTAGAATATTCACACTCATGGAAGATTATTATAGAAATGTTTGTGTGCTCCTGAAAATCAATTTATTATAATTTTAATCTTTAAAATAATTATTAATATTTAAAATAAATATTACCAATTTAAAATAAATATTTTCACATAAATATATTTATGCTTTCGTTTTCTTTATGCCTTTATTTCTCTGAATGTATGGACGAATTTAATTTTCACTCTTATATGTTATTGGCTTTTTCTTCAATCAGCTATTATTTTTATTTTAAAAAACCACCTCTTTAATCCAATACTATTATTTTCAATTCAATATTTAAAACCCATATATTTCAAAGGATATTGTTGGAGAACTTTACATCTGGTGATTTCTTTATCATAAAATCTCCTTACATTTTAATCTGCAACATGAAAAGTGAATTACATATATTTAAGATTTAAGTGTCCCCTATAATTTTTTCCAAAAACACCAGCAATTGTCTTTCAAAGTTTTGTCCGGGGGAAGTATCCCACATTACATATCCTACACATGGATTTTGTTCTGCATTTCTGTTTGTACTGTTTTTCTGATTACTTAATCATCTACTAATGAAATTACTTATATAATTTTGTTTATTTGTTTACGAACTGCATTATAAGTTAGTGGTTTGAAGAATTATTACATCTGCAAGTCTTATTTTGTGTTGTATTTTCCTTTAATTGTTATAAGAGTTTCAAAATCTATTCCTATATTGTGTATGGCATAGTACGATAAATTTGATATATATATATATATATATATATATATATATATATATATATATATATATATATATATACATACACGCATATACATGCATACATGCATATATATATATATAAAATTTACCGTGATATACCAGATACAATATAGGGACTAGCTTGTGAAACTCTAATTACTTAATAAAGAAAAGTACAACTTGAGTCAGAGTGTCAGAGGGGACTTGAATAAGGAATTTCCACCTCTTTTTTGTTCTTTGCATCTACCCTCTTGGAAGCAGATGTTTTACAGTAACGAATAATCAATAATGCACGAAGACGAAAATGATGATATTTCTTGTAGCCTTTCCTCCGAATGCTCAAATTTTTTGAGCCAGTCATCTTGCTGGTCAAGCTTTTTAACGTCAGCATGGAGAATTCTGTGGAGCTTCTTTTTACAGATAAAACTGTAAGGATCAGAAAGGCTGTCTTCGACAGCTTCGAGGACATTTAAAGTATTTTAATGTACTCCATGAACATGACATCATCATCATCTCGCTAGAGGTTGCTGTGCAGGAAGTGTTTCAAAAGGCTGTAAATTTCATAAGAATGGATAAATTTTTGATAAAAATACATGGTCAACAATCTAAAAACTGAGCAAACTATGCATCAATGTGAAATGCGTGGAGAAAAGAGGAATTGCCGTAAATACGAAGACGATTACTTGGATTTTGACTTCACTTCAATAGACTAATAATTTTGACTTCAGTTCACTTTAATAATGAAGATAGACCGCAGTATGTGATCTATTTTAAAGTTTTGTCTTCCGGGAATATGAATCCGAATTAATTGAGGCTGCACCTTCAAACAGTGGATCTTGGTTGCGATGGACAGTTGCAAACCAACATGGTCGACAAACCGCATGACTATTTAGCAAAAAATGAAAGATTTGCACCAACAAAAGAATGTTTTCATTAAACAAGCGTCAAAGTCAACAAATGCCTTGTCTCAACAAATGCCTGCGTCGTTAAAAGTGGCATACAAAATAGTGAAGTGCAAATAGGCCTACACTATTGCTGAGGGATTAATCTTTCCGGTTACTGTGGTCATGGATAATTCAAAGCTAGAAGAAAATGTGGGGAAACTTCTGCCAAATATCCATTTGTAGAAGAATACAGGACGTTGTTCAGAATTTGAACGACCAGTGGACCAGTTAATAGAACAAAATGAAAGGAAATGATTTAGACAGTATTTGGATGAGTGCACAGACATTAATAAGCACTGATGGTACTAGATCAATGTCTGGCCAATACGGAGGGCTAAAGTCACTGTTTCTTGGCAAAGACTCGGATTGTGAACTCATTGCATCATTTACCGAAAAGTGTTTGCATTGAAATCTTTGATTCTTTTTGAGAATATCTTCTTATAATGTGTAATAAATGTGATAAACTACATCAAAACTAGGCAACTTAAAACCAGAGTTTTCAGAAACCCATGTGAGGATTTGGTGCCCTAGGCCACGTCATATAATATACCACAGCAACTCGCGTTGTCTTTCACGTGGCAATGTACTATTTCGAACTTTTGAACTTCGACAAGAAACGTACTATTTCTTGAAAGAAAATTATCATGTTAATATCACCATTTTGTAAGCTCCCGACTTCTTGCTTAATTTGGCAAATTTGTGGGCATATTCGAAAAATTTGAATGTTTCTCTTCAGAACAGTAATATTTATATATTGAAACTTGAAGAAAGGATTTCTGCATTCAAGAGGGAAAAAACTGCATGTGGGGAAAAAAGAATGACAATGGTGGTAAAGTTGTTTTCCTGTATTGTAGCAGTACATTACCTGTACTGGAGAAAAGCTTTCAGCCAACATGCTGACACTTTTCACGGAGCATTTATCACAGCTTGTGACTGATTTTCAAAATACTTCCAAGTACAATTCCAAGTAAAAAATATATATAAATTAAACGGAGAAGTTTCGGTGGATCTAAGATCAATTCCATGTTGAAACTCTAATGAATTCTCTCCACTATAAGAAGAGAATCTAATTATGTTATCAAGTGACAAAAGCCTGAAAGTAATATTCGCTTGTTTGGAGTTGACAGAGTTTCGGATATTTATAAAAAATGAATAAGTTATTGTAAGGCCAAAAACAATGAGAGGTTTTATTCCATTTGCAAGTTTATATCTTTGAGAAGCTGGATCCTCAGAAGTTGCTGTTATAAAGAACAACTATCTTTGAAATAATGTTGAAAGAGAAATGAGAGTAGCTGTGTCCCGCTTTATTCGGCGATTTGAATAACTGCGCATTAGCAGTCTCACCCGTCACAAGACACACATTTACTAAGAGTATTTGTAAAGTCATTTTACTAATAATTAAATTTTATTAATATATTTTCCCATTAATTATAGTTAAAATAATTGCATGATTTTTAAATGTGATTTACATTAATTATGTTTATGTCCTTACCATTTCTCAAATTTCTTCTTCACAGTAGAGCAAATACAATATGTATATATATATATATATATATATATATATATATATATTTATTTATTACATGTAATATATACTACATAATAATATACTGCAAGTATATATTATATCATGAGTGTGCCATGAGAAAATTCTAATACTCTTAAGGATGCTAGGATTTGAACAGGTTTGGGAATCCCTGCGTTACGATAATTGTCATCTTCGTACTGAAGACGACTATTTTACAGTGAACTTTATTGATTATATAATATTCATAGGTGTCATAGAAATGCAATTTTTTAATTAATTCCTATTTATCTATTACTTTTTGACAGTATTTCTAATATTATCTGAGATTAAAAAATTCAATAAAACTTTAATTAAATAGTAAAATTAATAAAACACATAACTGGGCTCAGTTTCAAAAAATCTAAATGCGAAATGAAATAACAAGCATAGTTAATTCATCTTAATATATATTAATTAGCAAATTTAACGAAGAAAACATGAAGGAAATCGTTTCTTAAACAAAAATATGCAAAATGTTTTCGGATTGTATAAATACCAGGGTTACTCTGAAATTTTTGAGATCGCGTAGACGAGAATTTACAAAATAAAAATAACGTTTTATTATTATTTTAATAACGTTTATTATAAATAACGGTATATAAAATAACGTTTTATTATAAATAACGGTTTAATTTTAAAATACAAAGTATGTTAGCAGATTTTTTACTGACTTACTTCAACTTGTTTAGCGTAGAATAAATTTTTAAAGAAGAAAAAATGGAGTTGACGTGAGAACATTTTCGCGCTATGATTTTCTACGATTTTAAAGAAGGATTAAATCAAGAAGAATGCGTTCAACGGTTGCAATTAGCATTTGGTGATGAATCTCCAGCTCGTGCTACTGTATTCAGATGGTGTAGAGAATTTAAAAAAGGTCGCAATTTTCTTCAGGATGAAGAACACACAGGAAGGCCGGATAATGTGTCTGCCATACGAAATATGTTAACGGATGATAATCGCTGTACCTTTCAATTCAAATCATACAGAAGGAACTTAACATTGGATCCGTAGCTATACACAAAATCATTCATGAAGAATTGAATATGAAAAAAGTAGTTTGCCGTTGGGTTCTCCATAATCTAACTGATCATCAAGAAGAGAAGCGTGTCAGAATCAGTAAAGAAACTCTTAAATTGCTAAATGATGGTGGCCACCGCATCATTTCTAAAATTGTAACCGGTGATGAAACGTGCATACCGTTTTTTGACGTTCCAACACGTCAAGAAAGCAAAGTATGCATCTTTGAAGATGATCTCACGCCGTCAATGGTGGAAAAACAACGCGCACTGAAAAAAGTGATGTATACCGTTTTCTTCAGAAGTACGGGATTGGTCAAAGCCATCAAGTTGGAAGGACAGAAGACAGTAACAACAAACTGGTATACCACTAAATGTGTTTCAGATATTCCATAAGAACTGAATGTTAGGGGAATAATGCTTCACAATGACAATGCATCGTCACATACAGCCGGATTAACAGTTGAGTTTCTTAAACAAAAACAAATTATAGCGATCGAACATCCGCTGTATTCATCTGATCTAGCTATGTGCAACTTTTGGTTATTCTTTAATCTAAAAAAAAAACTTTCATCGTTTTCATTCGGAAGAAGAGATTGATGTGGCTATAAATGCATTTTTGCATCTATTCCAAGAAATGAATGGCTTGAGGCATTTAATCTGTGAAAAATTCGTCTACAAAAGTGCATTGATGCTGGAGGAGATTACTTTGAACACACTTAAAATTTTGTAAGTATAACTTTAAAAACCTAGTTGTATCTCAAAAATTTCAGAGTGACCCTCGTATATCATGACTTGCCACTAAATAAGGCAACCTGAAAAAATGTCTGGAACCGAAGCTTTCAGAGTGTCCAAAATAAACAGAAAATTATTCTATGGGAAATTTAATCCATATAAATATCATTTGTATAATTGAGAATCTTCTCAAAATTTAAATGAGTCTTATAAATTTCAAGCGTAGACTTGAAAAGTTCAATGGAAATTTATAAATATATTATAAATATTTTAATGTCTTTTATATTAATGTTTTTTTAGATATTAATTTCTTTTTTAAGGATTTTTTCCATTTTGAAAAGCATTTTTGATTAAATAACTATGTCCGTTATATTTGACATTATATTTTAATATAAATTAATACTGATAGGAATTCAAGAAATATTTCCAATTAGAGGCGTTAAATGTTTTTGCATTGGCTTCACACTTTTGGAATTGTGTCTAATTATAGTACAACGGCTTTGCTTACATGTTGTTTTATGGTTCCGAATATCAAGAATATTATCTTTGGAACATGGGAGCAGCATTTAACTGAGTTCTGAAAATCAATCGGGAAGTGATCCAAAATTAAATGAGGCCGTACTTATGCTCAGGAGGTGTTACTTCAAAACCAGTGATTTCCAAAAATTATTTATAATTTTAATTTGGCGGTACTAGCTTGTTATTTATGTGCAGTGTAAAAATTAATGGTTCGTATTTTGGAGACTGATGCAACGTGTCTTTTTATTTTTTAACGACTGTAAGTTGCTTCTTATTTTAAAAAAATAATTTAGAATAAATAGAAAATCGAAAGAAATTAGTTTATCTATAAATTAAGAGGATGACTATAAGATTACATTATGTTCAATTTATCTAAAAAATCGGTTTCTTTTTATATTTCAATTAGTTTATGTTTTATTATAAATATTTTTCACCTAAAAATTTTAAAAATAAATTTTTTCTCAAAAAATATATCTTGTCTGATGTAAACTACAAAGCCAAAATTTCTTTGTTGTTATAACTTAGGAGATACACATAATTGATGTTAAGAGAACAATAAATTCTAATAATGATGAATCCTTTTTCTGATTTTGATTGCTTTATGTTAACGAAGATTTGCATTTAATGTATTACTTATAATAACTTAAATAATACGGTGCTAGTTCATAATGAAACTAAAGTATCCTCATTTAAATTGATATGATACTGCGAGATTACCGCTTTTTGCCAAATAATTTTTGACCATTGACAGTTGTATATAAATTTTAATTAATATTTTTAATATATTTTGAACTTTCGTTTTCTGCTATTTGTTTAGTTTATAGGAGTTTCGATAGAAGTAAACTTTCCATATGGTATGTGCATTTATTCTTATTATGCATTATAATTTGGTTTTGTTAGTTCTTTTATGGCATGTTTAATTAATATTCTTTATATAAAAGTAAATGCACGTGTTCTTATAATTGTCTGATATCCGTATAACATTGTTCTTAGATTAATGCTTTTATACGATCATGCTTAGCACATAGTTTTATATAAAGCGTTTAATTCCACATAGATTTAGTGATTGTTATATACATTGCTTTAAATGTAGAAAAATTAATTTTTTATGTGGACAATTAATTTGAAATTTTGTCAATAACGTGAAGTTAGTGAAATATATTCTATTTTGCTTAAAACTTGTTTATATTCTTATTTCTTATATTTCATTTGAGTTAATTGATAGCGAAAGCTTTTAAATATTTCAACATACTTTTTTAAATGTTAAAATGTATTTAATATTTTAATGTAAAGTTTGAAAATTTGATATGATTTTATTAAAAGATGATGTTTTTTTAATAAATGATAATACATTCATGAAAATATTTGTTATTTGGAGGATTCTTTCACCATGAGAGCACACTTATGTGTGCATGTTTTTTAAATATATATTCTACATATTTGTATTTGGCTGAAGTTTATAGAATATACATCGGACTATATATTTCTTGAATTTTTCACTGGTTGTTTTTCATGGTTTATTATAATAATGGACTATGCAATTTAAGAATTGAAAAAAATCTGGAATACCGTTTTTTTCAAGAAAAGAAAGTTCACCTGAACTATTCAAGAGGGCATGAAATGAAATTTACTGCTGATCTTGTGTGATATAACTTTTTTACATGCTATCAATTATTGGTGTACTAAAAATAGGAAAATGCCTTTTTAATAAATGAAGTAAAAATCATTGTTTAAAAATAGGAAAATATCTTTTTAATAAATGAAGTAAAAATCATTGTTTAACAAACAGCTCTAATTCCATGGTTAACACAAGTTAGTTATAATAGTTATTATTTAGTTTTCTGTGTGTAAAATTTATTATCTTGATTCATTTGATTTGTTTTTGATGATAATGTATTTAAAATAAGACCTTATCTCCTATAATTCAAAATAGTGATGCATTGAGTGATACATTATTTTTCTAAACCTGTTAACCTTTAGGTAATGTTCACAGTTTTCTACAATGCTATGTATGTATATTTTGATAAAATTTGATTAATATTCAAATCAGTCAAACTTTAGTTTTAATAAATAAAAATTAAACTTAAGATTATCGATATGAATTATAAATTTCAATACTGTGTTAAAATGTTAGAGCTACATAAACTGGCGTTATTTAAATAAAAAAATAGAATATTCGTAGTTTATACAAATTCTGATGATTATTAGAATAACATTTTTGCGTGTTTATGTTTTGTTTCTTATTTGATGGGCTTATTAGAAAAGGTTATTAAATATAAAATACAATTATAGTAATTATGAAAGGTTTCTTTTTCATGAGAAGGAATATAAAAAGCAACTGTTTTAATTCATACTTTTTCTCTTATATTTTTTTTATTAAAGAAGACTTGTTAGTTAAGTTTTTCACATATGTTTTCAAATTTTAAATTGGATACCTTTTGAAATTACTATTTTAGGCTATTTTCCTTAAATCCATGACTTGATTTAATTTCTTGTGACTTGAATAAAAATATAATAACTGAATAATGTTCTAAGATCATTCAATACTCTGATATTTATGTTAAAAATTTTATACCTATCAATATTAGTGTTTGTTTTGATGTTTTTAAAATGTTTGATTTTTAAAAAAGTCTTGAGGTATTCTTATTTTCAAAAATATTTCATGAAATTTCTGAATTTTTTACTAAGATTTCCAATAAATTTAATTTATAACAAAATAACTATAACTGTTATGTAATTGAGAACTAAATTCTCAGTTTTATTACATTTACACATTTGTCCTGCGAACAGTCTATTTAAAAACTAATGCCAACAGAACTGTTTAATTTATACTATTACTGTTTTGTCAAATTATTAAAATTTAGAAAGAATGATGAGCAGAAAGTGGAAAGAATTTCATTTTTTCCACATTCTAATAGAATTATGTTGTCATGTGAAAGAATGGACTGTTTCCAAGGATAATTCTAAAAGTTCTCTAATGAACTTAATTCAAATTCTGTAGGGAACTACATGGTTCTATTCCATATTGTATTTCTTCCTGACCAATCATTAGAGTGATTGCTAAGCAGTTTCTGTCAGAAATAATCTTTGGTTTTTAAATAAGTTTTGTTAATAAAAGATAATTATTTAATTTATAAAATGTAAATAAATTTCTTATATCACTTTTTAGTAGTTTCTAAAAATGTAACCTTTTTAAACAAATTATGACTCAAATATTTATGTCAGTAAATGTAATTTTTTTCTTCTGTTATGGTGATTATCATATCCTGTTATATGTATAATGGAATTGTACCAACTTCATTTTTAAATACATTTTGCATTATAGTAAAGGGAAAAATTTTTTATATGCTCTTGTTTGCTTTTAAACCGAAAATAGGTTTGGTACCTGTTTGAACATTTGTGTCATTGCTTAATGTCTTTCAATGATAATATGAATTACAGTTTAAATGTAAGGCTAATAATTTATGATTTCACCAAAGAATTTACATTTTTGGTTAAAAGGTTTTATGTTAAATTTACATTATAGGTTGATTTTTATGGATTGACAATGTATTGAAAGTCAATTTCATTAATATATTCTAAGTAATAGTCATTCCTTTCTAGTGTACCTTGAAAATGTTTATTTAAATTTTAAATTATAGTCTGATACATGAGCTGGAGATTATATAGCAAGTACATTTCCACCAATTTTACTTGAAAATGCAATTTCAACACTATCTTTGCAGTCAGTTATCCACAATTGAAAGGGCTTATAATTCCCCAGTAAAACCACCTATCTGCGTTTCTAGACCATAAAATGAGGAGTGGGGGAATCAAATGAAACACAAACAACAAGTTGCATGATAAAAAATTTGCAAAAATGAGAATTTTTGAAATTATTGATCTTTCTATTTGACTGATATGGACCACACACTTTCATAAAAATGTGAGTAATCATGAGATTAAGGTTTGTAAAAACAAATGTCTATTGTGAATATACACATTCTTTGTTGGGATATTTCCAATAAGCTATTAACAATTTTTTTTATCTTAATTGAACTATATTATATTTTTCTTAATTTATTTCATCAAAGATAAAGAAGGTGAGCACAATTTATATGATATTTATCTCAACTCTTTACATTATATCTTAACTATTGTAAAATTGTATCTGTTTTATTATGTCATACAATTTTCTGAAGCTAATATTCATGTTAAGTAAAATGGAAATTTATTCCTTTTATATTTAGGAATTCATGTATTCAAATATGAGTGAGGATAAAAGAAAAAATGCTAGACTTCAAGGTCGATTTTCAGATGAGTATCGACCTAAAAGTAAAGAAAAGAAAAAATCAAAAAATGATGCAAATCGGCAAGATAATTCATCCAGTAGTAGTAAGATTTATTTTTATACTAATCATAATTTTTTTCTGGTGAATGTTAATAATTAATATTTCATAAGAATTGTACTGCATAATTGGAAAATTGAACAGTCTTTGTACATGAATGGACATTAAGAAATGTTTTCCAGATTATCTATTAAAAATATTGATCAAACCTTTATCTAAAACATTTTGAGTAATATTTAGTTAATGTTTAAACTAACTTTAATAAATATAAAGTAAGAAATATTATGTAAAGTGTATAAAAAATAAAATAGTAGGAACCTTGAAAATGATAGCTTTCATGTTTTTTATATTAAAGTAAAATTCTTTGCTAAAATAAATTTTCATTTTAAATGTGAAAATTTTTTAGAAAAATTGTAAATAAATTAAATATATTATTTTATCTGTGCTGTAATGTTTGTAACATTTCTAATCTGTCATGTTTCCTGAAAATGTTAATGAATCATTAAAATATCCAATATTTGTATTTTTTACTTACTTCTGAGATGTGTTTGTGGCTAATTGGCTACCTTTTTCTCTGTCAGCTTAATAATTCATATATTTGTTTCTCTTGTTAACAAATTCTTATAATGGTTTGGCATTTACTTTAAACTATAGATCCTTATCATATTAATTATCTTGTGTGAAAAACAAAAAACCAAGCTATCTTATATTTCCACGCACACACACACACATATATATATATGTTACATTTTATTATAATTTTAAACATAGCTACACAAAAGGTGAAATTATAAGAATCTGTAAAATAGAAATGAAACAATTTCTTTTGTAGAGCATACAATATACATACAAAGAAAATACATCCTAACCAGTCAAGCCTCAGCAGTCACTCTTGAAGATGATTTTGTATTCATTCCAGTGCTTCTCTTGTATTTTTGTTCCTTTTCTGTAAAATAATTCATCTTTGACATCAAAATAGATTTTAGTCTTGGCAATTATTTCTTTATTGTAAGTCTCTTCCTGGCATATTTTTATGTATGTAAACAATTATTTTTGGTAATAGTGTCCATGTTGGAGTGACAGTTTAAAGTTTTATGTTGATTAATTTTTGTATTCTTCTGATTGACTTTTGAAGTATTACTGTTGTGATGGAAACACTTTTTTCTCATTTGAAATTGTTTTATCACAATTTTTTTCTTTTAAACATCAATAATATCATATATTCTTTTTAATGGTTCATATTTTTTCAAGATAATGTATAAATAAACACACTAGGCGCACCTTATAATACAGATGCCAATATTTTTCCATGCTTGACATGTCTCTTTTTTTATTGCTTTGCATGGTTTTCTACTGTTCTGTTTTTTAACTGACTGCTAATGTACTTACTTTTAAATCGATGTTTCTCATCATAAATCCTTTTTATTGCACAAAAATAATTCTAAACAGTACTCTGAATCATTGAAGTATTATTTTTGGTAAACTATGAGTGAACATTATAACCTCTGCAATTTTGTCTCATGAACAAATATGCAAAATGGTGATCACACTGCTTTCTTATGTCTTTAAGTTCTTGACTGTCATACAAATTTACTTTACAAATCATCAAAATTATTTCCTGGACATGTTTATTGATATAATAGTGGAATTTATGTGGCTATATATGTAGAGCATTCAGCATGAATTCTATTTGTCTCATCAAAAATAGCATGAATGATGCTTATCAAGCCATTGATCTACTTGAACAATATTTTTCCCATTTTAATTAAATGCATAGCACTCTAATGTTACCAATGTTGCAAGAGTTATGAAATGTACATCACTAAAATCTATAAATTTGAAAACAAATGGGAGTTTATTATGAAGCTTTAAGACATTTCATTTAAAGAATTGTATATTTAAAAAGTTGTTATATTTTATGGATAGGAATCACATCTTTGTATTCTTATAAATTTATTAAATGATGTTTTGAAAATAATCTTATATTTTTTATGACTATTTTAATTGCAATATTGGAATTTTTTTTTCTGTTAGTTATAAAAATAAACAAGTTTTTTTAATTGGAATGTGTAAATGTTCAGCATATCCAATCAGTTTATACATTTAAATGTATTATCTATTAATATTAAAACAATTAAAATTTTTAGAAAAATTAATTTATAGTCTGATTTAGAGAATTTGTTAAAGTTAGCAATCGATTAATCATTTTAAAAAGTTTGTTTTTGTTGTAAATTTAGATTTTTAATAAAGTAAATATTTTTTAAAGTAAGAGCTTATTTTTAAACTAGAAAGCTATTAAAGAAAAATATATTTTTAAGTTAGTTTCCAATCAAAATTAGGGCTTTGAAGTGTTTCTCTTTACTATTAAGAATTTTACATTGATTTTGAATGAAATATTAAGATATAATTATTCTCTTTAATATTAACAATGTTAAATTTAATAAATTGAAATTAAATTAAAAATTATATTCAAAATCTAAATATTATAACATTTCTGTGTCATAAGAACTTTTCTATAAATTTTTCATTTTTTAGCTTCTACAAAAGCTAAGAATTCTGTTTCTGTACCATGTCAAGCAGCGGAAGGTTTTAATTTGAAGTATGATGAAAATGCCAAAATTCCTATTGAGCAGGTATGTTATAATTTTTAGTTGAGATTTGAAAATTAATTTTAAGAATTGATTAAATACATTTAATTAAATTAAAACATTTTTGTACATTGTAAAGTTTTTATTGCGTATATTTTTCAATATTGTTCAACAGTAAGTTTTTTTTATTTCTTTATATAAATTGGTTTAAACTGCTTTACTATAGATATTCATGTAAAATTCTATTAAATGATAAATATTACTTTTCTTGTCGTCTATTGATAAACTAATGACTATCCTATAACTGAATAAAGGAAAAAAAAAAAGGAATAGAAAGAGTTAAAAAAATTAATGGTACAAATTAGTCATTTTAAATACATAAAATGTAAATTTTACTAATTGTAGCTTTGTTAATATAAGAAATATATTATAACTTATGAAAAAACTGTTATATTTAAATCTTATTGAACTTTTTTATTTTAAAATTTTTAGTTTGTATATATATACACAATATTATACAATTTTAGTTATAATTTGATGTTTTTTAAATTCTCCAATTTTAAATGCTTTCAATGAAACAGATTTTTGTAAAAACGTTTTCACTATTAACCTTACCTGGCATGCAAGCCTTACATTGAAAGTGCATATTGAATCTTAAATCACCTTATTAAAATCCCTAATAATTTTTTTAACATTACTATTTAACAAAAGTATGTCTTCTTGTTGCTGTAGTGCTTAATCTAACCTACCAATTAAGAATTATGCCTAGTAAGATTTGTTTTCTAAAATGATATTTAATTCATCTCTTGATTAAAGAAGTTAGATTTGTTTTGAACAGACTAAGAAAACTGCTAAAAATAATAGAAATCATTAAAGTTTTTTTTTTCTAAATAGTATATTAATGTACTAGATGCTGCTGTAGTGTACCGAGGTGGCAAGGCAATTGAAGACAATTTCAATTTAATTTAATTTATTGATGAGGATAAATTTTAAGTATACATAATTTTTACTATTTACATAAATTTTAATACAACTTTCAACTTATAATCATGACAATATCATTGGCGGATGCTGCCACAAGCGCACCTCCACTGCATTTGTCTCTCTGAGAATACACTTTTCTTACTAAAAAAAAAAAACAAAACAATATAATCAGAAAGGAGGAGGGCGGCTGAATCTGGCGTGCATGCGCTGTACTGATCCTCGCCCCCCTCTGGAAGGACTTTTACATGATTAAAAGTTTTACAATTACTCAAATAACTAATAACAAAACATAATAAGCTTAATCACATAATTATAAATTAACATGAAAAGTTTGTTACTTTTATTTTTGGTATAGTATTTTAAAGAATAGAATTTTTTTATTTTTAAATTTAATATGATACAAAATAAGACGATATGAATAATGAGAAAATGTTTGCAAAAATAATAACTGAAAATTTTCTATTTAAAAATTCTACTAAGAACATCAGCATTCTTATGCAAAATCCCCTTTGATGGATTAATTCAAAATTAAAGGGCTGTAATGCTAATGCCCAATGCATTAACCTAGGGTTTGAATTAGCATTGGAATTTAACCATACTAATGGGTTATGATCAGTTTCAATTCTAAATTTTTGTCCATCTAAGCAGCATTGTAACCTTTTTACTGCCAAGACGATAGCAGTACATTTTTTCTCTATGGTACAGTATTTTTTCTCTGTTTCTGTAAATTTCCTACTAAGGTATAAGATAGGATGCTCTTTTTCCTCTTCATCCAGTTGAGAAAATACTACATCGATTCCTTCATTGGATGCATCAGTTTGCAATATAAATTCTTTTTCATAGACAGGAGCGTATAATACTGGTATTTCACGCAGTTTATTTTTCAATTATTTAAAAGCTGTTTCACTTTCCTCCGACCACACTATCTTTTCTTTCCTTGTCTTCCCAATTTATCTGTCAAAGGAGTTGCTATAATGGAATAATTAGTAATATATCTTCTATAATAACCAGACAAAACCTAGAAAAGCCTGAAGTATTGTCTTAATTGTCGAAACTGGAAAATTTTTAATTCTGAGGAGTTCTTTTACCTTGGTCAACCATATGACCTAAATATTTGACATATTTCTGAGCAAAAACATATTTAGAAGATTTGATCTTTAAATTTTCTCTTTCAATTCGCCAAAGAACATCATCTAAATGTTTAAGGTGGGATTCCCAATTATTCGAAAATGTGGCAATGTTATCTAAATATGGAATAGCAAAGGATTCCATTCCTTGTAACAATTCGGTTATCATTTTACAGAAAAAATATGGTGCATTCTTTAAACTAAATGGCATTCTAAGCGGTCTGTAACAACCAAAATTTGTTACAAAAGTCGCCAATTGTTGAACTTTCTGATTAAGGGTAATCTGCCAATATCCTTTTGCTAAATCGATTATTGTTATAAATTTAGCACTTGAAACAGTTTCAATCCTTTCCTCAATATTAGGAAGTGGGAAATATTCAGTTTTTGTCATTTCATTCAATTTCCTGTAATCAATACAAGGCATTGGTTTTCTACCTGGGACTTCTACTATCATGGGAGAAGTATAATTTGACATTCCCACCTCAATAATTTTATTAGCTAACATTTTATTTATTTCAGTTTTTAAAATTTCATTTTGACAGGGTGACATTCTATATGGTCTGGCACGTACTGGTTTATTGGAAATCAATTCGATATCGTGCTCTACAATATTTGTTAATCCAGGCTCTCATTCGAAAATATGTCAGATTATTTACATAGCAATTCACTAAGATTCGAATCTGTTTTTTACTTAATCTCTCTTCTAAATTATTATTTTTTTGAATTAATTCAGAACAATTAAAAATATTTGGGTTGTTTTCAATAAATGAGAATTTAATTTCTAAATCTGGAGTATCTTTCATTTCATCTAACTCAACAAGATTTATAACATTGGATCTACTATAATAAGGATTTAGTAAATTCACATGATAAACTTGTGATTTCTCTTTCTTATTAAGCAAAGAGACAATGTAGTTAGTATCAGAGATTTTAGATTCAATTGTTCCTGCACCATGCCATTGAACAGCTAATTTAATTTGCAGGAGAAGGTGCCAAAACAAGAACTTGGCTTCCTTCTTTAAATTCTCGTTTAACACTGTTTCTTTCATAATAAGTCTTTCGCTTTTCTTGACATTCTTCCATTTTTTCCACAGCTAGATTTTGGCATCGTTTTAGTCGATTGATAAGATTTAAAACATATTCAACAACAGAATTTTGCTCTTCAGGCTGTAACCAGTGTTCATAGAGTAAGGTTATTGGTGTTCTTAAGTTTTTTCCATAAAAACTAATTCTGTAGGGCTGAATCTGGTTGACTTGTGAGTTATAGTTCTTAAAGCAAACAAAGCTGCATGAATATGCGGCTCCCAATCTAGGGAAGATTCTTAACATAATACTCTAAGAATTCGTTTGATAGTTCTGTGGAATCTTTCTATAGGATTACTTTGTGGATGATACATCGAACTATGTATTATTTTTATTCCAAACCTCTCAAGAAATTCTGTTGTTAGAGCGCTCATAAAAGAGGTTCCTTGCTTATGTTGGATCTCTTTAGGAAAGCCCATTCAGCTAAACATTTGAAGTAATGCATCAACAACTGATGTGGATCTTCTAAAACAACAACATCTGGATACTTGGATGCCAGACACATAGCAGTAAGAATGTTTTTTTTTTTCCTGAAGATGTGACAGGCCAAGGACCTACAGCATCTATATTTATCTTTCTAAAAATTTCAGATATTATTGGCACTACTTTCATAGGAGCTTTCTTTTTCTCTCTGACTTTACCAGCTTTTTGACAAGGATCACTGGACCTTACAAATTCTTCTAATTCTTTGTAATAATTTGGCCAGTAAAAATTTCGAGCTTGTCTGTCTTTTGTTTTAATAACTCCAAAATGAGCAGATGTACCTTCATGACAAGCTATTTTTAGTTTTTTTCTGAACACCTTAGGAACAACTAATAAAAAATTTTCATTGTCCTAATATATCTACTTTTCTCTTAAGTAACAGTTCATTTTTTATTACATAATTTGTTTTATTGACTTCTCCAGACCCGAAACATGTTCACCAGTGATATTATTAGGCAACACGTACTTTCTACTAAAAATATCAGTTGTGGCTCCAGTATCTCTCAAAATTTCACCTTTAATTCCATTCACTTCCCAATAATTGTATACGGTTAAAATAATTCTTTAACCTTTTCTTCTCCTACGTTATTTATAGAATTAGGGGCGCGTCTTTTAATTAAAAGGGCATTATGGTCTCAAATGATCAGTAGAATTACATTCAAAACATTTCAGTAGTCTTTTCTCAAAACTTTTATCTTTAAACCCTTCCTTAAGATCTTTCTCTTCCCTGTTTTAAAATTTCATTCCAAGATTATTATCTCGTTTCACAAACCTGTGAGGAGGTCTATATGATCTTTAATTTTGATGTTGAATAGTTTTCTTCTTCATCACATTAATTGGTTTGATAGTTTTCTTAATGCCCTCAAATTCTTTTAATTTTTCTGCCAAATGAAGTGGATTGCTTATACTACCCCATTCATCTAAATGGAATTCTTTAAATTCTTGTGGAGCTCTCTTTTTAATATGATCCGCTAGGATTAAATCACTTAACTTTTCAGTCCGTTGATCCATCCATAAAAATAATTATAAAGTTCATGATAATAATCTATTCAAGTAACATTTTCCTTTTGATGTTTTACAAACAATTGTCTAAAATTCTCTGCGGTCAATTTAAGTCTTTTAAATAAAACTTCCTTAACATAATCATAATTCTGTGCTTCTTCTTCTGGCTCACATGCAATTATTTGAGTGCTTTCATGCTACAGTAAGCCTAACAAATATGAAACTTACGATTATCTAAGTATTTGCGCATGACGTGCCTGGCGTTCAAAAAGAATTAAATATAGACTAATATCTTTTTTACATCATATCTATGGATCATTCCTTGAAGATCTTTACGAGAATGTTGCACATCTTTGCTGGGGGATCCATTTGTACGTTTCAATTGAGCTTCTAATCTCAGTTTTTCTAATTCATGTTCCCTTTCTGCTTCTCTTCTCCGTTTTTCAGCTTCTATTTCAGCTTTTCTTCTCCGTTCTTCAGATTCTATTTGAATTCTCTCTTTCTCAATTTGTTCTTGTTTTTTTTTCTTTCATCAATTATAGAAAGGAACAATTCTTTTACAAAATCCTCATCTTAGTCCTCTTAATAATAGCTTGTATCTAGATATACTAGATAAGTTTGAGTCAACATTTACCTCGAGCTCCGAAGCTAAAACTAACAAGTCCTTCTTTTTACCTTTTTCCAAGATTGACATAATTAATGGTTAATCTAAGCTTAATTTAACTTGTTTCTAACTAAACCCAAATACTTAACTAACAATATTGATTGTTTCAACTTCACATAAAATTATACTAATTAATAATTAAATTTTTTTTTCAGTTGGAAATCAATAGTTACTTACCATTATTATGCACACAAAATGTATCAACACTTTTAAAACAATGAAACAATATCTAACTTAAAATATTTCTTTTATATTATTTTCAAACTTAAGATAAAATTTCAATATTTAATATAATAAATTTGTTTCACTTTTGGAAACACACTGAAATTTTTTAAACATATCATTTACCTTAAAATAAAAAATAAAAAAAAAAATTTCTCTTAGCAAAAATTAATTCTACGAATATTCGTACAAACCTGTACTGTTCATCTATGATACACTTAGCACATGACCTAGAACAAAAAACTTGCAAACAAGAATAATAACAATTTAAATATGAATTTCTAGAAATAAACAAATTCGGTATCAAAATTTAACAGTAATAGTATGCAAATGTATATGATATATATACCAACTATTATATTTACTCACTCAAACTTATATGTCAATAAAACGAAAATACTATTAGGAGAGATTTTCATTTATAACATCACAAATCAAAACTAAACAGGATAGGTTATCCAATAAGAAAATAATTCTAACCATATATTTTTGCAAATGCGCAAGAATTTTATCTAATAATATATAAAATTAATGAAATTATATATCATACGCACAATATTGTTATAAAAACACTACTGTGAATAAAAGAATGTTTTCACTAATCATTCAAAACGAAACTTCTTAACTGAGTTAAAAAAAAATAACAAACACAATTTTTTGGTTATTTTAAAACCCAAAAATAATTCTTATAAAATTACTTTAGCATTTAGAGTGAAATAATTATATTTAAATATATATATTTTCATTCATTTTCAATTTTGCATTAGATTTCAAAATCTCATTTTCTTTTTCACTTAATTATTTTCCTTTTTTTTTCAAGATTTAAGGGAAAGAAACACATGGGCACAACACTTCTTGATTATAATACTTTTCTTGATTCCAGAAACAGGAATTTTCAAGCACACAATTCCAAAACTTTATATTTGAGCAGGATGGATTCAAAAATCAGAAATAGCGCAATATTTCTTAGATTCTCAATGCAAGATTTTGGTTGGAATTGAATCATGAACAGAAGGCTATTTTCTTTTTGTTCCAAGGGCTGGAATCAAAACAGCATATTTCTATTCCACTAGATGGAATTAAAGCATGACAGGAAACAGGAAGCACATCAAAATAGCAGGATGCTATGGATTGAACTAATGCTTCAAGCTGGATGCTTCTTTTTCCAAGGGTTGGAACTAATCGTATCTCTTCTATTCCACGAGCGGGAATTTAATTGGAAGCTCTTTTTCCTTTTCACTCCAAAATAGCGAGAAGCTATGTCTTCTGATTCCAAGGGTCGGAATCGAAACCACCAAATCAAACTTAACAAATATCAATAGTGGGTTGCCATCAATTTTTCTCCTGTTGTCAGGATGACAACACTTCTCAGAAATATCTTTTACCCAGAATCACTCATTAATTCTTCAGTATTATTCGGAACAGTTCCATCCGCACTGATGGCACCATTTAAAGCTGTAGCGTACCGAGGTGGAAAGGCAATTGAAGACAATTTCAATTTAATTTATTGATGAGGATAAATTTTAAGTATACATAATTTTTATTATTTATATAAATTTTAATACAACTTTCATCTTAATAATCATGACAATATCATTGGCAGACGCTGCCACAAGCGCACCTCCAGTTCGTTTGTCTCTCTGAAAATACACTTTTCTGACTAAAAAAAAAAAAAAAACATAATCGGAAAGGAGAAGGGCGGCAGAATCTGGTGCGCATGCACTGTACTGATCCTCACCTTTTTAGCATGTTACACTGTATATAAATATTTCGTCTTACATTGAGTGACACAACAAAAGAAATAATTATAAAATTTTTATGAAACTGGCTTTATTTTGAACATGAATTTTACAAGGCTAGAAATTTTTCCTAACTGTCATGATTGAGGCCCTAAAAAGAGTGATATTTCCCTGAAGTTTTTGAAAATTATTAAATTTTATTTATTAATTTTAGAGATTGAGAAGAAAAGGGATTTTCATGACAGTTCTGCTTTAACAAAATCTTAGAGGCAGAAGAACTTTGCTTGTTGTAACAATGTTATTAAAAAATTTTTAATTTGTTTACCATTTATAAGAGATTGAAAAACTTTTAATTATTTTTGTTACTGCTGTTATGATCATCCATTGGCAATATACAATATTTTGGCAAAAGGTATAAATGCAGGCTATCTTTTGAAAATTATTGAAGATCAAAGCAGGATTTAAAATTTTTTTTTCTAAAAGTGCCAAGTTTTTTTACATTGCTCCCTTTTTCCATATGTACATCAGTTATTTACTTTCATTGCATATTCTATATATTCATGATCTTATAAATCACAATTTTTTTTATTTCTTATTTTGAAATGCATTTTTTTTATAGCTTCCTATCTGTTTTCTGTACTTTATTGTGTTACAACTAACTATAAAGTTTTGTACATTTTTAATGCAGGCCTTACATTTTAATGATCTTAGGATCTTGCTTGATTGCAATTACTTTTTTAGTTCCCTATAAAGTTTATAAATTTTATATTTTTCTTTGTAAATTATATACTAAGCATTTTAATGTCTTGTCTCAAATTTGCTAACCAATATCCAACCTATGCATTTGTATTGAATAAATGAGACTGCTTTATCTTACTTAACATGATGTAATTTAATATGTTTATCCTTCATTAATCAATTAAATATTTCATTCCTTTCAAACTATCTTAAATATTTTTAAAATTTTGTTCCTTTTATTATTCTTATTTAAAGTAAATTTCTTGCATGGCATTTTTTCTTATTTTATGTAACTGCATGCATGTTGTAATATTTTTATACCAAAAGTAAAAAATACTTTTAGAATCACTGAGTTTAAGTATTTCATATTAAACTATACTATTTAAGTATTTAATACTAATTAGTATAATATTAATTTAGGATATTTATTTTCACTTTTATAAATGAAAAATATATAATTTTTAAAAATCCAGCAATTTTCATTCAATTTATATTATACTGGGAAAGAAGAGAAACCTGAAGTAAATTTCTAAATTACCAGGACATTATTTTGTATATTTATTTCACATTTTTTTTTTTTGAGTATTTCATAAATTGTTCTTAATTTCTTTTCTGATTCTACTTTTATTTATATTGTTGTTGATCTTTTATTTAATTTGTATTGTTTTCTAATCAAGTAAATACAATACTTTTGGAACTAGTTTGATATTCCCCCCCCATTCGCAACCATTGCGACTTTTTCTGTCGCCAAATTAAGAGCATGTTTTTTAATGTGGCAATTTTCCCTAAATTAAAAAAATACGCATTTTATAAAATTATAAATTGTATAATAGTATAAAAAAATCTAAAATAGTATTACTAGAAAATGAATAAAAACTTCTTGTTGGGTTTGTTTTCTCTTCAAAACTAGAGAACAATAATGGTCTTTCTTGATATGATGTTAAGCTCACAAGTCATATATGCTTGGTGATATTATAAAAAAATGTATAAGAAAAATATAATAAATTAATAAGAATATATAAGAAAAAGATATTAAATGGAAAGAAGAAATTGGAAAATAGAGCAGTTTACGATGTTGAAAATATTAAATAAAAATATAAATAATTAATGAATAAAAAGAATAGTTTTTACGCTGTTTGGATGCTGGCGACAACGTAGAATAAAAAGTTTGAATTGAAAGTAAAGCAAAACCTTCAAATAATGTTGCCACTGACAAGAACCATATATATGACAAAAATTATGTAGAACATGAAAAAAGTAGTGAAAACTCAAATTGCCAACACTACAATAAAAAAAAAGAACGCTACATTTGGCGAGAAATCACTTGGGCGGGGGTATCACACTTACCTCATACTTTTTGTAATTCTAGTATAAAATAATGTGTGACTATGTAAAATGCAAATTTTCAGCAAATACATTTCTATAGATGAATAGATCTGTCTTTAATTTTCCAATTATTTTTCATTCAATTCATCATTAATGTCATTTATTTTTATTCAAATAGCTCCAAGAAAAGAAAAAACCTGTTGAAATCAAGTAAGTAATTCCATTATTAAACAAGATAGTTAAGTAAAGTTCCTATTTCTGTTTAACATTAATGTATTTGATTTTTTAGCTATATTTTTATTTTAAATATGTTTTAAGTTTTAAATTATTTTGAAGTCAGATATTCTTGAATATAATTAAGTACATATCAGAGTATTTGGGTCATTATCTACAATTAAATAAAATAAATGTTGAATATATCTTGAAGTATTTTTATTTTTCAGGAATATAACTTATTTGATTATTGTGCTCTTTTATTACAATTTGTACAAATTTACTTATGCAATGATTGTAAGCATAAGTAACTTTAGTAAAGCAAAGATGGTCTCCACTCTAAACTGTAGTTCCAAGTTGAATTGATTCTGGTGTTCAGAAAATAATTGTGAAGTGGCAAATAAATCAAATTAAACATACTATTATTTGCAAAAGAAATGTCCTTCATTGAATCAAGTTAATGAATTCGTTATTTTTGTTTATCTGAAGTGAAAAGATATTACAAATAATTTTGCGAAAATGTTTAAATCATTCTTCAACTTAAAACCAATAATTTTTTCTTTTTCTTTTAAAGTCAAATTTTCTATTTCAAATTAAAATTTTTTGATTCTAGTTAAATCATTTTAAATTGGCGTAATCAAGCTTTTTACTAATTTGTTAAACTATTATTTCAGTTTGTTAAAGATCATAAAACTATAATGTTAAATTAAAAAGTAGTTTGTTTTAAATCAAAAAATTTATTTTTGAAAAATTGTTTGACACTATTTTTGCTTTAAAACTGCAGTTATTATGCTAAATATCAAATAGAAATTTTAATTTGATAAGAAAATTATTCTTTATTCACAATATTATTTTAGTGAAATATTTTTTAGATACCAATTTTCAGATTATTTGGGATCTAGAATTTATTTGTGTTGAATAGTTTTTTCCTCTTTCATAGAATGTTTTAATTTTTTTGAATAGTCAAACATTTAAAAAAAATATTTCTGTTAATTCATTTAACTTATTAATTAAAACCTTTTTAAACATTTTTTTTCTTTTGGTCATTTAGGCTTTGATTGTCATCCCACTGAACTTCATTTTCTATTTATTGATATTGTACGATTTCTTTTAAGCAAAATAATGAAATGATAATATGTTGACAAAATAATTTATGATTTATCAGTTTTTATGCAGGTTTTCCAAATCACTCATTAAAAACATTAAAAATATGTATATTTCTTGTGTATATAATCCACAGTGGTGTATTATTTGCAAAGACTGTTTTGAGTAAAAAAGAAATATATATAATCATCAGTGCTATATAATTTGTTGCAAATATTATAAATTCTCAGCAAATATTCCAAAAAATATACATAATGATTAAAAATAAAATAAATTATTCAGAAAAACAGTATTTATGTAAGAAAAATCTGATTGGATATTTATTGGACAAATCTCATTGCTTAATGCAATAAACCTGAGATAAAGGCAACTGACTGATTGTGAGTGATATTCTTAAGAAGATTTTAGTGATGTGTTTTAATTTTAATAATTGTTAACAGGGTTCATAGAACTCCTTAAATTTCATCTTAACTCCTTGAAATTCCTGAATTATTTCCTGGAATATTTATACTTACCTTGATGCATTTATTTTTTGTTAGAAAATATATATTTTGGATTTTAATATTGTAGAACTTTCAATTAAATATTGGAAAACCAAATTGAGTATTAGTTCTTAATGTTATTAGATGGCACCACAATAAGTATTAGATATTCACAACTGTTGATTAATATAAAGATCCAGTTCAGCCATAATAGTTTCTTGATGATCCAATTTATTCAGGACCTGGTTGTAGTATTTAGATTTATGTGTGTGATTTGAAATGATCACCATTAAAATTGTCAGGTGGTGTAATCAGGCTGGTGATTTTAATTGATGCTTTTTCTTTTTTATATTGTATAAAGTAAACTGAAAATTAATATTTAAACCTGAAATTTTTTAAATTAAAATATTCTTTTCATACCTTCCTTGGTGACTTATTGTGTCCAAAATAAAAGTGCCAATGTTATTCTGTTTTAATTAAATTTCCTAATTTTGTAGATTTTAAATCATTACAACCAACTGCAAGATTTCAAGATTCTATTTATGAGAAATTTAACTCTGTTAAAGGTAGAATAGATGAATAGATACTTTTTATCTTAGCTTTCTCCAAAAAAGTTGTCACTTATAAAAAATAGTTAATTTGCTTATATTTAAAACATAGGAAGTGTCAATAATGTAATAATTAACAAAGACTACTTAATTTTGCTATTGGAGAAATGTCAAACTCCTTCTAAAACTGGTTATCTATCACCAGCGAAAAATTTATTACAAAGAAGATGCAGTTGATGCCTCTTGGAGGACCCTGCTGAGCTCATGTATCCCCAGAGATCTACCTAGATCTATAGGGGTCTCCTGCTTCAGGTTACTTACTGGGCATGATTTTCTCCAGAAACATCTATCACATAGGGCTTGTGGATTTATCCGACTGCATTTTATGTATGGAAAATATTGACATGGATGGCGAGCATCTTTGGAAATGTTCTGCCCTCCAGGAAGCCCGCACTTCTTCACATTACAAGACGCTCTCCACTCCTGGAGATACTTCCTTTCTTTATTGAACTGCAAGACTTATTATGCTTGAAAGAGCCAACATAAGGACATAATTTAAAAAAAAAAAAAATTGCTACTGGTGCCAGGCAAAGGTATAAATTGAAACAGCGAAAAAAGCAGTCGATAACAGGGAAAATGTAAAGCATTTCTAGAATTTGACAATTTGAAAATCAAGAAGCGTTTGGAAGATGACTTAGTTTCAGTTTCACTTTTAATGGAGTATGTTGAGGAAGCTGGAAGAACTGCTAAATTAACATTAATTGCCAAATCAAACACATGTAGCCATTGTGCTTTAGTAAAGCAACAATTATTACTTAGTACAGAGGGTATTAAAACATTTTAGAATGATTTCACGGCCATTTTATTAATATTCAAAATGTAAAGATTATTTTTTTAAACGTTCAATCTGATAGCCTTTTTTTCAGGACTATAAGTCTGCATTGTGTAATAGAACAGCTTTTCGCAATATTTCCAGGGCTATTGCTTTCCATTCCTCTTCCACTATTTTCCAGAGTCCATTTATTGTGGGGGGTTTGTGTTTAGAAAGAGCCTTTTTTTTTAACAGACTAAAGGCACAATAGTCCATAGGTGACATATCTCTGCAACATATCTCTGCAAAGTCTCCTGATGTCCATAGGTGAAACATCAGGAGACTTTGCAGAGATATGTTGAAAATGTATACATGCAGTACCTGTAATAGTATTCATTTTTTCAAGGAATGCAATGGTAGTTTTCAAAGTATGACTTAAGCTTTGTCTTGATGAAATTTCTCTCTTTGAAAGTGATCAGAATAAAGAAGTGGAATTTTTTTTTGTAAATATTGGGTGTAAAACCTTCTTCTGATAGTACGATGAGTTGATTTTAATATTTCTTTCCACTCTTCCTATTTTTAATTTCCCATTATAGGAGAAATCTGCGACAATCATAAACCCCTTAGTGAAACTTTCTTTACATTGACGGAAACGGGTTTGTAAATTTTTTCTCCTCATTTTCTATAGTAAAAAGACCTTTTTTTGTTACAGTCATTTAGCTAAACCCATGTTTCGTCAAGGATCACAATGCTTTTCCATTTATCTTCTGCTAAGTGGTTTTCATATGGGATTCTACAAAATGTTTTGCATTGAGTCACATGTCTCGGCAAAAGCTGGTGAACAATATTTTTTTAGCATTTTTAAGTTGTAAATACTGGTTTATTATTTTATTTATTGTTGCTACAGATGTATCTAAAGACTTTGCAATTGATTTCTGTGTTTTCAGATTTTCTCTTGTTACCAATGATTTTGTTTTTTGAAAAATTTGAAACAGTACGTACCTTTTACGGACATTCATTTAGAGTCTTCTTTTTTATGTAAAAATAATGATTGACATTTTTTACCTGTCTGATTAATAATATTGCTTATTTTGCAATTAGAAATTTTAATACTATGCATTTCACAACGTTTTTGAATTCTGGAATAAGAACGTTTATCTTTGAATAGCGCAAAAATGATATGATTTTGCGCTTTCCGAAGATAACCTTCAGTTCACAGCATGTTTTTATATGTGAGATTTTAAAAGAAGAATAAATTTAAAAGTAGCAGACAATATTTTTCATTTCAAATAATAATCTGCTGCCAAAAATGTTTATTCGAAAACATTTACTTTTTTTAAATTCATTATCGAAATCTTTCTAAAAGTGTGTTAATATCCTCTGTATCAATAATAAATTGAAACTGAAATCTTTGGTGTTGGAAAGATAGCATTATCTAAAAACTGCATTTTGTATTTATAAATAAATAAGAAATGGGAAAATATGTTGAATTTTTTAGAAAATAGAAAAGTCTAGAAATGGATTTGAAATTGCATATTTTAAAGAGTTTGGAAGTAAACAGCAGAAAAGTTTAGAATTGCTCTTATTAAATAATAATTTGGGTAAAAGTCACCCTGGAAACTTTAATTATTGTACTTATTTTGTTTTGAATAAGTATATTTATTTGAAAGGATGCTGTTACAGCCATCGTTAAATAGTCAGTAAATTAATTGTTAGGAATCTAAGATGTTTAAAATCTCTAAAATTAACCATTATTTTATGTAGTGTATAATTTAATAATGTAAAGAATATTAATTATTTGAATAGAATTTTTTTATAGCTGTAAATTCCTTGAAGGCTTTTATAGTAATCATTAAAAATAACTTAAATAACAGAATTTTATAAATTAAATAAGATAAAGAATTTTTGCAATTATTTATCTCTATGATTTATAAATATAATTGAACAGTGTTGCCTATATATAATCGATTTAGAACAATTGGTAAAATAAAAAATTTAATATGAATGTCAATATATGCTGAAAATGTTTTATTTGATTCCCGGAAATCTTTGAATTCCTGGATTTTGATTTTTTGAAATGTGTACAAATCTTGTTTTAAAGTAATGCAATACATGTTTTAAAAATGAAAAAAAGTATTTTTTCATTAACATTTAAATCATTAACATTATTTTTGAATTGTGCGTTAGATGCAATATTTTTTTTATACTGTGCATGTTTCGTTTATTTTCCATTAGCATGTTAAGGACCATTTTTTAATTGCCTTTTTTAATTTTTAGTTTAAAATTTTAGTTTCAAGTCTAATTTAGATGCTTTGCTTCTATAAGATTATATATAAACATAAATATATTTAAGATTAAGCAAATTTTATCAAGAAAAAATGCGAAATAATGGTAGCCAATAATAAATATCTTTCTGAGGAACAGACTTCATTCTCTAACTCTATTGGGCAAAAATGATTATAATTGAAAAATTTAGCAGATCTATCTGCTATTATTTTACAAAACATTAATGCCAATAATTTCAAAACTATTTTAAGTTTTTCTGATGGAGAATAATTTTTATCATAGTATCCAATGTGATGTATAATATACGAAAGATTTTAAAATATTTTAACCCATAAACCATGTGCAGAAATAAACAGTAGTTATGTTTTTAATTTATGTTAATTTTTAAAATTATTGATTTATAACTTATAGGTTTAATCTAAAATCACAACTAATTAAATAAATAAAAATTTTTTTCTAAAATATTCTCAAATTTGCATTTTTTTTTGATTGATATCATTTATAGGTCATACATTATGTTTTGGAATAAAATGTTCAACTAGTCAAAATGTAACAGTGAAACAAATTGTTGACAGTTACTTTATTTGAATTTACACTATATAAAATTTATAAATAAAAAGGGCATGATCTACACTGTTTTCTGATTCAATGTGTTTTTATTGTATTTATCATTGTGGTAACAAAAACTTCTTTGTAAAGCAATTGTTTTATTAAATTTTTTAAAAAAAATTTTAATTCAAAATTTACTTTTTTTTTTATCTTATTACTTCTATTATAACTTTTATTAAAAAGTTATATAATGGCAATAACAATATAAAAATAAATTGTTAATTTTAAGAACATTTTGAATTATTTCTTATTATAATTTTTTGCTTACAACCCTTCAAAAATGTCTTTTCTCATTTAGTTTGTGACTATTATTTAGAAAAATCTTATTGATAAATGTAAATTTATTAAAATATGAAGTATCAAATTCTTATAATAGTTTCTAATGTTTTACATTAAATAAATTTATTTCTGTGTTTATTTCATTTTAGGACACCTGGTATTCATGTGTTAAGTACTACAAACATTGGAGAATCACGGTATAGTATTTGCTTTTGTAAATACTCTTTTTATTAAATTAAATAATTTGAATCTACTAATTTTTCATGCTTAAGCAAAATATTTTTGTTAATATTTTTGATTAATAATGCTGTTTTTGTTTGTAGCTTTACATTAGCAGAACTTCATTCTTTTGTTTTAAAAATATTGTTGGTTGATGAAATAAATTGTTCATTACACTCATATTCCATAAAGTTAAAATGTACTCATGATCATCAAGTTTTTCTTGTCAAATTCTTAATCCCATTTTAATTAAATTTTTTGTCAAAAGAAAATTTTCAACTGACTAAAATCTGACAATCAAATAATTTAAAAGGGAAAATAAGGTGAATTTTTAAAAATTTGCAAAATTTATGACATTTGGCTAGGAAACATTTAATTGAAATTGTTGGCTTTATCTTGAAAAAGAAAATGAACTTGAATAAACTAGAAAAATCATGAATTATTGAATTCTTACTGAAATTTTTTAGTATATAAATATTTTTAATCAAAATACATTTTGATCCATCTAGATAAAATTTTGACAAAATCTATAAGAAGATATATGCATACATTAATAATATTTTTTAGAAATGGTAAAATGTCACAACTTCTCTGTTGAAATATGTTGTAAATTGTCAGCTTGATGAGTAAATACTGTTTTTATACTATTTTAAATAGTTATCTCTCCGTTGGAGAGTTCTTGTGTTAAATTCCTGTTCCCAGAATGTTTAGCAAATAAGAATTCTCTATTTTAAATGTAGATTGCAGTCAAATTAGCCTCTTTGTATAAATTGACTGTTGACAAATAACCAAATAAGCTGAATGAAATCTTGGAATATATTTGCATTTATAAAAATTTAGCTATGTTATACTTTCTTAATATGTTATACTTAATAGATAAGATTGTTGACAAATTATAAAAAATATTGCAAATGTAATTTAGAAATTATAAATTTCTATTATCCACATTCAACATAACAAAAAAAAAATCACTTATAAGATAGAATGATTGTATCAATTTCAATAATTATTGGGAATTTTTATGATTTTTATTTAATTCATAATAGTTTCTTAATGTTATCCATTACAGGGCACTGTTTAGTTATGAGGTGTTGTTCATTAAATGAATTGAGATTTGAAAAAAACATTCATGCCTTTTATTATAATTGTTAAGAGAATGAAAATTTAGATGTGGCATCCAGTGGAATGTTATGATTTTAAATTTAAAATTTTTACCATTAAAAATTAATACAATTATCCAGCCAAAACAAAATTCTTCATACTCAATTTTAAATTTTAATTTAAACATTTTTCAAAATTTTTTAGAAGTTTTTTATGTGCTATTTGTAATATTTTATTAAAAACTTTTTAAAAAATTATAAGAATATTTTGATTTTCCTGTAATTGAACTTTCTTTTTGTTAGATCCTTCTGCATTATATCAAAATTATGCTATTACTAACTTTGAGACGCTTATCACATTTACAACAATTATCTTTCTTGGCAAATATCTTATCCGCTTAAACTTAAAAAAATAAATAATCACTATCATTAGCATTATAAATAATTGATATTTCAAACTGTCTAATCAACTTGATTGAATATCCACTTTTCTTACAAATCTATAACTTTTGAATTGTAATTTCTGTATCTTTAGAGAATTTCATACAGTGAAACTTTATAATTATTCATTTGCTTAGGTTAAATTTCTTAATGTTAGTAAATGTTGAATTTGTATATCTTTCCCTGTCATACACAAACTTTCAGGAAATATTTTTATAGTTAACTTAGATTTTGTGATTCATTTCCTTATTTACTTAAAATTTTTATTATTGAATTTTAAAATTAAATTGTTGCTGTAAACAACTAACATTCTCATTTTCACTCTGTAATCATTATTCTGTTAAAACTATATTACTTTTTTGCTATTTATTTTTTAAATCCATAAATTTATCGTTTCAAATTTCTTTAAAAATATCCTATTTTCATATAATTTTAGTAATTTGATATTAATATTTCATCTGCAGTTTCAAGATATTCACCCAATTTTTTACTTGTGTAGAAAATAAATCTCAATCATTTGTAGTTCAATAATAGATTTCAATCAAATGACATCTGTTTCTTGTTTATGGTCTGTCCCAATTCAGTCTTGAAAAGCATGGTTTATATTGAAAAATATGAGCTAATGCAAATGCAACAATGTTTTTATATGCTTTAGTTTATCATCTCCAGTATCTATTATACACTGCTATTTTTTCTCCAAGTTGTGCTTTTACCAGCTGCTTGTTTGTTTGCCTTTATTAACTTGTTCACTAAATTAAAAGAAAAACTTGTAAAATTTTATCCTTTAGGTAATTCATATTTTCAGATTTTAATATGTGATCTTTGTAGTATTGTTAAGAAATTGGCAAAAACTTTTAATCATTAGTATTTCAGTATTTCCATAAAGATGTGAACAACTACATTAAAAAAATAAGCTAGATTAACCGAGAAATTGTTCTTATAAAATTTACTTTTTATAAGAGTACCTGTGAGCTGGCAGTTGAATAGTACTGATCTGATCTTTAGTTTAACAGTTCATTGGTTTAACTCCTAATGAAGAAATGGAAGTTTGTAATAGTTTGGAATCCTGCAAATCGTAGGTTTTGATCAAACTAGACTTTATGTGCTAGAAATATTTATATATAAAGACAAAGCAAATTTATAAATGTTTTTTTATTTCTAGTACAGCAAGCAATTTACATACCTTGTGCTGCACAGAGATAAAAAAAAAAAACTATATGTAAAAAAATAAGTACAAATAGGATACAAAATATAAATCAAACGTAGGAACTTAGTAAGAATGAGTCATAAAAAATAACAAAATTAATATAAATTGGGAATAGATGCAGTTCTTTCCCAATTGTATTGGGAATAGTAAAGGCAGAATTTAGTAGAAGGTGATAAACATTCATGAGACTGACATTAAGGTAGACAAGCAAATTTATAATTGTAACTTCTATTGTTTGAAGTGTAAAATTAATTATTTTACACTTCAAAAATTTCTTTAAATTTTTATAGGTTTTAATATGTTTGTCATTTAAACGACATTTAAACTTAATTAAAAATTATTTAGACAAGTTATTTATTAAATTATTTTATGTGAATTTCACTTTGGATAACTGAATTTTTTTAGTATATAAATAGTAAGATGATTTTTAATGTTTAAGCAATGCATATTTTGTTTTTAACTAATGCATTTAGTTAGATTATGCAATTTCTCTTTGTTAATTTTACATTATTATGTTTGTTTCAAAGTAGAATGTAATACTAAAAGTCTAGTGTTTTTTAGAGTCTTTTTGCTAGTAATTATATTACTTGCAATTATTAATGTTTATTATCAGTTTCTTGTGAATTTTGATTAAATATTTATAAAAAACTGTTATTTTAATTTTGAAAGTTTATTTTAAAAACTTGTAATTTGTCTGAATCATTACTTTAATTTTTTGGTTATTTTTAGTGTGATTTTTGAACCAGATTTTATCGTTAAAGAAGAAGCCGATGAGTTATTTACTATTTTACATTCTTCCACTCCATGGTATGACAAAAACATCATAATTCATGGTAAAGAACATGCTCAGCCGAGACTGGTATCTTGGTATGGACCTTATCCTTATGCATATTCTGGTGCTGTTCTTGACCCACTAGAGGTGATATTTTCTATATGAATTTTGAAAATATACTTAATTTTTATAATAACTAATTTTACGTACAGTTATAGTTTCCTTTATTGTGTTAAAAAAAAGTTTGAAATTTTGTGCATATTATATGTTTCTACAGATAATCTGATAAAAAATTTTCTCCACCAGGAAAAGTTGGAAGAAAGTTTTGTAAGGAATGCTGTTTATATTACAAAATAAATATCAGATGAATCCATGATTGGCCTGGCTTATTTAAGCTATAAATCAGTTTTGTTTTTTTATGTCGAACAAATTTGGTTCCTTAGAGGGATTGCTATTGCCTATTATCATTTTGCTTTAAACTGAGCTGTTTCATTCTGAAAATATTATAGTTTGTATCTTTTGAAACCAAAATGTATAAATTACACAGCAAATTTTAAAGTAAAAGCTATGGAGAAAGCAAATTAAAAATAGCAACAAATGTGTTAAAGTAAGGTGAAAAACAGAGCATGCTCAGTTCAAAAGAAAGGTGGTTACTGTACAGTTAAAAATAATCAATTTCTTTCTACTTATAAATGAAACAAATATAATTTAAAATATGTCTAACCTCATTTAAAAAGTTGTTAAAAATTAAAAAATTAATAAGTTTTGCTGTGTGGAATGTTTTTAGAATTATCGATCTGGTGCTTTAATCTCGGCTTAATATGCTTTAAAATGATGTGGGTCCAAACAAGGGTTTTCAAAATAAATATATATTTTCAGTACAATTTATTATATTTTGGATGTGATACTGCTAATAATGAGACATCTGAATTGACAAATGAGACATCTGAGACAATGAAGACAAAATAAATACTGCTGATAATGAGACATCTCATAAAATGAAAAACAATATCATTTTATGAGATGTCTTATTATCAGCAGTATTTATTTTCAAACATTCACTGAAAAAATTGCAGTTGCAATGGATTATATTCCACTGAGGATTATGTGTTTTTTCATTTTACTTGAATTATAAAGTCATGTATAATATACAGGAAAATATGGTAATTTATTAATTTCTGATAAATTTTGAATATGAGTTACAGTTTGCAATTTTTAGACATTAAAGTTAAAATTGAAGTTATTTCTTGCTTTCAAAAGTTTTTATATATTGCTTGTCTATCTATAGTTTCACATCTCATCTTGCATTTTGTCATTGATGCTATAATAAAATTTGGCTGATAATCCGTAATCAAGAAACGAAAAAATAGATTTATTTATAATCTTCCTTTTTAAGTCAGTTTTGCTTTTTTCTTTACTTTGAAGTATAATGAATAGCTATTCAATTTAATTTATTCATTAATATTTGACATGAATTAAGAAATGTGGATTAAATATTTCTTTTGATCACTAGTCTAATAATATGGTATTTAAATGCTCAGGGTTCATCATATAACTGCTGGAAAAACTCTCATGGAATTTGAAAATTTTTAAAGGGCCTTTTAAATTCCTGTAATTTTAACTAGACTCCTTGTAAATCATGAATTCTGCTTGGAATTTTTACTTTGATGTATTTAATTTTTACTACAAAATATTAGAATTTTTTAAGTTTCTTGTTTTAAATTTTAAAATTTTCAATGTAATTTTCGGAAAGCAAAATTGTGTTGGCTCTTAATGTTACCACTAGATAACAGCATAATCAATATTCGAGTCCTATTGTATTCATAAATGTTTACTAAATTAAGGATCCAGTTCAATTAAGATTAAAAATAATATTTAAAATTATATGTGTGAAGTCAAGTAATCAATAAGATTGTTATGTGGTGCAGTCGGGCATATGTTTTTAATTGATTTTTTTCTATTTATTTCTGCTTTCATTATATTTTATAAAACTCGTTTAATATTAACAACCAAATGTAAAATGTCTGAGTTAAAATATACTTTTTATATCTTCCTTTGTGAAAATTGTCTATAATTTTAATGAAAAGGGATGGATTCGTTTATCAATTTAATAAAGGCTGAAATAAATTATTTCATATGCCTGATGGAAAATGTGTTTCAATGATCAGTGGTGGGAAAACCATAAAAAGGATTGTCTTTTGAGTGGTTAAAAAAAAAGAATGAATTTCTTAATTTTATAGAATAGTTTAAATCATTACAACTTGTAAGATTTCAAGATTGTAGTGATGAAAAATTTTAAAATTAGATATACACTTTCTATTTTAACTTACTCTCTGACAGTGGTCTGTTGATCTGTCGAAAGTAGATTTTCTATGAACAAAAATTTGATGATAGAAAATTTTAAAAATCAATAAACTAAAAAAATCAATAAATAAATGTATCATTAATGATCTTGTCCATAACATAGGAGGTGTCAACAATATAATAATTAGCAAAGACCTCCTTAGACTTGTTCCAGGTACCAGGCAAAAATATAAATTATATTTCAATGAAAGAAAATGTCAAAAAAAAAAAAAAAAAAAAAAAAAAAAAACAGCTGATAACAGAACTGGTAAAATAACATTAATTGCAAAATCAAACATTTGTTGCTGTGGTGCTTCAGAGAATCAACAGTTATTTCTCTGTATTAATGAATTAAAAATGAAAGCTTGATAATTAACATTTATAATTTCAGTATTATGTTTATATAAATAACCGAGGAACCTGAAAATTTATGGAATGATTAAAGAAATTGAAAAGTCTAGAAAATGAATGCGGAATTCTATAGTTTTAGAAAAGTTTGAAAGTAAACATAAGAAAAATGTAGAATTGTTTTCATTAAATTATAATTGAGAAAAAACTCACATCCTGGAAATTCTAATAAATGTATTTATTTTGTTTCAACTAAATATATTTATTATTAGATATTATAGACTTTCATACACATATTGAAATACTCATTAAATTGATAGATGGAAATCTAATAAAGATGTTTAAAAACTCTGTTGTTGTTACTAATCCCATCTGATATAGCGGAGTATATGTGGTCGTAAACCTTCAACAATTCTAGGAAAAGGAGAGGTTTTTCTAGAAACTCTTCCATAGTGAAATTCAGGCAATCAAGTAGGTGCTGAGGAGTTGCCTTGCTGGAATTGCACTTCTTACAGGTTGGGAAGAGTTTAATTTGCCCCCTAAAAGTGAGACTCCTAGTATGACCACTGGCAAATCTACAGGTAGTGGTGTGTTCAGCACGAGCATGCCAAGGGCTCCACCAGGACGCTTGCAGCGATACCAGTTGTGACTTGGAGGGACAATCCAAACTTTGTTGACATTAGTTTTGCGGAGAGAAAACAATTCTGAAAAAGTACGGGTCAAATCTGGAGAGGCTAGAAAGGAAGTACCGTCGTTAGCCAACGAGTCAGCACGTTCATTGCCAAATGGGCCCAAGTGAGAAGGCAGATAGGGTAATTAACATATGAAGGATAGAAACACCAGCTTGATCTGTTACTCTATCTAAATTGCCCAAGTGTTGAATACAGCTTCCACTGTCAGTGAAGATCCAGATTTTATCAAAGGTGGCTCCAGTTTTGATATTTTGCAGACCCATTTGAATGGCAAGGAGTTCACTGCAAAATACAGAACAAAAATCTGGGTTTCTAATGGATCTTGATTCATGAACTTCAGCAGGGTAAATAGTGTAAATTCCACTACCAGCAAGCATGGTGATAATAGTCACCACTACCATCTGTGTAGATCTTCAGCAGGAACATTGTTAATTATCTCCAAAGCCAATTGTTCCAAATACTCTGGAGGGTGGTTGCTTTTGGTTATTTCAGAGAGAAGGGCTGCATGGAAAAGCACTCTAGGCAGGCCCACATTTGGTTTAACTGGACTGCAAAGGAATTGTGGATCTACATTGAGCTTGATTGCCTCAATCGGAAAGACCCGATAAAAAGGATTGCCCTTTTTCAATCTTTGGTGATTCTGCCAATCTTTGGTGATTTAAGTAAAAATTTAGCTGTCTGATTCTGAGTGACAAGGCTAGTTAATTTGGCAAAGTATTTTACAAGATTAAATTCCCTTCTTATTTCTAATGGCTGTAGATTTGTTTCATATTGTAGAATTTGGTTCAGGCAGCTGTTACACATACAAGAAATTACTCTGGCTGCTCTAAGCTGAACTTTCTCAAGTTTCTGCAGATTACTGGTTGCATAGGAGGAGTATACCTGAAAACCATATTGCAATATGGGTCTCACGAGAGTAGTGTAGGTAGATCTAAGGGTGGCAGAGTCGGCTCCCCAGTCTCTGCCAGCGATATACTTAAGGATATTGAGACGACCTCTACTCTTATCAACCAGGGTGTCAACCAGTATTATATTGAAACTCAGAATCCACTATAAAACCCAAGTATTTGGGGTTTTTGTCATAAGGTATCTGAACACCCCCAATGAATAGCTGAGGTTGGTAGCCATATAAATGTTTATCTGTGGTAAAAACTGAGGTTACAGATTTCAAACCATTAAAGGCAAGTTTGTGGTCATCTGCAAAATTATTCATGGATTTCAAAGACTGATTTAGATGTTGTTCAAGAGAAACAACATCATGACATGAAGACCACAGAGCTATGCCATCAGCAAAAATAGCAATATTGCAAGTCCCAGAGCTCCTGTTCTCAATTCTAGCTAAAAACAAGTTAAAAACAGTAGGGCTTAAGACAGATCCCTGAGGGACCCCTAGTGAAAGATTAAAATGGCAAGGAAAAGAGTTTACCAACTTTAACTCTAATGTCTGTTTCTCAAAAAGTCAGATATCCAAGATAGGGCATTTCCCCAGATACCAAAAGAATGATAGTTTGATAAGCAGTTTATTTGTCCAGACCCTTTCAAAAGCCTTAGTTAGATCTAAAAAGGCTGACAGAATGATGTGTGGGACACTTGTTTTGGGCATCTCTGATGCCTCTGGCTGAGGAAAAGAATGTGGTTCATAGTGTTATTGTCTCGCCTAAAGCCATATTGCTCTTGAGGGATCAAATTATTTTCTTGAAGGTGATGTGTTATCCTGGAGAGCAACATCTTTTCCATAATCTTGCAAGAGGTGCATGTCAGAGCAATAGGTCTATAGCTCTCAGGAGAATCAGCAGATTTTCTTATGGGAATAACGAGAGCTCTTTTCCAATCATGGGGAAGTCTAGATCAGTCACGGGGAAGATTGATTGTAGACTTTTAACAGCCACTGTCTTTCTGCTGGTCCCAGATATGTCTACATGTGGCCAAAAATATCATCTGGTCTGGGTGACTTGGGGGAATCAAAATTCTTGAGGACATGGAGGGATCAAAATTCTGCAATATCCATGAACAAGTCTTCTGGCTTTAATCTCATTAAATTTGTCATTTTGATTGAAGGATAAATGGCTTGTTCTGCTGTAATGGTCACCCAGTAAATCAGCAGTGGTCTTATCATTCTGTGTGATGTTACCCTGTTGTCCTAAGTAGTATATGCTGGGGGTCTTGAGGACACTCTAAAAATGCAATATTTTTTGCAAAATTTTTAGTATAAGACCTATTTTGCAAGTTTTATAGCTGTTTTTTGATAAAAATTTGCCAAAATAGAGCATTTTTTATTTTTAAAATTTAAACAAAAAAGTGTGTTTTTCACTAAAATATACAGTATTTTTAGTGTTTTTAATTTTAGGTACATCAATATCAACAGCTGTATATTTAATTCTTTAAATACTTCTTTTTCAATTGTTCCGCCTTTATAAGCAAATCTACCACCATATTCGTCATATAAATATTGAATATAATTTTTAACATTTTCATTATTAATCCATAAACTTTTATCATCTGAATATCTTTTAAATCTTAGACCGTGAATTTCATGAGTGAATTTACGAATAATTTTCATTTCTTGTTCTGTTAATTCACAATTGGGTAAATACTTGAATTGTTTCAGAAATTGGTTCTGTTAAACATGTCCAACTAATTTCTCTGATGATTTTTTTTTATCTGGAAGGATAAATTCTTGAATATTGAATATCAATGATGTATCAGTCATTTTATTTTAAATGCATTTTTATAAATAATATTAAAAATTGAGAATAAATAAATATTAAAGATATAAAATACTGAAGATATAAAATATTGAAGATATTAATATCCAAAGGGAATTGTGTTATAATCATCCAAGATTCTTCGTTTATCAAATTCAAACATATATCTCTTATTTGATTTAGTACTTGAAATATCTTTATTTTATTATTTATTTATATTTAATTTTAAATTGGTTAATTTCAACATCTATACAATCAGTTTTACCTGTAATTATTTTCATTCGGTTATCAAAATCTAACATTGTTTCACTCTGATAAGACATTTTAAATCCTTTTACATTTCCATGTGCAGATCCATCATTAAGTATATATCCATAATCTTTACTAGCTCCAGATATCCAATACTTTATATATTTATCATTTCCAAGTTCATCTGTTCAATCTCCTAACATACATCCTGTTTCAATATCTTTGGTTCCACCATCTATATAAACAACACTATCTGTATCACAATATATAACTTTTTCTTTAATTTATTTAACACTTTATATAATCGTATTCTAGCAGAACTGGTTGTAAATGCTGTTATATAAATATTTGTGTTAAAGTTATTTTTCTCATATTGTTCTTTCATTTTGTAACTCATTTCTACACAATCATCATTCATAAATACCATGTTTATATCTTTTATTGTATCATCTAGTATAATTCTATAGAAATCTTCAATCTCCATTACGTATTCAATTTGTTTCATATTTTTTCGCTGTCCACACTTTCCCCATAAAGAGTTCAAACATATTTTAGCTATAAATCTCAAACCTGGATTTTCTTCTATGTTTTTAAATTTTATACCTAATTTCTCTTTAACTACCTTCTTATATTCCTTTTCATTTTTAAAATTATTTTTCCATTTATCACATGTTTCAAGTTTAATTTTTAAAAACAATTTTACATACTCTTTGAATAATTCCTTTGATTTATTTTCAAAGTTCCAAACTTCATAAATATTCATTATTTTATATCCTTTTTTAATAGCTAATTTCATTTCATCTGTAGTCCAAGTACCTATAAAACATCTTTCGTTATCGCTGTATTTACATTCTGAATTTCTGATAAAGTAACAATCTTTACATTTCTTCTTATCAAGAGACGATTTGAAGTGTTTACAATGAAGGGTTTCAGAACATGATCTACATAGCGAAAACAACAGTTTTTCTCCTTTATAAGGTAGTACAGGATTATATAATTTCCGAGGAGGTAGTACTTTACATTTTATTAAACCTTACCAAATTTTATTATATTTTTCAGGGTTAAATATTTTATCAGGATGACCAACTGGATAATAATCAAAGTAATTAACTGTTGGATATAAAGAAGTTACATCTAGGTATCTTCCTTTTTCATTCGTTTTAAATTCATATTTTAATCTAGTAGGTTCACATCTACCACCATAAAAAGCATCTCTAGGATTTAAAGGTTCGATGAAATCTCTTTTCCATTCTTTTTTCATGTATTTTTTCATATCTTTATTACTATCAAAAGCACCATTCCCATATAGTTATTAAATCATATCCTCCTTTCATTATTTTCTTATTAATCTTTTTAGTTCTTTCATATAAATCTTTCATCAACATTTGATTTTTAAGATTTATTTGTGTACCAGAAAAATAATTTTTACATCCATGCCAATAACAGCCATGGAATTGAAAAACTGTATTTTCATGAAATCCATCAACTTCATAATTTTTATTTCCTAATTTCAATTTTTTCTCTCCTCTATTCAAAGCATGTTGAATATTAATATTTTCCTTTTTTGAAATTTAACCCAAGCAATTGATTTTTTTACCATACTGATCTTTATGAATTGTATCATTATCAATAGCTATAGTATTTTTTTTTCAAGAATTTATCTCTGTAAATACCCATGCATACACCTGCTAATGTTACATACTTAAAAGGATCTACATTAACAGTTTCTAAAAATAATCTTCTCAATTCCAAGCATCCTTTTCTTAAAATATCTACATCTGATCTACAATATTTTATAAATTCATTTTGGAAATCAAATGTTTCATTTTTAACAGAGTTATACCATTTATTAAAATTACTTCTTTCATTAGTAACCATTGTATCATATCCATAGTAATATTTATCAGGATATTTACCAACATAATTTTGATTATTTTTGGTATTAAAAAGATGTGGAAAGTATCCTTTAGCTAATTCAGATAATCCAAACGTTTTTGGAATTTTTTTAAGTGGTATCATTGTGAAATTTATGGAATCAATAAATCGTATATTGTAAGCAGGAGAATACATAAGTTAATTTATTTCCTTGGTATATAGTAAATACTTTGATGTTATTTTTGAAACAATATTTAGCTAAGAATTGAAAATCAAATCCTTTTCCATAATGAGCTAAACGGGTATATCCATAATGATTATCTTTAAATAACCAACTACAAAATTCATTTTCATCTTTAAATATTTTCTCTTTACCTTCATAATCGTGACGTATTAATAGATTAACTTCATGAATTCCAGTTTCTTGAATTGTTTCAAGATCAAAGAATATATATTTTTCAGTGTAATCAAATTTAAATTTTTCACACCAATCTTTTTGATATCGTATGAAAGTAGGACACTTCTGTTTACACATACCTCCTTTTGAACTCTTTTGTTTCATAAAACATTTATGATCATTCATTACCCATCTCCAACAATTTTTACATCTCAGTTCACCACATTTATGATCCTTACGTTTTCTTTCTAAGCTACTTATATTTGTTTTACACTTAAAACATTTTCATAATATTTTGCAAACACTATAACCTTTATCATCTTTCATTTTGTGATTTTCAAAACATTCTTTACCTATAAATTTTCTATTGCATTTATTGCACAATATTTCATTCTTTTACAATCAGAATTTTGAACAAAACATCTATTCCATTTCAAAAGACATTTGTGACAATTAGTTTTCTTATATCCTATTTCACTGTAATTACAATAATGATCTTTAACTAAAAATCCTGTAATAGAAGTAATGACATTAAAATGATTTTGAATCTTGTATATGTAAATACATGTAGATTTATATCCTCCAGAATATAAACTTTGATTACAGTTTTCTCTACAGTAAATATTAATTTGAATATCTAAGAATTGATCAAATATTTTAACCTCTTCTAAGCTACATATTTCTAAAGGAATATTTCATAAATTATGTAGTTTTACAGCTAAGATTTTTTGTAATAAACTACTTTTTCTGATATATGCTATATCATTTTCTGTTAGTTTTTGATGATTTAATTTATCACATAATAATTTTGGATTTTGAACAACTAGAGCAGTGACAATAGATCTAATATATATTATCATTATTTTTTATTTGACAAATACTTCTCTTCTTTGAAGGATCTGTTTCTGAATACATTCTTAATGATTTATGTCTACCTCCTTCTGGTAGTTCAATTACATGAAAATCAAAAATACATTCAGTTATATCAAGTTCCTTATATTCAATCTTATTATTTAATGTTTCTAAATATATTTCGTAAGCATCTTTGGTAGACATTTTAGGATGAAAAGGAGTACTTAATTTTGGATTATGCACAATTATATCAACTTTATCATTTATATTTCTTATAGCTTTTCTAAATAAATCTGATAAAATATTGTACAGGTTTAATTTTATTAATCTCTACAATCTTATAAGATTTTCTATGAGTCATATATTTCTATATATATTTACGTTTAATTTCTACAATTTCATAATCAGATTTAAATAACTCATTCAGTTTTATTTCTCTTTTAATTTTTTTATTTTTCACAGGTTCAAAATCTTTATCTTTATTAAATTTTAAATTATATGAATAATTTAAAATTTAAATAATTTTTTAATATTTTCTACTATTCTTTTTGTATATTTAATAAATATTTTCTTTTTACGATCTAAATAATCAGAAGTATCTAAATCTAATATATCTGTTAACACTTGTTTATAATTTCCAGTTTTTCTAATATATGATATTATAGATTTAATAATATCATTCTTAGATTTGCTTTTGCTTTTTATTTTTAAATCTTTTATAACATTTTTCAACTTTTGAATACTCAAAGTATTCAAAGCATTTTCAATATGAACAAAAGCCATAATTTAATAGAAATAAAAATGGAAGAGTTTTTATTTCTATTTATTAGAAAGTAATTTTTGTAAAGGGATTTTAAAAATAGAATTTTAAAAAATTGACAACTAGTGCTATCAATTTATTTAGAAAGTATTTTTATAAAGGCTTTTGAAGAAGATAAAAAATTTTAAGGACAAAAATTTAATATTTAAAACTTCATTAGTAGCTATAACAGCTGTTAATAATTTTTTATGTTTATTTGATTTTTGATGTCTAGCTTTATGCCATTTAGTACAATAGACTCCACATTCACACAACACATGTTGGGAATATTCTGCTTTAGTACATGAAATGCGAGTCATTCTTTTCTTTATATGCATATAAAATTCTTCTTCATTCTTTTTTGTCTTATAATCTCTACGAATTATATCCATTTACTATGGTTTATTTTTTAAATGAAAATTGTAATTCTGATAATATTAATTTTAATGATATTAAAAGTATTTTTAAAATTATTTCATTTTTTCTTAAGTACAAATAATTTATATTAATTATGTTTTGAATAATTTTTAAGTAGCTTTAGCTTAAGGCTATGTATAAAATAAGAAATTTCTAATTAGTTTAAAATGCTAAAAACTCATTCCATTCGTTTTTATTTTCTTTAACTTTTAAATTATTTTCTATTCCAATCTTTTCCAAATCTTTTTCATGATATACAAATATTTTATAGTTTTTTTGTAATAATTAAAATCTAAATATTTGTAAAACATTTCATCAGCTTGCAATGTAAACTTTAAATTGTTTTCTTTTTAATTGTTTGAAAAAATTTATCCTACTTACATATCTCTGTTTCAAAAATGATTGAATATTTATATTAGAATAATTTTCATCTTCTGAACTGTCATAAGTAATATCTTTCTTTTGAATATTTTAAAAAAAACTTTTAATTATTGATTTGGTACAGAAATATTTTTTTCATCACTAGAATAATATATTTTTTCAGCTTGAATAAAATCATCCATTTATATATTTTCTAATTTAAAAATATAGATGGAAGCACTATTCATTGAAAGACTGTTACCAGTTGTGAGAACAAAGTTTATTAGATAAAGTTATTAGATAAACCTAAAAAACAGTAAGTTAGTATAGTGGTTAGAGTAACTAAATAGCATGAATTAATCCTGAGTTCGAGCCCTGCTCGCTATTCTAGAAAGAAAAAAGTTAGAATGAGTTGATGCAATTAAGATAGGGCTCTTAACTTAGAACCATGAAATAAAAGAAACTAGGACCGAGATGTAAAAAGTGTGGTGGACTGTATGGCCCTCTGAGGGGTGCTGGCACACCCCCAAAATAAATATTATAATTTCAAGTTAAAGTCCACCACACTTAAAGGGCCGTTTTGCTATTTTTTTTAAAATTCATTAATTGAATATTAATTATTAAACATATTAATATTTATTTATTTTTATTAATATAATTAATATACTCATTAAATAATTTTTGAAGTAACTAAAATATAAATCTTTTTCTTTTCTTATAATTTTTTTAATTCGTAAAGTTTCTCTTAATCTATTAACCCAAACATCTAACAAATCACAATTATCTTCAAATTCTTCAGATATATCTTTAAATATTAATCACTTGAAATAATGTAATTTTAATATTCTTTTTATATGTAATTGCATTATCCTCATATTATCGTAACTATCTAATTTAAAATCTGGTCTTCCAAAAAATACAACTATGTGATGATTTCTATGTCTTGAATTATCATATTCAAATTCTATTCTAAATGTAAATAGATTGATATTCAATAGTAATACTTTTGTAATATTTTTTTCAAACATATTTAAATATAAAATAGTGTCCTCTTAAAAATTAATAATAAAGATGTAAAATGAAGTAATCTTACAACACCCCGAATTCGGGCCACTGTCAGAAATGAAATAAGAGGTAAAAGAAATGAATTATATAATAAAATTAGAGATATATATATGTACATGAAGATTTAACAAATTCTTGGGGGATGAGAATTCTCCCTACCCAAAATTATCATTTTGAAGGGTGGGTGATTTACCCCCTCTTAATTTTGAATTAAATCTTTTTTATCTATCCAACTATTATATTCTTTTGGATAATTTAACCACTTTACAAATAACTTGTTTTCTTTCTTTTTTATTACTTTTTCAATTTTATTTACATTATCTTTTTTATCATGTTTAACTAATTCATTCTCATAATAAGGGCCTTAGATTTCTTCGTTGTTTAAATCTCTTATTCTATAACTAATTGGATCTGTTCTTAACTCTTCAGATATTTTAAAAAATTCATCTGTAAATGTAGGATGATAACTTCTTGTAAACGTTTCTTTATATTTTGAAATTCTTACTTTATCACCTTCTTTCAATTTTGGTTTTTTGATTATCTTTTTAACATACAAATTATTATATACAATATTTTCATTTTCTTTTTTACTTGCTTATGTTGGTGTCATTTTAATAGATCTATGATAAGAGTTATAATTTTGAACTAATTTATCTAATACATCTATATATCTTCTTGTATTATTAGCTGCTAAATATTTTCTTATTTTTAAATTTAAAGTTCTATTGAATCGTTCAACTACTGAGCATTTAATTTCTGTATTAGTACCAAACCCCACTGAATATTATTTTCTGAAAACAATTTTTGTGTTAAAGAAGATAAGAACTCCAAACCATAATCAGATTGAATATTTAACGGTTTTCTCTCTTTGAATACCCTTTTAAAAGCATTTGATACCTCTTCACCTGTTTTTCTTTTAATTGGAACAGCCCATGCATATTTACTAAATATATCTATAACAGTTATGAATTTATTCTCATAATAAGGGCCTTAGATTTCATGTAATTGATACCATGTAATGATACATATGATGTATTATGTAATTGATACCATCATTATATTTATTAAAAGATTTTATGAATAATAAATCTGCTTGCCATTGATCATCAATATGAGATAAATAAATCCTTCTTTTAAATTTTCTATTAGTTGGTTTATATCTTGTATATACATCTTGAATATGAAGAAAATCAGTAATACCTTTTTTTGAGTAAATTTTGTTTTTCTTTATAACTCATAGATACCACAATAACCTTTTAAAGGATCATAATATACATCTTTTAAAGTGTCATTTGTATTTTTTTAAAAAAACACTTTTCTTTGAATTACAATTGACACAAATTCCTTTCATCATAGGTTTTCCATTTTTGGATGTAGTAGTTATAACGTCTTTACTATCTGTATGAGTTTTACATTTGAAACAGTAAATGAGTGAACCCATTCCAAATGTCTTTTGCTTTAATGATTGGTTTAACAATTCCTCTTTCTAATCTTTCACGAATTGTAGGATTTGGAATTTCATCTAATTCTTTTAACATATTTGTATCACACATTTCATTTCTTGCTTTTGTATCTTTATTTTTTAAATAACAAATATCATGTCTATATGCAGTTTCATCAACTCTGTTAATTGGTTTGCTCCATTCTTTGTATGATACATCTTGATTTAATCTTGTTTTTCCATGTAGTAATTGAGTTCCAGGTCCCGTAAATGAATGTCCAGGTAGATGCATTTCAAATTGTAAATTATTAATAGATTTATTAATATCACCTTTTCCATTTTTACATTTGCAATTTTTTTTATTACACATTTATTTAGATATAAAATTATTTATCAACATTCTTATAACCATTTAACTGAGTTTCCTTTATATATTTTTCTATAGAAAAATATTGTAAATTTTGAATATATTCATCTTCTCTCATATACACTTCTTGTTCAATCAAACTATTTGATTTCAATAAATTTAATAACTGCTTATAAAATTTATAAGCTTGTTTGTATTCACTCTTTTTAGCAGAGATATTTAAAGACTTATCAATTATTTCAATGGCGCCTGCTGTTATACTCAATGCTGATAAGGAAAGAAAAACAAATCCAGATAAACCAGATGCACTGAATAAAAACTTACTAACTCTGATAATGAAACACTCAATTTATTGATCAATTGATAAGACTTCCGATAGATAAAAACTCTCTTTTCCAAATATTCTTCTATTTATAAAGGCTTAAAATTTCTTCTATACCTCATATTTATATTTACTAAATCCAACATAAAAAATCAAAATGTTTTTGAATTGCCTTCCTGTATAATTTCTTAAATTCTTCATTAGTAAGATTTCCATCAATTTCTCTAATTATTTGTTGGATTTCTCTTGGTTGTAAACTAAAGAAAGTAAAATAATTACAATTCTTTCTTATATTAAGAGGAGTAGAATAATATGATTGGCTCAGATAAATAATGGATTTTTCTTTCTTCCTCTGATAAACAATTCAGCTATATCGTTTTGATCTTTTTCAGTTATACAATCATCAAAAATTACTAGATTTTTCATACATGGATCTAAATCATCTACTTTTATGAATTCTTTGGAATTGGAAGAAAATACTTGTTCTTTTTTATATTTATTAAACAATTCCAACAATAATTCTTTTCTCTTTATGTTTTTACAATTTACGATATCTTCTATTTCTATGTCATCAAACATTGTAAAATTTTCTTGCAGTGTAATATATTTTGGTTCATAAATATCTTTAGCACATACAAACAAACCATCGAATTTCAAATAATCATATATTAAATTAAGAAGCAAATTCAGGTTCCGTATAATCTTTTATTTTTACCATTTATTTATTTTTAAAATATCTACTCGGAGTAGAAAATTATTTACTGATAAATAAATGGATATTATTGAACGTGAAAGAAATAAAAAGTTAAAACAACAGATAAGAAAGGAGTTAGAATTAATAAAATTACAATCTTAAAAAAATTATGAAGTTAAACTTGAATCTGATTTAGGTATTGAAAAATCATCAAGAGAATTTCATAAGCCAGTAATTAAAAAATTATAAGACCAGGAAATTTCAAGAAAACAAAATCTTGAAAGTAATCAATATGCTATAAAAGGTTTAACATATAATGTCTTTTTCACCTCAACATGAATCATCTAAACATTTGGAATTAGACTATTCTTCAGATGCTGGAAATTTAATGGATAAAGCTGAAGGAATAATAAGATTGAATTTTAATAAATATTTAGATTTTGATTTACTTAAAAATGAAGCATTAGAATTGCCTTCTGAGCTACTAAATAAAACAGATGAAGAGTTACATGAAATAATTAGTATAGCAAAATCTAAAGATGATTAAAAAAGACTTAAAGGAAATTTAACTAAAAACAGAAATTATGTAACTAGTGAGAAGAAAAAACGAAATATACAAGATAAAATAAATGAAGCCGATTCTAACATGAGAATAGATTAAAAATGTATATAAAAGCATTGACTACTCTTAAAGCAGGAAATGAATATATAGGCAGTGGTATAAACAAATTAGATGAATTGACAAATAAATATGAAAAACGAAAAGGATTTAGAGGTACATTTACTATAGATATGTTACCTAAAAATGTGAGAAAATTTGAAAACGGAATTATTAATTTAGATGTATCTACGGGAAGTGGAACTCACTGGGTTTGTTATTATAATGATCCAATATATGATTTTATAGAATATTTTGATCCTTTTGGAGAATATGAATTTGAAAAAAATAAAAAATGATTTTCTTCCTAAAAATATAGTCAATTATTAAGAATCTTTCAGGAAAAGAAATTTGTTATAATTCTAGTTTTTTACAACAACCTACATCTGTAAAATGTGGTTTATATTGTATGAAATATATAATTGAAAGAAATAAAGGTAAATCCCCTATTGATATATTATATTCATTTACTCAAGAATCTAGTATTTCCAATGAGAAAATTGTTACTTATAAATAAATGAAGTACCTCATTTTAGATTCTAAAATTGCTAGTAAATCGGAAGATTTTACAATTGAATATTCCAACCCTTTTAATTTTAAGGAAATAGCTCTTCAGTCATTTTCTATGTACATTTCTTGGAATAATATTACTGACAAAAATAATAAATTTTCATATTTTAATGGTAAGAAATGTGGATAGATTTTACTATTCCAAATGGTCATTATAGTATAAAAGGTTTGAATTGTTACATGGATAAATACTTTGGAAATGATCCTCCAATATTATTTGGAATTATGGAAGAGAGGCAAGAATTTGCAATTAAATTGAAAGATTATAAAATTGATTTATCCAAAAGTGAATTGTACAAAATTTTAGGATTTGAAGTAAAAGTATGAGATGTAGAACAAAAAGGTAAATATATAGCAGATATAGCCAACGGAAATGATAACATTTATATTCATTGTGATATAGTAAATGGTGCTTATATAAATCACTTTCAATCTGATGTGATTTACTCATTTACGACTACAAATTCTCCTGGAAGTTTATATTCTAAAGAAATTGAAAGCCCTATATTTTTTCCAGTTAAATCTGATTCCGTACATAGAATTAGAATGAAAATTACAAATCATTGAGGTGAACTAATTGATTTAAATAGACAAGAAGTACACTATAGATTTATAGCTAAATAAATGAATAAACACAGATTGTACAGAAAGAGTAAGAAAATAGAAGGAAGAGGTCTATTTTCTGATTTAATAGAAAAAGCTAAACCTATTATAGAAGAAAAATCTAAAGATTTCATAATAGAAAAATTAAATGAGAATTTATCAAAAAAGAAAAAACATGGGGCAGGATTGAAAATTTTTTATCCTAAATAAATGAACAAAATTCATGATTTGAGTGATACCAGTTATTATAATAACGAAATTGAAAGCTTTGAATATAGAGAAATTAAACATGAGAATAGTGATAAAAACAATCCATATGAAAATGCTACATATAATTTCTTTATAAATGATACAAATGCTAATATATTATATTCTGAAGGTTATCTACAACAAGAAATTAAAATTGTAAAAGGTGATGGAAGCAATATAATACTGCCCACGCTTTGAAGGACTTGCCAACTACAAGAAGGAAAGATATCAAAGCTGGTAAAAGTCACATCAAGTGCTTCAGTTAAACTATAGATAAAGGAGGAGTGAGTTGGCGTCGCATTGTTAAGGAACAGAAATATGTATTACTTACGACCCATCAAATACAGAAGATCTAATCCACGTCGATTGTTATCAGAACAACCCCAAAAGGTATGTTTGGCATTGAGATCTCCCAACGAAATTAATACCTTTGTCAGAATGGTTGAGAAAGGTCTCATGTAAAGTATTGGAGTTGGGAGGATGGTAGGCATTGATTAACTTAACAAGGATGTCTCTCCAGGGAAAGGAAATACCCTGAACTTTTAGATCAGAACCCGAAGAAGACGGAAAATCAATTCTGTTATAATTAATGTCTCTAATAGGTAGATCCAATCCGCCACCGCTTCCAGAATTCCTATCTTCTCTCAAAATGCGAGAACCCTTAACTTTAAGATTGGTCCTTGCACTTAGTTTGCTTTCTTGAAGAGCAATAATCTGGGCTTTATAAGTATCTGCTAGATCCAATAATTGATCAAGCTTCACAAGCAGGACATAAGTAGATAAACCATTGATGTTACGTGGAGGAATTCTCCAATATCCATTTCCTGTTGGAGGCTCGTTGACTTGTCGGACAGAACCCTCTGCCTAAATTCTGAATGTGTCCCTGATTAATCTGCGCGATGGGCGATGCAGAATAAACAATTGAAGGAGACAAACTCATGGTAAAGGGGAAAGGGTACAGCTTCTGTTGATCAGGAATACCAGTGGTAAGTCTGACTTGGCTCCATTCACCTACTAGTCTTAGCTGGACATAGTGGGATGGCTTTCACGCCTAGGATGACCTTACCAGGAAATAAACTCCCAACATACTTCATCCATCCTGTCCAGTGCCACCCCCCACCACTATGAGGCGGCATAGTAGGACTTTGGGGGGTTAAAACTCTAAAATTACCTATTTCAGTAATTTACAATTCAGTAACATGAAGACTAATGAGTATTTAAATGAAATTTTTTGGTTAAAGCTATAAATTTATTGAAAGCTTTTGAAGTAATCATTAAATATAATTCTAACTTATATATAAAAAAGTATTCTCCTTAGTTTTTGCAAAAATTTATAATTTCTGAAAGATTCTTCAAAATTTCTGGAATTTGATTCTTGGAAATCTGTACGAACACTGATCGCTGTTTTACTTGATGAAGATTGGTTCTGAAAATATTCGTTATTATTAATAATTGGATTTATAAAAAAGTGAAAATTCTTTGAGGGAAAAAAGTATAGGTTTATATACTTTTTAAAAATTAATTAATTAGTTTATATTATAATATTTTTAAATTGTTATTTTAAGTTACTAAGGTGGATTAATTGGAACTTATAAATATTAACTATGTATCTACATTAGATTATGTTACCATATTTTTACAAAATAAATAAAACAATATGCCTTTGTGTGATTTTTGATGACTATAAATTCTAATTGAGAACATCAGACCTTATGACACTTTATTACTGATCAATGAAATATCAATGCAAGATTGATGCAATAAATGTGGTTCATTATATGTACAGAGGCAAAGCATTTATAAATAATAAAAAATAATTTTAGGAGAACAGATGAAATTGTAATTTAATTTACTAAATTTCCTGGTTGTTTTCTTGTATTTATCCCTTTTTTTAGAATTAATCTCTTATATTTTGATATATCTAATAAGAAAATTTTATGTCTTTGAATTTTTATATAAATATACTTGAATTTATATAAATGTACATTTTTTAATATTTATCAGACACAAATCAGGAATACTTTAACTAGAGTTAGCGTGTTAATTTCAGATTTGAAGCCGCCACATTGAGAGTTAAAAGCTGATCTCTTAAACGTAATGGCACTAATCAGCAAGTTTAAAACATGCTGATTTCGTGGCACTTATTTCAGCATTCGCGTCCAAATTAAAGTACATAAATATTTATGCACTCTTTCCGACCACATATATTTTAGTAAATAATTAGTCCTTAAGACTCAGAAAGAAATATAATAGAATCCAGAAAGATCCAGAAAGAAATCCCAGAAAGAAAAATTAAAAATGAGTAAATAGTTTTTAATGATTCTTGAGTATTGTACTAATACAAGTTAAGTTGCTCATATAGAGATATATGTATTTATATTGAATCAGTTTTTTTTAAAAATAAATCATATAAAATATCTATTATAATAATTTACACAATAAATACTTCATTTTTGTTATGATTTTTTATAAACTTTCAGATCTTTTTATTCCATTTGATTTTAATGTTTCTTTTCGGAATTAATTTTTTTTAGATTATTGTTTTTAATATTTTCTCATTTTATGTGTAATGTTTTATTTGAAATTGTCAATATTTTTAATTAGGTAAGACTATTTTTAATTACAATTTTGTGTAGCAAAAAGTTTGTATATTTCTATTATATTTCAGATGACTTCAAAACTTCTTGATATAAAAGAGAGGATTGAAAAGAGCTTACATAAGTGGAATATTTCCGCTGAATTCAATTCTGTACTTTTAAATTTGTACAGAAATGAGAAAGATAGTGTTGCTTGGCATAGTGATGATGAATTGTCTTTAGGTGTCAATCCTGTTATTGCATCTGTGTCTTTGGGAGAAGTCAGAAAATTTGAAATGTCAATGAAACCTATGGTATTGTTATCAATATTTATTGTATTAGTAATGGTTTTCTCAGCTCAAAGCAAAAGTTTTTCTTTCTATAAACTTGATATTAGCATGTAACTCTTCAAGAAATTATCATTCAAATAAAGATCTTGTTAGAGTATTTTCTGTGCAAAAATGTTTTGTGATGAATAATAGACATGCTCCAGAGCTATGAATTCTTAATTACCATCACGAATTTGAAAATTATTTCCTGTGCAAATTATTTGAAATAAGATTTCAGAGCTTAGAAAAAATTTTTTCAGGAAAAATGCAATGTTAAATGGAATTTATTATTATTCAATTAAAAAAAGATTAAGTTTGAAGAATTTCCTTGCTAATAATATTAAATATTTCAATATTTCTCTAAGTAAATTTTTTACACATTTTTGCATTTTTTCTTTACAAAAGCACTTAGTTTTGCCTAACAAAATAAAATAAAGATACTTAAATATATTTCAGACTTTGTTATTTTAATATGAACAGTTTTAGGATACTTTAGATTCAAAAGTTAAAAATTCTTATGTTGAATAATGAATGTTTTGGTTGAGAATTTTAGGTTATTCAATGCATTTGCCTTAATATCATTTTTTTGTTAAGTTTGAATTATTGCAAAATTAGTAATTTCAACTAAAATGGAATATTTGTGACTATTTTCATTTATTAAGCCATTATAATTTTTACAATAAACTTAAACTTTTCAATAAATTACATGACAAATGAATTTTGGAGGTAGCATTTTTAAGACTATTTTAAGTAACAATTATGAAATTTTCAATAATTAATGTTATTTATGTTTTCATTAAATTTAGAAAAGCAATTTATTTTTACTATAGCAGGCTTGAATGCTCTCATAATATATTAATTGATTTCAAGACTCTTTTGTTTTGAACACTTTTAAAGAAAAATTAAAGTGCAATTTTTTCACCACAAAAGTCTTTTTTTTTTTTTTTTGAATTACTGTGCTTAATTTTTTTAAAATTAAAAAACTGAAAAAAATGTAACCAAATATGATCCAATATTTAATAATTTATTTAAAATATTAATGGTTTATTTTGTCTTGAAGCATTAATTAAAAGTAAAAATAAAGTAAAAAAAATTAATTTGAAATAAAGTTCATTTTTAAACTCAAAGTGATAAAGTGCAAGATAATAAAACAAAGCTTATATTTTTAAACCATTGATTCTTGAAATTAATTCTTGGTTAAAATTTCAAATCTGTATGTAACTCATTCTGAACAACTTAGTTCTTAAAGGAAAATTTGATTTTTTAAAACTGGAAAAATTAGCTGAATTTTACTATTGTAATATAAATTTCTGTATTATATTAGTGAAATCGTCAAAATTTCATCAATTCCATCTACATTCACTAAATAATATTGATTCTTCGGAAGTTGTGCTTTTATTTATATTTTAATGAAATCTTAGAATTTAACTTAAAAATACTTTCAATTTCATCACTTTGTGTACTTCAGTAGTGATGTTTTTTTATATTCAATAAATTATATAAAAAATATTTTTGTTGTGAAGTAAATTATTTATGTTTCTTGTTAAATTATATTTAATAAATCTTAGAATTCTAGATACAAAATCTGACATTTTTGCCCAATAACATCAAATTGTAATATATATCATTTTAATATTTGTATAACTCCTGTTTGTTATTCCTATGTATTTGAAGATCAAGTAATTTTTAATGCAGTACAAAGTTATTATGAACTGAAAGCCTTATTCTAAAAAGTTATCATCGTACTCTTGGGAATCAAATGTTCTTATTAAAATCCCATATGATTATTTATCATGTGGAATTTTCTTAATTTGATTTAAACAAAATTTTCCGTCAAACTATTTATTCTAGTTATTTTATTTTAAACCAAAGTAGTAATTTTATAAATTATAATTATACTATAATTGTTTTTATTAACGATATTTGTAAACAATACTATTTTATGTAAAGTTAAGAACTAAATATTATGTAAGAACATATAAAATATCTGTTTGTTGATAAATATCAAATTATTGTATGTATGTAATTTACAGTAAATAAGTTTTTACTGTACATCTTTTATAGTAGGAATTGATAAGCCTTTAAATTTAAAATTTTATAAATATATTTAAATATAAGGTTTATTTATGTATAATATTACGTTTACTAGGCTCGTGACAGTGATCCAAATCTAGTCTCTACAGATTATACTGTAAATCTTACTCCTGGTAGTCTCATTATAATGGATGGTTGCATGCAGAAAGACTGGAAGGTACTTAAAATTTTGTAAATCATTTTTAATTAAAAATATATATGTATAGCACAAAAGTAGTTTTTTCATTTATGAAATCTTTTTAGTTAAGAATTTCAAATATTTCATCACTTCAAATTTAAAACTATTGAGATTTTAAAATTTATAAAGTATTTGTATGCATCTGCAAAGAATTGAATCCAATGAATAAGATGGCTATATTTTGTAAATGTGAAATTCCAATAAATTTTTATCTTCTTTTAGAGTACATTACATTATTGTATTAAAAATAAATACTAAATGAAAATGCCTCATTTTTAGATGTTTGTTCACCTTAAACTATAAGCCCTTGTCTAATACTTGTATGCAAAAAATGATCGTTAATTGACAAACAAACCAAACTATTGTCTGTTCTTAAGAACAATATATCAGACATCCAGTAAAAAAAAGATATTAAACAAATTATAATATTTTTAATTTATTTACAAACTTCACATAAATAAATCATTATTTCAACATAAATTCTTCTAGAAGAACCGAAATTTATTCTTCAAGAATTACATATTGGTCTTTGGTGTTTGTAGTGGCTGGGAATCCACTTTAAACCCTACGTCCTGGTCTATTTAACCCATGTGTGCATAAATGTTTATTGAGTGACACACCAACACTTCCAGCACACTTCACTACTTGTTTTTTGCTAGGATCATCTAGACTGGATAAATCATGCATTAAAGTTCCTTTTATCATATCTCTTTTGTGATGTTGATCCATTCTCAGACCGAGCATGCAGCCAAATGGTTAGCGCTCTTCCTTTCGGTTCAACAGTTCGTCGGTTCAAATCCCACCTTGGGAATGGGTGTTTGTAGTGGTTCAGTATCCACTTTAAACCAAAGGTCCCAGTCTAATTAGCCCTCATGTGCAAAAAATGACAGTTGAGTGATAAACAAACCAAACCATTCTCAGGACAAGTTGTGAATGTCTTCTAAATGTTCTTTTTAGTCCTGAAATGGCATCAATTTAATCTGCTGTGCATCTCCTTCATTAATTCAGGTATTTTTAACTATAGGAATTCTATTTATTATTTTGCTGCTTTTTTGAATTACCACTATTTATACAGAACACCATTTTGAAATTCTATAGTCAATTCCACTGATCCCCAATATCTATTTGCATCTGCACTGTATTTAGAGATAGTTTGCCAATCAGATTTAATGCTGGATTACTCCTTTTGACTTTATGATAGTATTGTTAACTATTACATTGTTATTACAATAAATTGATTTGGACCTGATGAAACTGAAGGTGTCAATCCATATATGATTATATATTTAACATCTTTTTTAGCCTATATTTGACCATGTTTAACATTTCTTTATTAGTATAAATATCTTCGAGAAAAACGTTGAAATGCAGTATGTTTGTGTTTTAAATTTTTAAAAAGTTGTTTTTTTATTTTAGCACCAAGTTCCTAAAGAATATCATCATAGAGGTCCTAGAATAAATTTAACTTTTCGAACTGTAAAAGCAAAGGATGAGTATGCATATATTTTTATTGGTTTTGTATATTCTATCAATCAAGTAAACTTAGCTTAGATTTTTTAAAATCTTATCTGATCAAAATACTCTTTGTATGTTTTGTAATGTTTTTTTAATCTTATGTATGTAAATTCTTTTTTAATTATTTTTTTAAGTATTATTTACTAAGAAATGGATACTTCTGTAATCTTAATTGTTCTGTTAGTGTTTGCATTATTGCTTTATTGCAATTTTATTTTTGATTTGAGATCTTTAAATGCTGAATATCTGTAGTGATAACCACTTTGAATTATTTTCTTTCTTGCAGATTGTAGATATCTCAGGTAATTTTAAATTTACAATTTTCATAATTTACGTTTTAGTAATAAAAAGAAAACAATTGGCAAAATAGAATAAGATATCAATCTTTCAACTAATACAACAAATAGTTTTATTAAATACTACATTTAATTATTTTGTGATTTTGCAATAAAAACTTAATCATATTTATATGCATATATTTGTTGTAAATTAAAATGTAGTGTTATTTCCTAATAGCTAAATATGTATATAGCATTTGGAAGTATGAAAGATCAGTTAAATATGACTTTTATTTTTCTTGTATTAAAGATTTTCTTTTTTCCTTACATATGTAATGTTAACTTTGAAATTCACTAAATTTCATTTGTACTTTCATTAGTGAAAACCTGCTCTTTTGCATTTTCAAATTTAGTTACTTTTACATTGTGTGAAGTGATAGTTAATGATTTATATCATTGGAAATTTTTTCCAATAATATAAATCAGACGGAAAGGCAAATATTATTAAACTCCTTCAAAATTGTATCCGATTTTTCAATCCTATTTATAAATACATTCAAAGCTGCTTATTGTTACTTCTAACTTTGACAGGGGTTGCAACAGGGGTAAATACAAGCACTTTACTTTTAAATGAATTCGAACAATTAAATTTAAACATTGTATAATATTTGGTGCTAATAATGCAGCAGCAATGAAAGGGCAGAAAAAAGATGTGTATATATATGAATGTATATATATATATATATATGTATGTATATATATGTATGTATATGTATGTATATATATATATATATATATTGTACCGAGCTTTGGGGTTCGTGTGGATTGAGAGTTGAAGAAAGCAACCACTTAATGAACACAAGACTTTTATTCGTAAAAATTCCACTAGATATACCAGCTGTAACAATCACAATTATACAGCTACAATTCGTTGGATACAATAAGTAACAGCTTTCATTAACAGGTCTCAAATACCTCAGGAAGAGAACAGCTTCATGACTAATCGTCTAGTAGACTAGCAGTCATGACTAATCGTCTAGTAGACTAGCAGTCATGACTAATCGTCTTCAGTTTTGTGAAGACAGTCCACTGACTGTCTTCACAAAACTGACTATGTCGGGCTGCGGTATTTATACCTGACTTGACGGGGAAATCTACTAATTTGGCCAAGGTTCTGAAAGCTTCTAGGCTATCTCGGTAAATATTGGTCCTAGAGCTTAGGTGATAGATGTTTCCAGAAATATTTATTTCTCGCCAAAGCATTGCCAAGTCACCAAATCATTAAAAAACCCTCTTTTAACGTATAACTCGTCTAAATACCGCAATTTTTGCCCAAAATGTGCATTTTCCGATCTGTCTGAGATATTTTGCGACATATACAATAATTATTTATAAATTTGTAACAATATGTATGTATATATATATATATGTATGTATGTATGTGTATATATGTATACATATATATAAAATAGCAAGAACTTCATCTTGGATTACAGTGGCATACTTCCAAAGGCCCCTAAAGAAGGTGACACTTGGTGATACCCCATGCACTCCAAGTCCAGAGTAGTTATCCTTTCTTGATCCATCTGTAAACCAGATGAGATCATAATTATCCAAACTGATCATGTTCTCGCTCCATTCATCCGTAGTTGGGAAAATAACCTTAAAAAGTCTGTTGAACACTTATGACTTTTTTGTGGTGTCAGAAGGAATTCTAAGAACAGGATCCTTTGTAATTTTGGGGATTCTGGAATGATCTATAGCCAAAGGCTTGTTGCCATACCATTGCTTTTGTAACATCATTCTATATGCAGTCATCTTGCAGTACTGCAGATGAAGATATTTAGAGGAATCAGATCTAAAATAATCCCTAAAGCTTTGGTGGGTGCAATGGACATAGCTCCTAAGATACACTGGCAGGCTAGTTTTTGCAGACTTCCTAGCTTGTCCTTGCCAAGCTGGCAGCCGAATGGTTAATGCTCTTGCCTTCGGTTCAGCAGTTTGTGGGTTCGAATCCCACCTTGGGCATGGATGCTTGTAGTGATTTGGAATCCACTTTAAACCATAGGTCCCGGTCTAATTAGCCCTCGTGTGCAAAAAATGACCGTTGAGCGACAAACAAGCCAAGCCTAGCTTGTCCTTCTCAGTTACCTGTTCTGCCTTGCACCATTAGATAATAGAGGCATAAGTAATAATAGATCTGATAATAGCAGTGTACAATCAAAACACAGGTTCTGTTGGAGATTCCAGTTTTTACCAAGCATTCTTCTACATGTCATAACAGAACATATAGCTTCATTAATCTTGAAGTTAACATGCTTATTCCCGATGATTTTTGGTCAAGAAATAAGCCTAAATACTTCACCTCAGTAGCAATATTGGGAAGCCCAAAAAGTTTAGGGATAGTAAAACCACCCCATTTCCATTTGCATGTAAAAGGTACAAGATCAGTCTTCAGAAAACTTACCATCAGATGCTTCTCTTTGCACCACTTGCTAACATAACTGAAAGCACTTTGCATTAGTTGAGAAGTTATTTTGAAATCCTTACCAAGAATAAAGATGACAATGTCATCTGCATACTCTTTAGTGTAGTAGCACATATCATTAAGATATTTAATGAGACTATTAACTACTAGGTCCCCAAGTAAAGGCGACAAAACATCTCTTTGTGGACAGCCTCTTGTAGTCTTCTTTTCAAGTGACTCATGAAAGATGTTCATTTGAATAACTCTACCTGTGAGTTAGGTCTCAATTCATTTATATATTATATATATATATATATAACAAGAATGCAATTGATCCCTGTAGCTCATAGAGCATTAACTATGGATAGATGTGAAGTATTATCAAAAGCTCCTTGGATGTCTACAGAAGCAGCTTCCTGACCAAAGAGTCTTCAATCTTGGAGACAAACTAATGTAAAGCTGTCTCAGTAGACTTACCAGGTTCATAAGTAATTGCCAGCAAGCCTATCAATAATTTTTTCCATAATCTTTAGGAAGAGGAAAGGCTAATTGGTTCAAAGGACAGCCTGGTCATAAAAACCTTTCTGAGGCTTAGGAATGAAAACAATCCTTGTCATCTGCCAATGCTTCGAAATATATCCCATGGTTAGACTAGCCTTATACATTCTAGTCAGCACTGGTATAATAAAATCATCAGACTTTTGGATCATGGTGGGCATTATTCCATCAGGACCAGGACTCATGAGTAGTTGTAAGGTGGAACCATTTATATCTTTAATTATTATAATTGATGATATTCTTAGCATATGTCCAATGACTCTCCTATTGACTCTAATTAAAGAGCCAATGAATTGCTGACCATCATTGTTATTAATATCTAGCTCCTAGAAAATGCGTTTTGGTCAAAACTTCCATAATTGCTTTTCCAGTATTAGGAAAGCTGCCATCCTCGTCCTTTATGGTGCCAAGCAATGTAGGTTCATCCCTTCTAAGGATATGTTGTAGTCTAGATCCCTTAAAGATAGAATTTACCTCTTCGTAGAACTTCCTCCAGGATTCAATTTTGCTTTTTCTAACATTCTTGTTGTAATTGGTTAGTAGTTTTACAAATGTCCCATTCACCATATTTCTTAGCCCTATTAAAGACTTTCCCAACGTTTGCCCTTTCAGCAACTAGAGAGTCATTCCACCAAATACATTGGGGCTTACCTCTCCTAGTGCGAACAGGGCAATTGTTGTTAAAAGATTCCAGAATATTCATTCGCATACATTCTGCTATGACTTATAGATCATAATTATCTCTAATAAGCTTGGACCCCAACTCATTAGGCCCCACTAGTTCCTCTTGAAACTATTTCCAGTTGGTTCTCATGGGGTCACTGAACTATCAATCAACATTTATGTTAGAGATAAGCTCAAAGTGCATATTCTGATGGTCTGAACCGGACGGTCTACCATCCATAATCCAGCTCTTGATATTCTTATTTTAATGAGCTGAGTAGTGACAGTGATATTGATCACTTCAACTCTAATAGAAGTAATATAAAAGTCTGTTCATTGCCCCTATTTAGAACAGCTAAATTATTATTTAGAATAAATTCTAAAAGGCACTCACCTCTTGCTTGTGTCTGTACTTCCCTAGACACCATTGTGAGCATTGCAGTCTAATTCTAGGATTGCCTCCAAGTTATTCTCAGCACAAAACTGAAGAAGTGCATGTACAGTTTTACCAGGTGGAGATTTCTTTTCATAGGGCAGGTATATGCAGCCAAAAACAGTTTCGCAAATGCCACTCCCCAGGTCGAGTCTAACTTTCATAGTTGTTAGGTCTCTATTGATAAATTCAAAAAGAGGTAGAACCTCAATATCTTTACCAACAAGTTCTAGTATTGCCTATTACTATTTAAAGGTTCTAGTATTACTATTTAAAGGTTCTAGTATTACTATTTAAAGGTTCTAGTATTACTTAGCATCTAAAACTACCACAATGGTCATGCCTGGAGGTCAAACCTACAGGAAGGCCCTCATGGTAGTCAAGATGGCTGTAGTTCCTGAAGGACATTACTATTTAAATTATAGATTAACAGTTCTAGTATTACTATTTAAATTATAGATTAATTTACCTTTAAGGCCATTGATTCTACCCTTGACAAACCATGATTCTTGAATCAAGGCCAGATGGAAATCCTCTGAAAGAAGTCTACTGAGTTGGATGTTGGCTTGAAGTACCTTTACCCCCATCAGGCTTTGGAGTCTTGTTTAGGACTTTGCCTTGAACTTAGTGAAGTCTAAAATAAATCTTATATCCACTTCTACCAACTGTAGCCGCATCTGCTTCAGGCACACTAAGGACAATGGTCTGTCCTGATGACGGTCATCATCTTTTCTGTGCAGAATATTCTATTCATTTGAAGTAAGCCTACCATTCTGTGCCTCAATTTTTTTCAGGATCACCTTGGGATCCAGTTTGTAGCCTACCTTTGGAAGCTATGGAATAATTTTGGTGGTTCTGACAAGTTTCTTTTCTTCACCCACCAAAAGCTGTTATTTCTTCCAGGGGCTAATATCACTGACATTCTGTTTCAGCCACTTAGAGCTCTCCAGATCTCCACAGTTGATAATTAAAGCCCCTGTTTCCAACTTAAATAATAGGAAAGTGGGGGCAAAGCCCTCATCATTCCTTGTAATTTTTTCTGTTATCAGAAGCTCCAGGTCAACAGCCTGTTCTTCAGTCAAATGGTTATCAGGATGTCCTTCTGGAACTACAGCCATCTTGACTACCATGAGGGCCCTCCTGTAGGTTTAACCTCCAGGCATGACCATTGTGGTAGTTTTAGATGCTAAGTCCTGTTCCACCCCAGAACTTTGTCTTTTTTCGCCTTTGCCCTTTAGTTTTTCAACCCAAGTTCCTTCAGTGATCTTTTCCTTGGTCAATCGTTTCTTTTGAGCACCAGAAAGCCTTTTCTTAATTTTGGTCTTATCTAGAGAGGCAGTCACAGTGGTTAAGTCATCCTGACCATCTACAGATGTTGACGGTTGAAAGGTTATTTCTACCTACCTCTTAATCCATTTGTTTCCTCGCTACTTTTATCCTGGGTTACCTTGTCTTCTGGAGACTGGGCTACCTCAGGAGTTGTATTTGTAACTCCACAAGTGAAGAGAAAGAAAAAACTCAATGAAAAACAAAAGTCTGCCCAATATTGCCGAAGATGCTGGGTAAGGCAGAATACTCTAGAGGTTTGTCAGGCAACTAGAGGCTCTGTTTAGACTCTGTAATTGCAATGCCATTCACCCTAGCCACAGATCACACAACACCAAGGTTACAGGAGTTGGTTTGCAAAACTGATCGATAAAATTCTGAAGTATTTGGCTTTGTAAATCATTTAAAAAAATTAGATTGTTTTCGTAGTTTCATTGAAGAGTTTAACTCATTACAATCATTTGCAGAGTTTTGAAATTGTATTGTAGTCTCCTTTAATTATTTTAAAAATAAACATTTATTTTATTTTTCTCCCAATAAAGCTTGACATTTATTGGAAATATTTAATTTGCTTCAACTATACAATTTCATGTACAAATGGCTGTATAAAACCATTTGCATAGCCATTTATCATGCACAAAAGTTGAATTGGTAGCTGAAGATTAGTTCTCTGGCCTTTGGTTTAACATTTGCCATTTCAAATCCCATTTTGGGCTTCAATGTTTGTAATGGTTCAGAATTCATTTTAAACTGCAGATCTATGTCAGATTAACCTTTGTGTGTATAAAATAATTGAAGAGTGGTTTGCCTGTCAAAGTCATATCTCTCTCACAGTGAATGCAAAATGAATTTTGGTGAACAGTTAAACTGTAGAAAGCTCTTAATATATTATCGTGGCTCAACATGTCTTTGATGTCAAAAAGTTAGCATCATTTATTTAATACCTTGAAAAGATCTATTTAATTATGACCTCAGAAAAAAGTAGTTGTATTTAGATGTGAATAAAATAGAAAAAGATTGCATGTAATAATGGAAAAACTCAAATCTGTTCTCAGTGAAATTTATAAACTTAAGAAGATCATTGAAAAACTTCTGAAAGGTGATGTAAAGAAAATAGAAATGTCTATGATAGATTACGCTGCAGATATTAAAAGAACTGACAAATTAATATTACAAACTGAAATGTGCTTCACCATAGAGATTCAGAGAAACAAAAATTAATTATTAAAATATAATATTATCAAATCAGAGTTAGTAAACAGATAAAAGTGGGATATATATATGCGTGTGTAATGATTGAGTAGTTTAAAAAGAATTATAAAATTATGAGGAAACTTACTCTTTCTTTAATAGCAATAGTTTGTAAAAAAGTTAAATCATATATTTAAATTCAAACTGTAAAATAATTAAATTTAATTTCTTTTTTTCTTTTGCCTTAGTTTATGAGTATTTACATATCTTTGACAGACATTTAATTTTAATAATTTTTTCTTGAAATCTATTTTATTTATGAATTTTACATATTATACTGTTTTGTTTTTCAGGATACCCACCAAAGTGCCTTTGAAAGCTTCAGTAGATTCGAATAATTTATCTTATTCTGAAGCAGAAGAAAAGAAGCATATTTTTGATGATAGTAGCTTTCCTCCTTTGAATGCCAGTAGGAGTGAAGGTGAAAAATATTTTGATAAATCTTCAAATTCTTTACCTGAGACAAAAGTCACAAATGCAGTTGAATTATCTACCTCTGAAAATGTTCCAAATTATTCTAGTGAAAATGCTGAAAACCAAAGTGCAGAGCTTACTTTTAATACATATGAAGAAAATGTATCTAGTCAAGATGTAGATAGTACTTCCACTACCTGTAGTGTGGTGGCTGATAATGGAGATACATTGGAAGCACCTGAAAAAGCAGATCATAAAGATGAATTATACAGTGTGAATGACAATTTAGACTCTGATTTATTAAATAATCCACTGCCTGAATCACAAGAGCAAAATGAAGTTTCTTTGTCAGCAGTAGAAGAATCTAATCGTAATAATTCATTCAAGAGGTCACAGCTCAATGCTGAGGCAACTGAATTTGTTCCTAAGTGCCATAATGTCTTAAACGGAGGTTTCACTCCGTTAAATTTTGATTATAATAGTCTTAATATATTGGAACTCGTTGATTTATTTGACAGTGGAAATGTATCATTTTCTCAGTTTGATGATTTTTCTAAAGCTCTTAATAATAAAATAAAGGAAAATAGTGAGTTGTTTTCACCCCGGGACCATTATGAATTAGATGTACTGTGTAGTATAAATGACAGTGCACAAACTGAAAAGCATTGGAAAAGAATCTTATCAAGGTTGTGCTCCATGATTAACCATGCCGCAAGGTACAATACTGTCCCAAGAAATAACAGTCGGTCCTCCAGTAGAACATATCGTGATAATTATGGTTCCCGCTATAGAAATAATAGCTACAGAAATGAGCATAAAAATAATGGCTACAAAGGGAAAGGATTTAAGGATTGAATGTCAGTTGTGGAATTGATTTGAGTTTTATTGTTCAAAAGTTTTAATGTATGATTTTCTTTCATTGTGATTTTTGTTTTTTTAATTTCTAAGTAATTGTCCTGCTTCACAGTGACATTTTGTACAATTTTAACCAATATTTCTTGTATGAAAATAAAAGTTTGAATTAAAATGTAATTGTTCTTGGAATATAATTTTGGTTTTTAACATTTTACAAGCTAGAATTGTTAAAATTGCTCCTTAGCCAGTTGTGTTTTATTTAATCAGTTTCAAAAAGCTTATGTAAAAGGGATTAATGTGTGTAATAATTGAATAAACTTATGAACAAGGTAAAATAAGCATCAAAACAAAAAACATTGTATTTAAAAAAATAAGATTTTCAGTTCAAAAAAGGCTTTTGTTATTGAACATTTATAAAAAATTAAGCATACTACATCATAAAATTTTCTCTTTAATGTTTATTATGAAATGAAAATTATAAAATGTTAAAAACAAAATTTCTAACACATTGTTCAATTAATATGATTATTCTGTAAAAATTCCTCTTTATTTACAGATTTTGCAAATTTTATTTGCTATTTCTTGAATTCAAAATTCATTAATTTTGTTTTAAAAAAGCAAGCTTCAATAATTTTGTTATTTTAATCTCAAGCTCAACTTAAAGCTTCTTAATTCTGTTAGTCCTTAACTGAAAAATTCCTTTTTAAAATTGGTTCTCCCATAAAAATTTGCCTGAAACAAATAAATGAATAACCTACCAGCTCTTAAAGTGTTCTTAAATAAAAATTTCAGTTAAAATTGCAATTTTTATTTTGAAATGAAATTGTAGTTTGCTTCATCAGTAGCAGTGATCTAAATATAATTTTTAAATATTTTACAGTGATTTGAATTTTGATTTATTAGTTACTTTAAGTTTATAAGCTGAATGCAATCAAATAGCGTGTGTAAAAAAGAATAAGTGCTAAATCAAGTGAAATGAATTAGTGCAATGTATGTAATAAACATTAATTTTGTTTATTAATTCAGTATAATTTTGATTTAAGAATGTTATTTGTAGAGAATAATTAATTTGGAATGTTGTGCTTAAATACTGTTACTAATGACACTTGGGCAAGCCAAGCTCGATATGCCTTGGCTATGCGAAATGTCAGTAGGGTGTGTCTTTCGTTTAATCAGAGCACCACGAAGGTGAAAATGCGACTTTAGCTCTTCAAACCCTTCGACAGATGGCCCCACTAGAGGATCCACTTCCTCAATCATAACATTGATCTGAAGGGGGAGGAAATATTCTCCAAACCTTTACACCCATGGTAACTGTTCAACGACCGACCACAGGACTTTTGATTACACAGATGTAATGAGCACGTGTATCGCAAGTACTCAGTAGGTCTTTACGCCATTGGGAATTGAACCCCGCCCTTCCGGAAGGAAGGCTGATGTCCTAACCATTTGGCTACCACGGCCTCTGTACTTAAATAAGTTGTATTGATCAAAGTTATAAATATTTCTTAAGGATTTAATTGAATATAGATGGAGTTTTCAATGTAAGCAAAAACTAACCTCAGTTGACCGGAAGCCATCTCAAATACTTCTGGTTTTCTCTCTCCATTGAAAATCAATGCAATCACAAAAATTTTTACTTAAATATTTTTTGGTATTTATTTCTGTTTTCGAAATTTTTATTTTTTATTTTATCCATTAAAATTATTATTTTGTAATAAGAGTGCAATCAATGGTTGATCCCGTAAATGTTTTCTTAAATCATCCTGATGGATTACCATATTTGGCGGGGAATCGCTCTTATTGGCGTTATTAGGATCAATTGTTGATGAATGACATATTGTAACCTACATTCTATTACTCGTGTTATTATTTATCTCAATTGTTAATCATTTTCTTCCTTAACTATATTTTTATATTTTGCGCGCGATTGAACTATAAATCATTTCAAATATTAAGAAAGGTATTATTTATCCTTTCATTTATAAATTGTAAAATCCTGGTTTTTATTCCAATTAAAATTTAAGTCTTATTTTCAAAAGTTGATTTAAGCTAATTAAGGATTGTACATCGGGTTCCATTGGAAATTTGAACATTTTCACCTGCGAAAGTAAATTTGTTCCCGCTCGCACATTGCAACCAAATGTTTCGCAACAACTACTACCTTTATTTGCTTTCTGCATTTCAAAAAATTTTATAGGATAATTTCTTTTAAATGAATATTTCTCAAAAGCAATGGAAACTACAGAAAACAAGCACAATGGTATAAGAAATTAGTGGAATAGTAAGCAGGAAGTTTTCTAGATCTCCACGGTAGTAGCGCCCTCTATTATACGCTTTACAGAAACTTCCGTCCATAAATGAAAAGAAACAAATATTAAACCTTGTAATTTATGCTGGGAATACAAGATTTTCAAATGTCTTTTGTATTTGTTACAAAAATGAGGTGAAATCATAAGTACAACCTAGCCTATTTGGCATCCAGGGCAAAAACTTCTTGGGGGAACCCTCTGCTTCCGTAATGAAGAAAAATATATTTTCATCTCATTATAGGTAATGTGTACAACAAGAAGATAGGACTAGAGCATAAAAGAACGATAAAGTGTGTCCCCCTCTAATGCTCAGGTGATACATCATTCTTTATGATTTTTTGACAAATTCATCATTAAAAAGATATATCTGAAAAGCCAAAATTTGATAAAAATGTCTTTAAATTCATAATTAGAAAACGTAGACTTTTAACAACTCTAATAAATTAATGAAGACTATTATAGACGATAGGTTAAAAAGCTTTTTTCGTTGCATGCCACCTCGTTTTCATAACAATGCATCTGGTTCTGCCTATTGTTTGCCAATATTACGAATCTCTCCAATTTGGCAATACGTCAATACTTAATTGTAGCTTTACTGCGGAATAAATAAGAAACTATTCAAAATAAATTATGCAATAATAAAACTACTATAAGCGTACGACAATCAGTACCATATGCGAAAGGAATAACGTTTGAACCGCAAACTTTTAATATACAGATTGTAGTCATCACTATGCGTTCCTGTTCAATATTTGTGGAACGGTATCCAGATAGATTTTCAGTTGATGAAATTAATTTATCAAAGGAATATTTTTAACTATATGATAATTTTACGAAAGAGAGTATAATGTTTGTTGTGATTTCGCGAAAATTCAACATAATCAACTTGACACGATGGATCTGAAGTTTTCGCAGTTGCGCTTAAGATGACATATTGCTGCAGTTAGTGAACTTTAAACAAATGCAGCTTTATGTTTGTTAACTTTGTTATCTAACTGAGAAAAATTCATAACCTTATTGCCATTAGGACGGAATTCAACTAAATTTTCCCAATAAAGAAGAGTCTCAATTATAACCCAATCAAAAGCCCATATTTTTGTACACACATCGTAGTACAGGCTTTTGACTAGCCGAATTTGTGCATCTTAATTGTGAAAATTTAGCCGCTTTCCGCCTTCGAAAGTTTGAATTTACGAAATATAATTTTTTTTGTGTTCATACGATAGTTTAATGAAGAAGCTAACACAAAATTGACGGATTTTACCCTACTCATATTTTGAATTTGATGTATTAATTTGATATATTGATATTTTTATTAAATAAAATAAATTATACCCCCTTCTGATGTAGCGGACCGGAGCAAGTTTTCCATATGATCCTGTGCCTCAGTCAGGCTCTAGCTAAATGAGAATATTTGGCAAATAAGCAGGTATGAGGAGGATATGCAGTGTAAAGAAATTTTGATATTTTAATAATGTCCATTACAGCTTCAAAAATACAACGGCGGAATGTTCTTTTTAAAGGAAATATTTTTAAAATTATACCAATACTTAAGTACTATTGAAATGCTTCTATATATACATACAAGGTGTGCAAAGCTTAAGCAATAATGTAAATTTTAAGTAGACAGAAAATAAATTTCCGAAAAGTAGTTCTTGTTGTTGTTGTCGTGTGACAAGGGCAAAGAGAAAGAAAGAAAGAAAAAAAAAAGTCATATGGGACTAAAGGCATGGGTACTGCTCCGGCCAGATATTCAGCTTTTTCAGTGAAGAGGGTAACATGGCAGCAGTTGGGGTCGATTCTGAAGAGTGTCGAGGCAACAGAGATGCAGTTGAAGAGATGCCTCGTATCCAGTGGAACTCCTGTGCAGTGCCTACTTTTTGCGTATGATATAGATCCGTCGAGCGTGATTTTCATACCCCACATGTGCTTAGTCCGCATTCTGCTGATGGTAGAGGTGATACCTCTGTCAGGATTAAACTCCGGTAGGCACCATTTTTTTGTAGTCCTCCGCAGAGCTGATGACTTGCAACGGCGTTTATATTGAAGCAAGTGGTAGTCCTGGGAGGGAGATTAATATTTCTATCCTCCTTGGCGAGGGAGTTCACCTGTTCATTTTTCTCGATGTTACCATGTGCAGGGAACCCATTGGATGTTGCAGGTTTTCTCCCTTGGAACTATGGTGGATAGAAGCACGTTGCTGTCTTGAACAAGTCTCGCTTTACCTTCTTTAGGCCTCCAGAGTAGATTTACAGTCAGAGAATATGTTGATGCCATCCGAGGGGACTAACTGTGTGAGGTAAAAGGTAAGAGCTGCCTTTATGACAATCAGTTCACTGGTGAAGTTGGTGGCAATTTTTCCAGCTGCAACCCGATGTTTGAGGAATGATTGGTCTGGAAGGATAAGGAAAATGCCAGAACCTCCCCTGTCACATTCTGAGTTGGAAGAACCGTCAGTGTAAGCGGTGAAAAGTTCTGGCTTAGAAAGATTGTTAATAGTTTACTTTACCTTTTCTCCAAATGTTTCTTCTGGTTCCCACTTTTTGAACACGATTCCAGCAGGTCTAAATTTATATTTACTGTAGGTGGTGGATTGACAGCAAAAGGTGGTTCTTCAATAATGTCAAGGCATGTGTGGTTCATATTGATGTTGTTTCAGATGTCTTTGTCGTACTGAAGCGTGGAGGATTTTTTAACCTCTCCCTGTTGGTCCAGACACGAAAAGTGACATTTGAGATTTTCCTGGTTGTTGCTCCTTATTTTGTTGGTGAATTAATGGTGGCCAGTTTTCGTCTGTTTTCAAGTGGTGTGAGACTGCAGTCTCAGCACCCAGATTATTAGTTGAAGAAACTGCACCTATGATGAGTTTGGCTGCCCTGTATTGAACGGTGTCAAGTTTTTCTTTTGATGAGGAGGATGCTGGAGCCCATATTGGTGCTGCATATTCTAGAACTGGTCTAATAAGTGCATTGTAAGTGCTTAGGAGGGTCTTTGGTTTGGAACCCCATGTTAAACCACATAATTTTTTGAGAATATTTAGCTTTTTTTATTCTCTGAGGGAGGTTCTTTTAATATACTTGTTGAATTTCTGCTCGGTGTCCAGTGTGAGACCAAGATATTTCGGATTGGAAATTTGGTTGTTGGACGAGTTGAAGATCGTTATATTAGGGCGAAAAGATTTCCTGTTTTTTCTGTCAGTGGTGAAATCACAGAGACTAGATTTTTCTGGGTTAATTAGAAGTTTTAGGTTTGATGTCCAGGTTTCAACGTTCGTCAGGTTGGTGTTAAGGATAATTAACCGATGCAGACACGTCAGAGTTCGTATTTTAGATAGCAATGTCATCTGCATAGCAGGTTGTCTTGGCTTCTCTACTAATGTATTCATGGATCGTGTTCATGTAGAGGAGAAACAGCAAGGGACTGAGGACCAAGCTCTGGGGGACTCCTGCCCAAGCGCAATGTTTCTTTGAACAGTTTCCATTGACCTTCACGACAAATTTTCTAGTCCTGAAGAAGTCGCTTATCCAGAGCAGAGCATTACTAGTTATTCCAGAATGGTGAATGATCACAATGAGTTTCTGTCGCCAAACACGGTGGAAGGCTAATGAAAGATCCAGAAAAACAGCAGTTGTCTTTTTATGTAGCTGGAGACAATCAATGATAGACTGTACGAGGTAGAAGAGCTGGTCGATCGTACTCTGCTGAGCTCGGAAAGCCGTTTGGTAGAAGTGAAGCACTTTGTTTTCTTTGAGCCATGTCATGATTCTTGTGTGAATAATCCTTTCCATAAGTTTATATAGGGATCTGGTAACGAGATAGGCCAGTAGCTCTTGCAGTTTGTATTATCTTTTTTTGGTTTTAATATCGTGATAATAATTGATTTATTACATAACTTTCCTGTACTCCAGGACAGGTTGAAGATATGGAGAAGAAAGAGCTTTGATTGCGCTCCAAAGGACCATGTAGCTAAAAACAAGGTCGATACCCGGTAATTTTCGGGTGTCTAGGTTAATGATTGCATCATTCATTTCCTCAAGAGTAAGCTTATTTGAAAAGATGTCCTTTCGGTTATGGAGTTTGTTTAGTTTTATCATCTGTTTGTAGGTTCTTTTCTGTTTCTTATTTTCCTTATTGAAGCTTAGCTTACTTGCTTTTTCATAGTATAGTATCGCTGAATCTTTGTTGGTTTTGGAAGAGCTTCCGTCAAGAGTGATGACATTGGAATTGAGTTCCATAGGTTCTTGGGTGCAATCATTATTGAGAGCATTGATCACTTTCCAATACTGATGATCCTGCCTGGGATCTAACATGCCACAGAAGTCTATCCATTTCGGTTGTTTACAGACTGCAATTTCGGCTTCTATTTTGCGGCTGGTTGAAATAAGTTTTGTTTCTGTTTTCTGTGTTTCTTTCTGTTGTTTTTTCTGTTCGCTGTTGCTAATTTCTAGTTTCTTGTAGATTGTATCGCTTTCATTTATCATGGTGTCAATATCATGATCTTTCCAATAGGGCACCCAAACCTTCTTCCTTTTGTCTTGGATGGCAATCTTAGCTGCTTGCTGTATGCCATTGTTGAGCTTTTGAACCAGATGGCTAAAAGAGATAATGTTCGACATCTGTGAGCAGTACGTCTCAAGGTATCCAGTCAATGTATCCTACTTCGCCTTTCTCAATTTCCATAAATTGACATTTATGACAAAATAAGGATAAAAGTCTTTTTTTTAATGATAAAAATAGTAAAAAATCTTCTTAATCTGGACAGTAGAGTCAACTTCCAGGGATAAATTAATAACTATCGAAAAGTGGTCACTGATGGCAGATTTTAACAATTTCCACTTGGAAATACTATTATGTGGGAGATCAATCGCTGTGATATCAATTGCAGAAGAGTTCCCATTGGTTTTTGATAGATAAGTGTTGTCACCAGTATTTAATGTTGACAAATTCAGGTCGGACAGAAGATCTTCAATCTGTTCACCCTTGTTGTCTAGTGGGAGCATCCCCATGTGGGACTTTTGCTATTGAAGTCATGAAGGATAATCTTGATGTCAGAAGCTGAGATATTTAATGAGGTCTGTATAGTTGTTTGAGTTATCTGGATGGTATACATTCACAATGGTAACCGTATAGTTCGGTAGAGACAATTTGATTGCCTGGGCTTCAGTGTTTGAGTTAGTTGTTGGATTTGCAATAGGAGAAAATTCTGTGAATTTGACAGTTTGTGTTTTTATTAAAAAAAAAGCAAGACTTCCTCCACAGCCACCCTGTAGAACTTTCCTTATTATCGTATAGCCGTTAATCTGCAATTTTAGTCTTGGATTGAGTTTAGTCTCTTGAAGGCAGGCAACGTGGATGTTGTTCTTGTGAAGCAGACAGGTAAGCTCTTCATATTTTTTCTGTATGCCGTTGATGTTGAGTTCTAGAATATTCAGTCTCCTTGTAGTATATTTCTCAATGCAACCCCGGACTGCAGGATTCATCGCGTCGGCTCCCCCGGACGCGGTAGCGTTACGACTAGAAACTATTGCAGTGGTCATAAAGGGATTTGTCATTGCCTCGGGAGGTTGTGCTTCTGCCTGTTGGTCACCGGAAAACATTTTATTTCCTTTCTACCACCCACTGGAAGACCAGTGGAAGCGTTTCTCTATCCGCCACCTTGGAGACAGGCTCTCTAGGGGTTACATGCTCCTCCGAGAGAGTAATTCTTGTGATCAGCGCAATAGAAAGGTCATGTGTAGAAATATAAATCTTACGGAAATTTTGAACTTCGGGAATTTACTTTGGAATTTTGGAAATAAATCGGAAATTTTGAGGGAATTAACTCAACCAATCATCTTTCGTTTAATGGATTGTTTTGAATTACATATATGAAGAGAAGTTACGTGAACTACGTAAATATGAAGACAAAAAAATGCCTGTCTTCTAGTACGAAAGTTAATTAGTTTCACCCGGAGGAAAACAAAAATACTTGTTAAAATAATAAAGATATTGAATTACTGCATTTAATAAAAAATATCAAGATATATTTCTTAGAATGGTCAGAGTAAATATCGACATTTTTACGTTTCTTTCGTTATAAATTCATAAATTCATGCTGAGATGAAAGGGAAAAAATTTCTTCAATATTAATTTTTGAAGTTTTTCTAAAGCGGCCATTAACTCAAAAATTTTTAACAAATTGTAGTAAAATTGTTTCCTGGAAAACTTTCTATTATCGTAATTAATAGTAGAAATCATAAAATAGGTGTATTTTTATCAATTTTCAGAATTGTCTTATTAAAAAAATCTCAATCATCTGAAAAATTAAAAAATCTTTGAAGTCTTTCAAAATTTCCTGAAATTTTTAAATTTTCCAAAGGAATAAACAAGGTATTTTCCAGGAAATAAACTTGTTTTTTTCCCTTCTTTACAACTCTAGTCATATGTATTGACCAGCCAGGAGCAACGCCCAAGCAGACGATATCATACGTGTATGGTCGGTCCACGCAGTTTAATATTCCAGTGAAATATAGGACGGACACGCACTTAAAGTAGTGTTGTGAATGAGGGAAAAAATTGGGTTTATTTCCGGGAATAATTCCCTTGAAATTTTTGAAAGATATTGAAAGTTTTGAAATTTTTCAAATAATTTAGAAATTTTTGAAATTTTTTATCAGGTATTTCTTAAACAGATAAAAGGCCACTTATTTTATAATTTCTGCTTCTAATTACCTCATTTAAAAGTTTTGCAGGAAATGTTTTGCGTTAATGACCAATTTAGAAAAAGTTCATAAACTAATTTTGAGGAAATATTTTCGCCATTCTTTCTGTACACGAACTGATGAATTTTTACCAACATAGAAAGATTATGTTTATTTTGATTGTCCTGAGAAATATATTTTGATATTTTTTACTAAATATTGATTCCTTATTTTTATTATTTTAGCAAATATTTTTATTTTTTTCAGTACAAAACTAATTAACTTCGTTACTAGAAGACAGAACAGACATTGTTTTACATATTTACGTAGGTAACTTTACTTTTCTTCATTAATATAAGGTAAAACAATCCATTAAACGAAAGATGAGAGTTTGAGTTTATTCTCACGAAATTCTAGGTTAACTCAAAATCCCCGAGTACTTTCCCATGCTTCAAAATGTCCAGAAATTTTATATCTCTATTTTAAAGACATTCGCTGTAAGTGTAAAGGAGTTTTTGCTTGAAATATCAATAGAAGAAATCACCCGATGAATTTCACTCGTGGAAGAATGATTAGAAAGCTAGAGGAACGCCGTAGTGTAACTACTGTAGCTGAAGAGTTCGAAATAGACAAAAGTGCCATTTCACGCATGGAAAGCCTTTGAAATCAGCTGTTAGAAAGGAACAGGTGTTAGGAAGGGTAATAGCTGCCACAGGAAAACAGTTGTATAGTTGATATATTGTTCTTTAGTCGAAAATAGCCCGAAATCAGCCAGAAATTTCCATTACTCAGCAATTTTAACGACGATAAACGGGGTTTATTGTGCCTAGATATCTTTAAAAAGGTGTCCTACTCGGTCACTATCCGGAACGCTTCTTCGCTTTGAAAGTAGCCTATCTGCAGCTCCATTTAAAGTGAGGCAATTAAAAGAAACTGGACATCTGTCTTACCAATAGAGTAATGTCCTTTTCCGGGAGAGTCGTTTAAATGCTGCAAGCAATTTGTAACGCCATTTGGTTTGGAGAGAGTTCGGGACATGGTTTCATTTTAGCAATATCACGGAAAGAGATCGCTTCGGTGGTCCTGGAGATATCGTTTGTGGAGGCATTATGCTAAATGAGCATTAAACTCTACGTTTTCAAGAGAAATTCTGTATCCGAAGTTTGTTATTGTAAGAAGGTGACCTTTCTCAAGGTGCATCTGTCCCGAAGTGGACTGGAGCAGGCCTCGTTTTTGCGGTTGAGAATGCACGGTCATACCGGATTCGTGTTCAGCAGTTGCTGGAAAGGAAAGATGTCACTCGAATGGATTAGACAACGTACTCTATTGATATAAACTCCGTAGAACAGATGTGTAATGCTTTGGGGAGACGTCCTGCTGCTTGATTAGATCCTTTGTGGAACTCCCAACAACTAAAACCTGCCGATTGAGTAACGGGCACTCTTACCTCAAACCCTGTTGGACAATCTGCTGCTAAGTATGTAAAGATGGTGCAAAGAAAGCATTGCAATAAGGAGAGGGTATATCTCACATAAGGGTAGATGTTTCATTTTACATTTACTTAACATAGAATTTAATAAAACCTTGGTTTGATTTAATACTGCGTGCATTGCATTCATTTTTGGCCAACTAAGCTTTCGTCATCGCTAAAGTAGAAAATGTTAACGCCTTTTTTAGTGTCATGTCTCTCGTAGAGTTATGGGAAAAAAGCATCTGTTGAATTAGTTTTGCACGCCAGTATATATATACACAGTTCAAAAGTACTAAAATATCTATAATATTAACATTCCTTAAAAAAGGAGAATATTTCTTGAAATAAATATGCTTTTAAGAGGAATTATAACTTTTTTCTAAAGCCTACAGTGTCTAATATATCTGGAGACTTATGTTCTGTGTTCATATTGTGTGTTGTTGGGAAATCGTACTGGATAAATGTATTTTTGAGTTCTGTTACCACTTCAGTTATAAAAGTTTAATAATTTAGAATTCAATCTAAGGTGTAAATTCTATTAAAATTAGAACTTGTGTATAAGAAATGACTGTTATAAGTACCAAATCAAATCATAAAAAAGTCAATTGTATGAGCACTTGCTGAGTTGATAAATTAGCAGTCATTGGTGTGAACTTCAATATTTCAGTTTATAGATTAAATTTTTCGGGCATATATGTTTTGCAGTAATTCAGTTTCTTATAACTACATAAAAGGATTACTATTCATATTAAATGAATGCTGTATACATTTAACCCCATAACCGGCTATCCCGAGGTAATTCGGGCAAACACTTCTGTGCGTTTTCCGGCTATCTCGAGCCCCTTGGTAGGGGCAACTGACTTCATTGCAGTGCTTTAAATTCAACCCCAGAATTGACTGATTACCGTAAAATCGTTGCTGGGGAACTTATTTACTGATCGGTTACGATTGATATGACTAAGGAAAGCGAAAATCAAAAGTGTTTCAAGGAAGGAACATACATTTACGTTTTACATTTCTTTATTTATTCGCATCTAGTTTTAGTAATTAAAGGCTACTTAACAATTGAAATTTACGAATATTGTATATTATACTAATATTCACTTTCTTTTTATTAAGTTTTTAAATTGTTAATTTTTAAAAATTTTTTCATAATATATATATATATATATGTGTGTGTGACTTGGTGACAAGGTTAAAATATAAGAATTTTTTTTTCTTAATTGTTCAAAACTAGGGAATTTTAAAATGTTAAAAAATTTGTATAAAATTAGATGGTATAAAATAAGTAATAAATTAGATACTAAATTTTAACTTTTGAATGAATTTAGTATTTTAAACAATTCTGCATTGATTTTTGTACAAAATATATAACCTAATTTTAATAAAATGCAACTATAAAGAGTTCTTACGTTTTCCGGCTATCACTTTTACATGTATATATATACATGTATATATATATATATACATATATATATATACATATACATATATATATATACATATATATATATACATATACATATATATATATATATATACATATATATATATATACATATACATATACATATATATATATACATATACATATATATATATATATACATATACATATATATATATATATATATATATACATATACATATATATATATATATATATACATATACAATATATATATATATATATATATATATATATATATATATACATATACATATATATACATATACATATATATATATATATATATACATATACATATATATATATATATATATATATATATATATATATATATATATATATATATATATATATATATATATATATATATATATATATATATATATATATATATATATATATATATATATATATATATATATATATATATATATATACAAGAATAGGGAAGTAACAACACAATATGGCTTTTCAATAATTTGTTCTGGCCAATTGAAGGCAATTTATTGACACGCTCACCTGGAATACATCATGAAATCATGAAACAGATGTTTCAAAGATAATTCGATAGGAAATGTGCATCCATTACACCAGTGCAACATTTGATTGAAATTTACGTTGATCGGTTTTTCACGGAATTTTAAAAAATTTCCAAGTTCTACTAGTTAGGTATATGTCAATCCTGATGTCAAATCGATATAATCAGAAACAACAATCGATCATGCTGCTATCTTCATTCTGCTTGTAAATAATTTAAAATTAATTACATGTGCATTAATTTTCTGTTTACTCGAGAATTTCACTGAACGTGTTTTGAAATTTTTCATATTGTTGTTAGTTTCACACTACTCAAATTTTCAGTACACATATTTCAAGCATTGGCTAAAGTACCAAGATCAAGGTAATTACAAAATGTGAAGGAATTAATTCTCTTACATAACTATTTTCGAATTTTTGAATGAGACTTATGTTACTCCTTATTCCACATAAAATTATTTATTTTGTTACGATTTAGGTCTATAACTTTACAAGGAAGCTTTTATTTTTAGCAAGAAAATTTTAATTTTGATTAAAACTTTCATTCAATTCACATTTTGCTATAAGACTTGCAAATGATATTAAAGTACATCAAGAATTGCTAATTTCAGAAAATTGACGAGAAATATTCCCTTCAATGCTTGTTTAAGAAATGCATATCTGTTTTAGAGACATTGTTATATAATTTCTCCATAAACTCTCTCTCTAATAATAAAATTTAAATATTTAAAAAATGTTTGAATTTAGTAATCGCAAACATTTTTTCGTATACCGGAAACAGTGGAAAGCATATTAAATTATTTAATGTCTTTATTGTGAGGTTTCAAAATATTTCAATAATTATTTTTGTAAAATTAAGGATATTTTAAACTAATATTTTATAAGTATAATTTAAAATCATTAAATTAAAGTTATTTACAACTTCCGGAAAATATGAAATTACCTTTATCATGGAAAAGAAATATTAGTAAATAATTTTCTAAGTTAGTGATTACATTTTAAGTATTAAGCTTTTTTCTCATATACTTCAATATCTAACAGTTTTGCACTAAAGATTATATTTTCACCTTCTTGAAACAGAATATTTCAAATAGGAAATATGTCGTGGCTTTTTTACTCCTTTAGTATGGTTTCGAAAACAAAGTTCAATGACTTAATTCTAATATTAAAGCTAAATAATTTGACCTTCAATAAGATGTTTCTAACATAAGAAATTAATTATATTTTTGTGATAAATTAATAAATTATGATGTGTATTTTTAACAGATTAAACATTAAGTAACAGATTAACATTATTGAGGTCTCTAGTAAGGTCATTTAACTCATCTTGGTTGAAACATTGAGGAATTGATGATATCGTTTCAAAATCGCTGTCATCTTCAGTAGTATCAGAATTGTGATCAGAGAGACAATAAGCGTCCTCACAGTTCTGGTAGCTGGTGAAAAGTTGGAATTGGCACTTCTTCTGAGTGAGGGATAGGACGTCTTGCAGAGACTAAATTTGGATAAGTCCACTTATTACGGTTCTTTCGATTGACTCCAGTAATATTTACTAGGCAGAAATAACAGTCATCAAAGTGATTTTTTGGTTCTCTCCAAACCATTGGTACACCGCATTTCAGGCTTTTCCTTTTCTCGGTAGTGAAATGTCGTAAATGCTCTGTACAAGTTTTAGAGACAATATGTGTTGCCCAGGTTTTATCCTGATGACCAAGTTTAACACCAAAATATTCAAGATAAGCCCTCTTTACAAAGTCACTAATAAATTTTCTGTTTTCCAGTAGCGTGTATTCTCCGCATATGTAGCAAAAAATATCAGGATGATGTACACAGTTTCTTCTACTTGAACTCATTTTATTTCTATTCAACAACACAAATACTTAGGTTTACTTTTTAACAACTCGTTACTAAAGAGAAATTTCATATGACGCTAACCTCTATCTATCTGCACCGCCGGAATTCACGAACTATTCTCAACTCTCAACTGCGGTTGAAGCTTTGAAGGTCACTTAAGATAGTGGACATCTCCATCTATCGGATTTCTATGGAACTAACTGGATAGCACTAATAAGTAGGATTCAATCCCATTTATTAAGAATTTGTCAACTAATAAGTTATATATCTCATATAGTTTGTCTTCTTTTTATAATAAATGAATTAAAATAATAATTTTTAAAAATAATAATTAGTTATTTCCTAAATATTATTATTTTAAATTCAATTGGTTACAAAAGAAGACTGACAATAGGGCAAATATACAAGAATCTTTCCCTGTATGAATTTTACAGCACTTGTACTTGAAAGTACTAAATAGAAAAAAAGCATTGATACATAAGTGAATTTATCTAAAAATCTAGAGCTGATACAGAAAAACTGCTTTCATATTTAGATTCAGCAATAAAAATATAGTTAAAATCTGCTCTAAAATCCTAAGCACCAAAAAAAAAATTTTTTTTTGTAGGCCTGTGTTATGAATTACAAATAGACAGCAAATTTACTAATTATTACAGCTACTCAGTGCATTTTTAACTTTCTGAGAAATTAAAAACATTTTTCTGATTTTTAATAAAAAGTAATGATTAAAATAATTATATATATATATATATATATATATATATATATATATATATATATATATATATATATATATATATATATATATATATATATATATATATATATATTGTACCGAGCTTTGGGGTTCGTGTGGATTGAGAGTTGAAGAAAGCAACCACTCAATGAACACAAGACTTTTATTCGTAAAAAAATTCCACTAGATGTACCAGCTGTAACAATCACAATTATACAGCTACAATTCGTCGGATACAATAAGTAACAGCTTCCAATCACAGGTCTCAAATACCTCAGGCAGAGAACAGCTCCTCTAGACTAGCAGTCGCGACTAATCGTCTTCCCTGACTGTCTACACAAAACTAACTAACTATGTCGGGCTGCGGTATTTATTCCTGACTTGGCAGAGAAATCTACTAATTTCGCAATGGTTCTGGAAGCTTCTAGGCTATCTCGCTAAATATTGGTCAGAGCTTAGGAGATGAATGTTTCCAGAAGTATCTATTTCTCGCCAAGTTTTCTCGCCAAAACATCGCCAAGTCATCACATTATTAGAAAACCCACTTTTAACGTGTAACACGTCTAAATACCGCAATGTTTACCCAAAATGTTAGTATTTCCGATCTCTCTGAGATATTTTAAGACCTACACAATAATTATTTATTAATTTGAAACATTGCCCCCTTCTCAAGGACTGCACGTCCCGGGTAATACAATTCCCTGATAAGAGGTGAAATTTTAATATAAATGAATTTGCATTTTAAGAGGATACAGAACACATTACATACACAAACATTTAAAAATGCAAACACAAAAAAATAGAAAATAATAAACTATCTATGCTATTTACAAAGAGACTATGGTATATTAATTTTTACTTTACATAATGATAAGGAGCTAATCTATCATAATGTACTACCTTTGGTTTTGAAGAAGATGATTTCCTTATACGAACCACGACGTCATTCAGTCTTTTTAGGACTGTGTAGGGACCTTCCCAGTTAGCTTGCAATTTTGGATAAAGTCCTTTACATCGAATCAGGTTCCACAACCAAACTTTATCACCATCCTGAAATTCATGTCCTGTCACTCTTGTGTCATACCTTGTCTTCATTCTTTCGGTCGTCAGGTTGATTCGGTCTCGAGCAAAGTTATGGTCATCTTCAAGACGTACCTGAAGGTCTCGAAAGTATTCCTCTGGCGATGAAGATGTATCCGGTGGACGACCAATCTGAAGATCACAACGGAGACGAAGTTCGCGACCAAAGAGCATTTGTGATGGAGTGTATTCGGTAGACTCATGGACATCACTGCGATATGCAAGCAGAAACAGAGGTATCTTCAAATCCCAATCTTGCTGATTTCTGGAAACCATAAGTGAGAGATTATTTAAGATAGTTCGATTAAACCTCTCTACCATGCTGTCCGATTGCGGATGTAATGGCGAGGTCTGCGTCTTGTCTATTCCGAGAATTTGACACATTCCTTTAAACACAGCAGAGGTGAATTTTGTCCGTTGATCTGAATGAATTTGTAAGGGTGTGCCGAATCTGGAAAACCATCGCTGCACTAGAACCTTCTGTAGTCGCTTCTTGATCAGGGATCGAAAATGCTTCAGGACACTTAGTAAAGTAGTCCATGACAACTAGGATGTATTTGTTGCCATTTGATGATCGTGGTAAACGACCCAAAATGTCCAATGCTATCCGCTCAAAAGGTGCTCCGACATTATACCACTGCAACCTTCCTTGGCTACGTTTCTTTGATCCCTTACGTGCCGCATAGTCATCACAAGATTGGCACCATTTCTCTACATCTTGTCTAATTTTGCTCCAATAGAAGCGTTCTCGAACTTTCTGTAGAGTCTTCATTACTCCGAAGTGGCCTCCAGTTGATCTACTGTGCAATTCTTTCAAAACATCTGAAATTCTTGATTTTGAAAGAACAAGCTGCCATTTGAAATCCCATCCATCACTGGACTAACATTTCTTGTATAACACGCCATTTCTAATATGGAGTGAGTCGCAAAGAGACCAATATTGCTTAGTAGCAACACTTTAGGTGGAGATGTCCTGAGAACTTGGTCTCATACTGGAAGATTCTTTTAATTCAAAAATTGGATTGATATCTGTGTCTTCTGTTTGGGCTTCTCTAAGTCCTTCATCACTCAATGGGTCTGCTTTCGATGGTGGTGAAACAGTAACTTGGCGTACCGAAGGATTTACTAATTGATAGTTCTTCTCTACTCTAGAACAATATCGGCAGCTTCCATTACATGGTCTCCTTGATAAAGCATCAGCATTTCCATGAAGAGTGCCTTTGCTATGATGTATTTCAAAGGCAAACTCCTGGATTCGTTGAATCCATCTGGCTACCTGTCCTTCTGGATTTTTAAAACTTAAAAGCCAGGTTAAGGAAGCGTGATCTGTCCGAAGCAAGAACGTTCTCCCATAGAGATAATGGTGGAAATACTCTATGGCTTTAACGATTGCTAGCAATTCTTTCCTGGTTGTAGAATAATTTCGCTCCGATTTCGACAAACATTTACTCCAATAAGCAATGACATATTCTTTATCATCAATTTCCTGTGACAAAACAGCTCCGATATTTTCGTTGCTGGCATCTGTGTCTAAAAGGAATAATTTTCCGGGCCGGGGATATGCAATAAAAGGCGAAGATGTCAACGCCTCCTTCAGTTGTTTAAAAGCTTTCTTACATTCATCTGTCCATAGAAATCTGTTTAACTTCTGTCAACTCGTGAAGGGGTCTGGCAATACTTGAAAACTCTTAACAAATTTCCTGTAATACGTGCATAGTCCAAGAAGATTCTTAATTGGTGGACATCTTCTGGACGACTCCAGTCCTAACTGCAATGATCTTTTCAGGATCTGTTCTTACATCTTCAGCAGAGATAATGTGTCCCAGATAGCTTCCTTCACGTCGAAATAAATTACATTTGCAAGGATTCAGCTTCAGGTTGGCCATTTTTAATTTTTCCAGCACCTTTCGGACGTTTCCTAGATGGTCTTAGAATGTGCGCCCTACAATGATGATATCGTCCAAACATACCAAACAGGCCTCGTAGGAAAGTCCTCGTAATACTGTCTCCACCAGGCGTTCAAACTTTGCAGGTGCATTGCAAAGCCCAAATGGCATGACTTTGAACTGCCAAAGTCCTTGTCCTGAGGTGAACGCAGTCTTTTCCCTAGCCTCAGGACGTATCTCTACTTGCCAGTAACCACTCTTGAGATCCAAAGTCGAAAACCATTGATTTCCGGATAAAGCATCAAGTGTATCGTCATTCCTAGGAAGAGGTTAACTATCTTTCTTAGTGATGTTGTTTAATCGACGGTAGTCAGCGCAGAATCGGGTGGAACCATCTTTCTTTCAAACCAAAACAATAGGTGAAGCCCAAGGACTCTCTTATGGCTCAATAATGTCATTCTGCTGCATTTCCATCAGAAGATTATCCACCTCTTCCTGTTAGCGAATGGTAGTCTTCTCGGATGTTGTTTAATGGGTGGATGATTTCCTGTATCTATTCGGTGCTGCGTTATTTTGGTTCGCCCAACATCATCTGATTTCTTGGAAATGAGATCTCCGAATTCTAATAATAGATTTCTTGCAGCATTTCTCAATTTATCATCTAACTCTGCATTCTGAAGGAGTTCATTAATTAGAGTATCAGGAGGCTCATATAGTGTGGCTTGACAATTTCTGTTAATACAGGTCACTGGAGTACAAGTCGCTAGCACTTCTCCTTCTTTTATTAGTTTTGCCTTATCGCTTAGATTAGCAACTCTTACCGGAATTACATTTCGTGAAAGGTCGACGAGTGCAGAAGCCACTAGTACTCCTTTAACGCTATTGTCAGAATATGGATATTCAATCAATATATAATGAAAATTATTATCTTGTGAAAGAGCTCCGGAAACTATCGTCTCAGGTCTTGGTGGTAATGTTGTTTCACTCTTTGCAGTTATATGATGGACTGTTTTAATATCTGAATATTTCGTCTTAAAAATCGCTATGTCTTCAGAACACGAGTGTAGTTCGTTATTTTTAAAATCTAAACTTGAAATGGTTTTCTTTGAGGAAATCCAAACCGAGAATAAACTCGTTATTTATACCAGCGACATATGCCATATGATGGTACACGGCATTACCAAATGCAATGTTTAGATTGACTTTTCCATGCACTTTAATCTTATCACCAGTCACAGTTTGGAGGGTAATGCAGGGCGGCGTCCAGATGAGTTTCTCACCAAGTTTGCGAGCCAGATCTGTCCTAATGATGGTTACGTTGGCTCCAGTATCGATTATCATTCTGCAGGGAACTTCGTTGACATGTCCCATAACGAAAAGTCCGTTGTCGCCGCCACTTACGGAAGACATGTGAAACAATTTAAAATGGGTCTTCTGACTCCCTGGACATCTCCGCCCCGCGAGATGGCCACATATTAAGTTCCCTGCAGTGGTGGAAGATCATTTCCATCATCTTTTGGTTTCGGGCAGTCTCTATGGACGTGTCCGACTGCACCGAGAGTCCAACACTGAATTTTCGTGTTTCTGCCACCTTTACTCAGTTCTAAGCTACGGAATTTTCGCCGCAGGTCTTCAATTTGTTTTTATAGATCACAGTCTGTATCAGTAGTAGATTGAGTGCCAGTCTTTACGCGCGGCCTTCCGGGCAGCCTCTATCTTAAATGCGTAGACTAGAGCAAATCCGATATCTTTGACATCGGCGAGTCTAAGTGCTTCCTGTATCTCCGGAAACGTCTCGAGGATATCGGCTGCGTCTTCTCTTAAAGAAGCCGCCAGGTGAAAAGCTTGGGCCCGGGAATTTCCTCCATTAGCTTCCGCTACCATCATAAACTGGGTCTTGTATACCTGCTAGGATGATTTTCAATCGAATGTTTAGAGTTTAATCGTGGCTAGGGAAGGCATAAATGCAACATTGGGTTCCTCATATCTGTTTGAAATTTGTTTCTTAAAGCTTTCAATCTCCTTATTCATATTGTCTAATGCTTCTTCAACGTTTTCTTCGATCTCCAAAACCTTAGTTTCAAGTGAAGTTACCTCAACTTCCATTGCATTCATATTCTCTTGAATGATGTTGGAGAATTCTTCTTTAAGGCTTACAATGTCCTTCTAAAGTTCTTTTTTAAGCTCCTCATGTCGAGATTTTACCGCTTTCGTCATCTCGGTTTTATTTTCTTCTTGTCCAGTTTTCATCTCTTCTTGTTCAGCTTTCATCTCAGCCATCTGCTCCGCTAATTTTTCGAGACGACTTTTCATTAAACCCTTATCCATTTTTCTTGTGACACGCTGCATCAACTCTTCAACCCCGATTCTAACACCAGTTGTACCGAGCTTCGGGGTTCGTGTGGATTGAGAGTTGAAGAATGCAACCACTCCATGAACACAAGACTTTTATTTGTAAAAATTGCACTAGATATACCAGCTCTAACAATCATAATTATACAACTACAATTCGTCGGATACAATAAGTAACAGCTTCCAATCATAGGTCTCAAATACCTCAGGCAGAGAGCAGCTTCTCTAGACTAGCAGTCACGACTAATCGTCTTCACTCACAGACTGTCTTCACTAAACTAACTATGTCGGGTTTCGGTATTTATTCCTGACTTGGCGGGGAAATCTACTAATTTCGCCAAGTTTGTGGAAGCTTCTAGGCTATCTCGCTAAATATTCGTCCTAGAACTTAGATAATGGATGTTTCCAGAAATATCTATTTCTCGCCAAAACGCCAAGTTTTCTCGCAAAAACATCGCCGAGTTACCACATTATTAGAAAACCCGCTTTTAACGTATAACACGTCTAAATACCGCAATTTTCTCCCAAAATGTGGGTATTTCCGATCTGTCTGAGATATTTTAAGACATATACAATAATTATTTATAAATTTGTAATATTATATATATATATATATATAATGTTACAAATTTATAAATAATTATTGTATATATGAACACAACCACCCAACCCACACACCCATACACACACACACACATATATATATATATGTATATATATATACATATATATATATATATATATATATATATATATATATATATATATATGTATGTATGTATGTATATAATGATATTTAAAAATTATAATACGATATTCATTGTGATAGCTATCTTATATATTTTTAATTGTTTAAGATTTTTTTTAAATACAAAAACTATATACAAATAAATTAAATTTCTTAATAACAATTTATAAAATAATTAAATGGAAATGAAATTTTCGAGCAGAACATTCACAAAGCAAACTGCAAGCACATGTGGGTTTCTACAGCTGACAGTGATTAATGGGCTTCCCGCTATAAGTCATTTGAATGTGATTATTGTTAGGTGGCCCAGGATACAACGGAAATAAGTCGCATTAAGAATTAGAGGCTTTTGTATTCTTGACAAGTGTTAAAGGGGGAAAAACTTGCATTGCAGTGAAAGCCAAAACTATGTTGCCACCGTGAAGCAAAAATGATGCACTTTCTTCACAGAACCCCAGACTAATAAGGGGTTAAAAAGACAACTTGTTATGTGTCTAACAATTTTAATGTTGACTCCATTATAACTCTAAATCCGGATAAATAAGGTCTAACAACAAAATTTAATTTGGTTACACACCGAATAGTGTCGCAGATTTCAACAAATTATTGGAGCAGATGATAGTAATTTCATTGGACTCCAAAACATTCCCGGTAAAATCCTAGTATACATAACGATCTATGAGCGATTTTCAAAAATGTTGCCAATTGCGAAACTAAAAGATTTTCAAATGCACACATGTTGCAAATTTTATTATTGTTTCAAATAACCACATGTAGCAAATTTTATTTGCCTCTCAAATGTCTCCAAACGTCACTAATATACTCAAATTCATCGTGTTACATATTATAGAATTAAGCTATTCTGACAACATTCGCGATAAAATCGAACATTCCACGCTATCATGGGTAAAAATTATCATAAGGCGAAAACATTCTATGGGTCACTTTTTCCCCACATACTCGAGATATCTCGATACATATCTCGATATATAGATTGAGATATAATACATATCTCGAGAGCTACTTTTTGATAATAACTTTCATTTTTACTTTTTCCAACTCTTTATTTTTTGTTGTTTAGATCAAAAATGATAAGATGTCATCTTCAGTAGACATATTTTTCTTATAACATTTTTTTTTAAAGAAAGAAAAATTAAAAGGTGCTAAAAAATCGTATACTTTCTTATTATAGTTATTTCCAAAAGAATAAGTAATGTAATTGTAAACGTTTTCCTCTTATCTGTACGTAATATTTCTCCAACAGCAATTTAGATGAATAAAGACAATTTTTCAAGCACTTTCCCCTGAAAACAACAAATATTGTGAAGTCTGGTAGAGCCTGTTGGCGTAGTGGTTGCGCTTCGCTCTCCCGAGTCATAGTTCTGAGATTCTGTCCTCGGATTTCGATGAATGAAGTGAAACCAGAGCATCTCTGTCCTCGGATTGGGCAAGGTCGACTCAGCCTTTCATCCATTCAGTGGGTCGATAGAACATAGTACCAAGATTGCATATTAACTTCTTTTGTCTACTGCCCGGCGGCACTTAGAATATACCGATTCAGCACTGCAAGGGGCGAATAGGATTGTATCTTAAACAGCAGAGGACCTTGTAGGTGTGCCATCTTCGCCCCAGAAACGAAGAGATAAGGAAACACACAAACACTCGCACACAGAAAGGAACATTCATACCCGATTCAGGATTCGAATATCAGACCTACTGTTTCGAAGTTAGGGACGATAATTATTCCACTATTTGTCGGCTCCCTTGTAACTGTTGTTGTTACATATGATAGATGGACAAGTTAAGATAACTCTGCCGACGGCTAAGCGAATTTAGATCAGTAGGGTGCGTACTTCACTTAACCAGAGCACCACGAAGGTAAACGCACGTCTCTATTTAGGACTTCGCCGATAGATGGCACCAGCAGAGGATCCAATTTCTCAATTTTGACTTTGATCTGGAGGGAGAGGAAATTTTCTCCACAGATTATTATACCTATGGTAACTGCTCAACGACCGACCATAGGACTTTCGATTCTCCAGATTTAAAGAGCATGTATATCGAATGTACTCGGTAGGTTTTCGGTGGCATTGAGAATCGAACCCCGTCCGACCGGATGGAAGGCAAACGACTTAAGAACTAAGCTACCACGGCCTTACTAAATTGGGAACTCAGCACTGTAAGTTTTGCGTTAAGCTGACCACCTAACCAGGACATACAGGGTTCAAACCCTTAGTCACCCGGTGATAAAAATAGGTGTGGAAACTGTAGACTTTAAGGTTTTTCCAGACCTACGTAAGAACTTCTGTTGTCTTGTCGCCCCATCTGGTTTTAGTTCTCAAAGCTTGTAGAGGGGAGTATCCAAAACAATATTATTGGTTGAAATTGCTTGTCAATCAATCCTTCGAAGTTAGCGATCCTGCCAGATTTGGCGCATTATATCGTGAAAAATTAAAATACTAACGCCATAAAAGCAGCCAAAAAGAGAGTTTTAAATTTGCTCCTAACAGACGTTTACCTCAAATTACCCTCAGGGTTCTTAGAATAGGAGTGAGTGAAAGAGGGTCAGTACAAATGTTCAACGAATTGACACCGGAATTACCTGTTGCTGTCTTATGGAAAATTAGCTGCCAGTGATTCTAAAGAAAATATTATTTATATATATTTTAAAGTTCGGTTTCTTATATTCGCACTAAAAAATATGAAGACAAATTGCAAATCTTGAGTGATTTCACAGTTACTAATTAAATGGTCAAAAATGATTGTCAGAATTAAAATCAAACCTAAAATACTATATGAATGATTAAAAATATTTTTTTAAGTGCCTGGGTTCAATTTGATTTTATGAGACTTGATCCACTGACTTAAGATACTTTTGAATAGGAATGCAACAAATAATTAAAAACTATTATTTTCAAACCTAACTCAATATAAAAATATTTAATTTTTTTCAAGTTTTATTAAACCTAACACACACACACACACACACACTCACACACACACACACACACACACACACACACACACACACTCACACACACACACACACACACATATATATATATATTTATATGTATATATTCTAATTATATAAAAATAGATGAAATGATTATTATTTAAATAATAACAGTTACCATACATATTTTTATGAAAATAACGTTACGATTATCTATCTATCTATCTATCTATCTATATATATATATATATATATATATAATCGTATCGTAATTTTCATAAAAATATTGTAACTGTAATTATTTATATAATAATCATTACATCTATTTTATATAATTAGAATTACTTAGAGCTTGAAGAGAGATTAATCTCTTATCTTTCATCTCACAAGTCTCTAACTTTATTCCTCTTTATAATTAAAATTAACTAAGTTATAATTAGAAATACACGTTTTTTAAAAAGTTGATATTCTGGTGTAAAATATGATTTGAAAAATAGTTTAATTATGAAGATTTTAAAACTCTTCAGCTATTTTATTATATATTTTCCCCTGGCTTGATAAAAACAAAATTAGATTAGCACTAAATATGCCTTATAAGAACATACAGGGAAATTAGATTAAAATAAGTTTAGAGTAAAATTGTGAGAAATATAAATTAGGTTTCTATTTGTTAACAAATAATCAAATGCAAATTCAACTTATAGCATACGAGAATATAATTTCATAGTAATACGAGTAAAATATAATGCAATTTCATAAATTAGGTTTACATACATACATACATATATACAAACACACACACATACATACATATATATTTATACACATATACATACATACATACATATATATATATATATATATATATATTGTTACAAATTTATAAATAATTATTGTATATGTCTTAAAATATCTCAGACAGATCGGAAATACCCACATTTTGGGCAAAAATTGCGGTATTTAGATGTGTTATACGTTAAAAGCGGGTTTTCTAATGATTTAGTGACTTAGCGATGTTTTGGCGATAAAACTTGGCGACATTTTTGACGACTTGGCGAGAAATAGATACTTCTGGAAACATCCATTAGTTAAGCTCTAGGACCAATGCTTAGCGAGATAGCCTAGAATGCTTCTAGAACCTTGGCGAAATTAGATTTCCCCGCCAAGTCAGGTATAAATACCGCAGCCCGGCATAGTAAGTTAGTTTTGGGAAGACAGTCTGTGAGTGAAGATGATTAGTCGTGACTGCTAGTCTAGAGGAGCTATTCTCTGCCTGAAGTATTTGAGACCTGTGATTGGAAGCTGTTACTTATTGTATCCGACGAATTGTAGATGTATAATTGTGATTGTTGCAGCTGGTATATCTAGTGGAATTTTTAGGAATAAAAGTCTTGTGTTCATTGAATGGCTGTTTTATTCAATTCTCAATCGACACGAACCCCGAAGCTCGGTATAACTGGTGTTAGAAGCGGGTTTGAAGAGTTGATGCAGCGTGTCATAAGAAAAATGGATATGGATTTAATGAAAAGTATTCTTGAAACATTAACGGAGCAGATGGCTGAGATGCAAGCTGGACAAGAAGAGATGAAAGCTGGACTAGAAGAGATGAAAGCTGGACAAGAAGAGATGAAAGCTGGACAAGAAGAGATGAAAGCTAGTCAAGAAGAGATGAAAGCTGGACAAGAAGAGATGAAGGCTAGACAAGAAGAGATGAAAGCTGGACAAGAAGAGATGAAAGCTAGACAAGAAGAGATGAAAGCTGGACAAGAAGAGATGAAAGCTGGACAAGAAGAGATGAAAGCTGGACAAGAAGAGATGAAAGCTGGACAAGAAGAGATGAAAGCTAGACAAGAAGAGATGAAAGCTAGACAAGAAGAGATGAAAGCTAGACAAGAAGAGATGAAAGCTAGACAAGAAGAGATGAAAGCTAGACAAGAAGAGATGAAAGCTAGACAAGAAGAGATGAAAGCTAGACAAGAAGAGATGAAAGCTAGACAAGAAGAGATGAAAGCTAGACAAGAAGAGATGAAAGCTAGACAAGAAGAGATGAAAGCTAGACAAGAAGAGATGAAAGCATGACAAGAAGAGATTAAAACCGAGATGAAAGAGATAAAATCTGGCAGGAGGAGCTTAGGAAGGAACTTAAGAAGAACATTGTAAGTGTTAAAGAAGAATTCTCCAACATCATTCAGGAGAAAATGAATGCAGTGGAAGCTAATGTAACTTCCCTTGAAACTAAAGTTTTGGAGATCGATGAAAACGTTGTAGAAACATTAGACAATATGAATAAGGAGATTGTAAGCTTGAAGAAACAAACGTCAAACAGATATGAGGAACCAATGTGGCATTTATGCCTTCCGCGGCCACGATTAAACTCTCAACATTCGATGGAAAATCATCCTGGCAAGTATACAAGACCAAATTTACGATGGTAGCGGAAGCTAATGGATGGAATTCCCGGGCCCAAGCTTTTCACCTGGCGGCTTCTTTAAGAGGAGATGCACCCGATGTCCTCGAGACGCTTCCGGAAGAGCAGAGGCACGATTTCCAAGCCCTATCGAGTGCGCTTGAGCTGCGGTTTGGAGAAAAGTGCAATAAAGAATATAGCAGATTACAGAAATCCCGCTATCAAAAAGTGGGTGAAAGTCTGCAAGAATTGGCTGCCGTTATTCAGCGACTTTCCCATTTAGCATTTTCGGACTGCCTAGCTGAGACACGTCAAGATCTGGCTCTCCATCACTTTATCGATAGTGTGCGGGATCCGGAGATACAGAAAGCACTTATACTCGCCGATGTTAAAGATATCGGATCTGCTCTAGTCTACGCACTTAAGATAGAGGCTGCCCAGCAGGCCGCGCGTAAAGATCGGCACTCAATCAGAGCCGCCTCAGTTACTGATACAGATTCAACGCGCTCTTTAATATTTGGCAATGGATAATATTGCGTTCTGGTAACCTCATTTAATCTGCGATAATCAATGCACGGATGAGGCTCTTTTCCAGGAGCACACCTTTTACACATCACCTTCACCTAATATTAAAGGTTATGTGTAATCGAATTCACTTGGTTCCACCACCTTCAATTTCATCATCTAGTCTACTTCCGATTTCAGAATTTCTGTCTGTCCTGGGGCATTCGATATGGTTTAGCTATAATATGTTTATCAGATTCTAACTCGATGTCCAGTTCAGCTAGTTCTGTACAACCCGGTTCATTTGAAAAAATATTAACAAATTGAATCAAAAGTCTAATCAATTGCTTACTTTACTCATCCTCTAACTTTTCATTAAAACAGCTCTCAGGAAAAGTTTCTAAAAGGGTAGATGAATTAATTTCAAAACTTGGGATTTCTTCATTCTCAGAATCAATATCTTCATTATCAGAATTAGAGATAAAAATTAAATTAACATCTTTTGGATGCTGAAATAGGGGTTAACATATTGAGGTTAACATATATAGGGCTAACTTGAATCGTTTAAGAATAAGTTCCTTTACATAATCGTAATCATCAGCCCTTTCTGGAGGTTCTCTAGCAAACATGTTAGATATTTCTGAAGGTAAAGCACTTACAAGATAAACTACCCATTCGTGTTTAGAATATGAGCCATTTCTGCTCTACGCTCAAAATTTATTAAGTATAAACTCATCTCATCTTTGTTTTCATCAAATTTTGGTGTTATTTGCATTAACTGAATTTTTTGCGCTTGTTAAGTTCTATTTGTAACTGATTCTCTTCTCGAAATTGCAGCATTTGAAAAGATTTTCAGACGTTTCATTTCCAAAATATGTTCTCTTTCTTCATGTCTAATTCTTTCCTCTTTTTCTAGTTCTACTCGCCTAACTCTTTCCTCTTCTTCTAGTTCTTCTCGCCTAATTCTTTCCTCTTTTTCTTCTTGTTCCCTTTTAACTCTTTCCTCAATTACCCTATCTAATATACATTTTACTTCTTCCTCGTTGAAGTTTTTACTAGCTAAAATTATTTTTTTAATAGCTGGGATTTTAAAAGAATCTGGAACCGTTTCCCCTAACTCTTCAGCTACTTCTATTAAATCCCCCTTTTTTCTCCGTGCTAAAAAAGCCATTTTATATACTAAACGCTTTATCTCAGAAGAAATGCAATAATGAGAGAAAAATACAGACTACACCCACCTATAAGCAAAATTTCTTAAATAACTATCGAAATTATTTATCACTTTATCACACACTACAAATATAAAACAAATCAATAACATTTTAAAAAATTAAATGAAAACAAACTATATTGTAATACAACAAATATAAATGGAAAATCAATTATTTTGAAAAGAAGAACAAGTTTAATTTTAAATTTTCTACTCTCGATTTCAAGTTTTTAATACAAAGCATTAGCTTGGTATTAAAAGTTTGATACTCAGATAAATGGAATCATTAATCAAAAATGTAAATTAAATGTATAAATTTTATAAAATCCTATTCTTATATACATACTACTATATTAAATCAAAAAATGAAATTATACATTTTTTTTAATTCAAAATATAGAACACTACAATATTTTTATATGTAATAGCAACAATACAAATTAAAAGTTTTAACTAATCTAAACCAGAAATCAGCTTTCCATTTCAATTCAATAAACTTAGTTAATCATAAACGACATCAAATAATGATAATAACGTAAAATAATCAAAACATTAAGAATATATCTTTTCAAATCCTTAACAATGAAAAAAAAACATGTGATTTAAATATCAAATAAATTAGTTAGATACATTATGATCTGGTCCTTTGGACAACTGGCAACAACTTTCAAACACTGGAGGTTATGAATTCTACCCTGGACATTTTATTGAAACGGACTAATGACAATGAGTTCTCTGTCAACATTGACAAGACCAATTTTGAGCTTTTTACTTTGAGTACTAAACAGCATCAGATTATTTTAAACTTTGATGACAAACCACTTCAGAGAACTGATTATACTAAATACATCGGTATTCTTTTAGACCCAAGACTCACATGGAACATACAGGCCTCAAAATTCGCTGAAAATGTCTCAGGCCGACTTAATTTATTAAAAAGACTAGCTGGTGTTAAGTGCGGTGCCACTCAGGATGTTTTGGTCATGACTTTTAACTCTTTCATCCGACCGGTCTTCGATTATGGAGCCGAAATTTTAATCACTGTCTCAGATACTGTTTTATCAAAACTCAATGTTGCTCAAAACAGTGCTCTTAGGCTTATCACTGGGGGAGCCATCTCAACTCCAATACCAGCTTTGGAACTTCAGATTGGTCTTGACTGTTTGCACGATAGGAGAGTTTTTGCTACTTTGCTTCTTGGTGAAAGGTTACTACGTAGGGATGGTTTTTGGGCTAACTACAGACCAAGCAATCTGAGACTAAAAACACAACGAACATTTTTATCAGAATTCCAGAGAATTTCCAGCTCAATTGGCACTCCAAGTAATAGAGCCCTTACAGTCAGACCCCCTATCTTCCCAGGTATGCTGAAATATGCCACCCCTGTCTTCGACCTTGTCCTTCCTGTAAGAAGGGAATCTCCCCTCAGGCAGAACTCAGGGCTGCTGCTATTGCTACTATTAATGAGAAATACGCACTCGACAATTGGATGCAAATTTATACTGACGGATCAGCTGAGAGAAGTACTGGGAGAGCGGGAGCTGGTGTCTTCTCCAAATTTTTCTAACTCAAAGAGCCTTTGATTAAAAGCTCTGACAATTTTGATGGAGAAATGTATGCAATTTACATGGCTCTCCAAAAAATTTTAGATTTCTCGGAAATGAAATTTGTCTTTCTTGTTAACTGTCAAGCTGCCATTCATACAGCGGCAAATTATACTCTCCTACCTACGTCTATAGAATTTAACTGTAGGACCATCTTTAACACTTTACTGTCTGCGGGAAAGGAAATTACTTTACCATGGATTCCTAGCCATTGCGGCTTGCCTGGCAATGAAAAAGCAGACAATCTCGCGAAAGAGGCTTCTTTTTTAAACCCTCCAGATACTCCTACTGGCCTGAGAAATGTCAAACTCCTTCTAAAACGGGTTATGCATCACCAGC